>PYAF01003265.1:0-10492 GCA_007407185.1 Glycine tomentella | reverse complement strand
GGGAGCATAGGTTGAGATGGTTTGGGCATGTTATGAGACGACCATTAGATGCTCCTGTCAGAACAAGAGTCTGTTACCAAGAGCTAGATACAAAAAGAGGTAGAGGTCGACCAAAACTTACCTGGGAAAAGGTAGTTAAACAAGACCTAATGGAGTGGGATTTAGATTGGCGGACGGTATGTCTTAGGACGGAATGGAGAAAAGCTATAAGTCTGGTGGAGGGTTAAACCCTTTAGTGGTTCTATGTTCCAGTTGTTCCCTGTTTTAATTCTTTTCTTCTTCTTTTCTCTTCTCCTCTCACCATTCTTTTATTTTAACTTTGTTTCTCTCTTTTGTTCTATTTTCGATTTATCATTGGGTTCATCTACCACCGACCCCAATTAATTTGGGTTAAAGGTGCTGTTGATGTTGATGTTGATTGTTCTATCATATAATTCTAGTTTAGAAGGCAAAATCACATAAGAGTTTTCAGTCATTTGTTGAAACTCATAAATTGAGTGAATCATAATACTTACTTGTAGTCCAGTTGAAATTGGGACACGGAGATCTTGGGCACCTAGTAGAAAAATCGTTGGTGTCTTTACCTGCAGATATCAAAATATAAATTTGCAATGCAAGAATTTAACAGCAATCAGCATGGTATATTATCAATAGGCTTCAATTTTAGTTTTAGTATGGCGGATGCATTAACATTGAGAGCAGTTAATTCTCTGGATAGTAAAACTACATCAAGCAATTCAAAGGAATGAGAGGAAGGAATGAAATAAAATAACATTCTAAGCAAGAAAAGTTTCAGTGCCAATGAAAGATTTATATAGCTAATATCCTAATGCAATTGTTCAAAACATTAAGCCTTAGCTATTCCTTGATGTTGGAATTGCAGGCTTGTACGATTTATTGTTATTTGCTAGTCACTTGCAGCATGCTTAAAATTCATAGCAATAACTTCAATTCAACATTTCAAAACCTTATTCAGGTGTACATACCTTTGAGAGGTGTGCAATAGGAGATTTGCTATAAAATAGTGTTAGATCTTCTGCTGAAGGTGCTTCAGTAAACTTATCTCTCCCCTTGGTTCCATAGCTCTCCACATAGCACCAATCAGGGATATCAGTTGTACCAACCATCAGAGCAAGGTTACAAACAGGATTTCTAGCAGCCGCTGCAACAAATTTCTCTGGTGCCTATCGCAATCAGAATGACAAGATAAAACAAAACAGTAACAGAGTTGTAAAGGCCAAAACTTTAAGTAGACAGAATGACACCACTATTAAAGTGAATTTTAGTTCTGCAAACTGTGTTAATAGCTAATACATGTACACTGTGAGGTTTGTATATAAAATTCAATGTGTTTCTTTTTTATATCATCCAATATACGTACATTATAAAAATTAATTACTTAAATTCTTTTCTATCATTGAAAAGTTACTTCTAATGTCAATTAATTATAAGTTGAATTTATTGCTCCATATATAATTGATGTAATAGTTCAGCAAAATTTTTAAAAAACACAACCCGTGTTTCTTGAAAATGTTCAAGAGATTCTGGATATCAATAATTGGGGTGGTTCAAACCCCCTTATGTCCAGGTGCATCTGTGAAATCACAACTATTATGTTGAAGTTGTTATAATAATATCAATCAAACAATTAAAAAATGTCTGCTACTAAAAATAGATAAGCAGCCCTCAGCACTATAAACTACTAATTTCATGACTGTTCAATCTTCAGCCCACATAATTATGTGCCAAAGACCTTTTTAAATAACTTTATTATAAATCCAAGGTTCAACTATCACAACAACTGATACAATCAGAATTCAAAAGTAGCAGTATTAATTGCACCTGGCCAATCAAGTGGGTTGTCAGAAAGCCACCATGTGAACCACCGAGGACTGCAATCTTTGAAGGACTGGCAAGTCCCAAGTTAATGATGTGATCAATAGCAGTGAGTACATCATTGACATCCTGCATATATAACAAATTATGATCAAGATCCAACCTCATAAAAAAAAATATGGCCATATGACAA
Organism: Glycine tomentella; assembly: GCA_007407185.1. Lineage (NCBI taxonomy): Eukaryota > Viridiplantae > Streptophyta > Magnoliopsida > Fabales > Fabaceae > Glycine > Glycine tomentella. The sequence goes on along the minus strand of PYAF01003265.1, from coordinate 8,463 downwards.
TAGTTTTGGAAATTGGAACTTGCTTTCACAGAAGAGCTTTTGTTGGATAAAAACTATATCAACTAAGGAATTTAAAAGAAAAAATCACCATGTACCTGAGATCCAGCTTTCCCTGGAAGAGATTGCAAGGCTTCCTCACCAAATCCTAATGAGCCTCTGAGAAATATTATCATGTAAGAAGCTTGGAAACAGACTAGTACTAGACATATCTTCATCTATAATTGGATATCTAAAGAGGCTTTATGTGCTGCGAGACCACACAGGCTATCACATAAACGTGCCGGCAATATTATTCTTTTTTACATTAAAGCATTTAGCATACACGAAATAACAAACTTATTGTTAAAATATTGGGGTTAATGTTAGTCTTTTTTTTAGCAGGCTTGGGCTTGCACTAGTACCACTAGTACAAAACCTCATAATTAGTATAAAACTATAAATAGGCTAGGGTATTAAATAATATCATCAATCTAATCTTATTATTCAGAGATTTTTATTGATTATCTTTTATCTACTCAAACCTATAATCTTAACACTTATAACCAATATTATTGGGGAGAATATGGTGTAAGCACCATATTGAGAGGATATGGTGCTTAAAAGGTTTATGCTATAACAAATTATCTACTGCAAATAAAATGAAATGTTTAATATAATAACAACTTTGAGGTGGGGAATAATTGAATATCATTTGGAAAAATTATCCAAACACCTCATGTACAAATCATTATTGAGAGGATATATTAGTTTAAGCCACCTTCACCAATCACATAATACTCTAGGCTACCATTACAACTCCAAGTTGCATCACCGAAAGGAGTCACTAAAAGGTGAAGGTTTGAGAATCTATGATGAATACAATAAAGGCTTGAATTTTTGTGTGCATCTTATAATTCATAAACATGGAAACCAGAGAATTTCATGTCTTGAATTGTCCTTTTTGATAGACTAGAGGTTTATATTATCAACTAACATTTCACTTGAAACTAGAAAGATTTAAAGGAGGAAACTGAATAGTAATTTTATTTCTAATCTGATGGCTTTTCCACCCAAAGCAAAAACTTGAGTGTCAAATTGTATCTCCAGAGTCCAACAAGAATAATCGATATAGGGATTTCTACACTTGTTCAATATTATGGTTAGATTTTTTCAGAAAAAAAGAAGAAGAAAAGATCAAATAATTAGGGATTTTTCAGACACAGGGAAAGTGCAAGTCTCCTTGGCTTAAATATTTTTTTAAGGGTCCTAGCTCACTCTTACGTCGATTTCTTTTGTCATTTATTTCCTTTCTTTCTATGTATGCCTATTTTTCAAAATAATTATTATGTTTCAAATCATTCTTAATCCTAAGAATGAGGATTTTGCTCTTGGTAATTTGATGTCTAAGAACATTGCTCTGGCAGCAAAATGGGATGGATATTTCCTTTGGAACCTCATAACTTAAATGATAGGAAATTAAGTCTCTTTTTTATATCTCCATGATTCTATTCTTCTGTCCCTTGGCCCAACTGAAAGGATTTGGTTTCTTGATCCTTTTGTAGCTTCTCATGCAAATATTTTTTCAAATTCAAACTTAACCATTGAATAGAGTTACCTTCCATTTTGATAAACCACTTTGGAAAATCCAAATCTCCCTCTAAAAATCAGGTCTATTATTTGAACCATAGTGCTTAATAGAATCAACACTAATTACTAATGAATAATGATATAATGCAGGTTTATAGGCCATATATGGCTATTTCTTTTGTGTTATGTGTGGTTGAGGCTCAGAATCACCAAAAGTCTCCTAGCACTTATCTGCATCATCATCAATGTGAGAATAAGAATCCATCTCTTGATCCAACACTATGTAAAGAATCAACAGGAATATGATAGAACACATCCAACTTGTGAATTGAAATTGTATAGCCTAGATCAAATGCTTGAGTACCAAGGAGGATACCATTTACCTGTAGTTCACAATTAACAAGCTATATCCAAGGGAAGAAAGATAAGCCAATGGCTTTGAAAAGCTTGACAATGAGACAGAGTGTGGTCCCCCATGAAGAATCACAATTAGTGGATCAAGTGCATCACTTTTCTTAGTTTTTGATGACACAAATATAGCTTCATATGGTTGACTAGCACCTGAAATTGAAGTTGATATAACAAAAAAAATAAATAAATAAATTCCTCAAGAAAAATCTGAGTATAAACATATATTGTGCAACCAAAAGGCAAGCAAATAAATATCTTTGCCTTTTTAATTTTTTAAAAACAACTCAACTTTATTATCAGTTTTAAAGCTTTTAAGTATTGTCAAGATCATCTAACTCATCAAATGATTTCAATATGATATTAAAAAAAAACTATTAATTCTATTTTTACTGTTTATCCATGCAAATTCAGCCACACTTAACCCTACTATCCATAAACAAAAAAGTCTCAGTTCTACTCAAGTTTCTCCATGTTCATTTTCTATTGTTTCTCACTTTATGATTTAACTTCTCTAAATTTCCATTTCAGCACCTCTATACAAGTTGTCCTTTTATTTAGAGCTTATTTTAGTCTCCATGAACCAATCAGAAACACTTTTTCTTTACTTTTGATGAAGGGCAGTAGGAAGGCACAGAAGAATGAATAACATTTCTCTTATAACACACTACACAACATTAGATATCCAATAAAATTATTTTGGTCCCTTCTTCCTTCAATGTTCAATTGTTTTTGTTGCAGAACTATTACAGACACCATGAACCAAATAATACCATGAGATGATTACTCTAGCAATTTGTGGTAAGCAGAACATAAAAGCTATATTAAGGTAACTCTGCATTTAATCAGCCAAAAGACTCCAAATAAGCCAAATACCTTTTGTTAAGCTTGCAGAAACATCCTTGACTGAGATCTTCATTATACTGAATGTAAGAGAGGAGATCAAGGATCTAACCTGTATAGCCAAATTTCAATGATACAATTTTAGCATGTAGGACTATTTCTTTTAATTGATTCAAAACAATATTCCAAAAGGCAAATTAACAAAACCTTGTCAGAGCATTTAAATATGGGATTTGCGACATCTGACCAACTCCATTCTTTATTATTAGCTGCCTTCTTAACAATGACGCCATACTTGATTTGAGGAACATCTACTGGACTGCTAGAAACTGTATAAAGTTGAACAAATTAGAAAAAACTAACATGTATACTCCAATAGTCTAGGTCAAAGATAAATTGAGCATCTAATGGTTAGTACCAGCAAGAATATTGTTCCCATCCAATGCAAGGAGACTCCAAGAGAAGTTTGAGTCAGCAGGGGTGATACGCAATAGTTCCCCACTATATTTGATGAAAAATGTATAGACTTGATCATCATGCTTTGCATAAAGGTTTACACAAACATAACAAAAATACCTTCTACTGTCATTGCTACCTCAACACATTGATGGAAAGTAAAACTTGACAGCTGTGCCAGATAGATGCTATAACCAAAGTGTAGCCATCAGAAAGCCACGGATCACTAAGGATAGTTGAACAGTAAAGCCCAGGGAAGCCGCCATCCTCAGCAAACAACACAACTGGAATCTTAAAAAATTGATACAAAATAAAAACCAAAATTGTTAGTATAAGATTGGGAGAAGATAAAAGAACAATATAATGTAGTCAATTGAGTAAATTTGATTTGGAAAATATAGCAATGAGTTCACAGTTTGGTTCTTGATGCTGCCTCAGCCAAATGAGAAGCTGAAAAATGATCCTTCCGGAACAGTAGTCAACTGGTATTTGGTTTTTTAAAACATTGCTAACAGCTAGAATTCCTAGAGGCCAGTACAAACAGTCTCATTAACTTGATACCAGACATAGGTCTATGGAAGTAAGATATCCATCCTATTTAATATCTTCTATTGAAATTGAAGCCAGGATTCAGAAACAACAGCAAGAAAGAAAATTAAGTTATACAGTGTTGAATAAACTAACCACAGAGCACCCATTGGAAAAATTCTTTTCTTTCAGTAAAGATATTGAAACCAATTGCATAACATGTAGTCCCAAGAAAAAGACATTACAATGGCTGTGTGTAGATTTTCAATCAGAACAAACCCCCCATTCAACCATTGTAGAAAAAGGTTTAACACTTCATTTACAGTCAAGGCATGTATTAAAAAAAAAAAAAAAAAAAAACTTATCTCAATTCTCATGTAAAATCATAAACATACAGAAAGAGTCACGGTCAACATTTTATATTTTCCTCGGCATGTTCCTAAGCATAAGATAGAGAAGAAAGCACATACTCTTAAAATGAGCAAATACAAGAGAAACAGTAGATATATAGCTCAGTGGCATTTGTTCAGATTAAAGTTAAACTGATCAGGGGAAAAAAAAACTTACCACTTCATGAATTTTAGCTGATTTATAAAGCTTTGGATCTTCAGGCCAATCAATTCTATGAAGTGAATCAGTAGCAGAATGGGCTCCAGAATCAACCGAGCTTCTTGCAGATACAAATACAAGAAACTTTCCATCTGGGCTGATATAAGAATCATGTATAGGAATCAAGATCATAGAAATCAAATGCACATACTTATTATTAATAACTCATTGCTTAAATTTCTAAAAAAAAGATGATAAAGTTCCATGTGTGACTAAAAATGATAAGTGATAATATGTACCATTTTAGGAGGTAACCTAACTTTCAGAAGCAAGTTTGGAATGATTTCAAATAGCTTTTGATCAGCATAAGTTCTCACACATCTTACTGAGGATAAACTGATAATAGAGAATATATGTTCCTTTCAGGGAATATATGCATCAAAGATTACATTCATATTCTCCAAATGTTAGTGGAAGTTGGAACTGAAGTCTATAAAGCCTTTTCAAAAGGATAAAAACAAAAACAAATAACTAGTTAAAATGATAACTATTTTCTGGAAAAAGTTGTTTGTTCTGTTCTAGCCACTATCCACCTCACCCTCAATGCCATGTATTGCTCTCTGAATCTGGAGATTCATAGCCATAAAAATCAATCACCTGAAGTCAGTAACCCCTTACTTTCACCATTAGCTAACTTTCCTATCATCTTGTCATCAACCTATATGTTATTTGCACACCAAATGCTGGAAAACTAAAAAAGAAATTCTAACTTTTTGTGGGGGCATGGGGGTAACCTTGTTGCTCCAGCATAAGAAATAAAAAATAAAAATAAAAAAGCAAAATGAGCCTGACTCTAATGTGTAATGGGAAAGTTAGCACCAGCTTACCTGAACCGTGGAAAGAAAGCACTACTTATGGTTTGAGTTAGGTTAACAGCTTGAACATCTTCAGTTGAGCTACATCAGCACACCTTCATAATTTAGCGAAAAAATACACTTTCAAAAGGAAAATTAAAAAAGAAGTGACGCACTGAATCTCAGTTTCATTAGCTTTTGACTCATGGTGTGGTGCTTTAACAGCATATAATGCACATGGCCTGTTATAGCAGTACTTAATACCAAGCTTTCTCGTCTCAAATGTCCATCCAACAAAAACCAAATGTTGCACAGAGCCTTCAGTTGATGGAGCCCACACAACTTGTCCGACACTCAAAGACTTGTCAATTCCTTTGACTGCTTGTACTTCTCCACTGTAAAATCACCATTTTAGTTAGCATTTCCTATCTAAAAAAAACATCACACATTATCAAATTAATAAAAAACCTGTTGATGTTGATGACAAAAAGCGCAGGCTGCATCTTCCCTGCATATGTCTCTCCCCAGTCCTCCTCCCACTCCCCTTGGCCTTTCCAGGTACCACAATCCTTGTCTGAAGAACCAGCTTTCTTGTAGCTGCCCAGATCATTGAATGTGGGCTTTGCAGGGGCTGGCTCTTCAGCTACATACGCTATACATGTTTCATCCGAATTCCAAGAAATTCCCTCAAACCTACAACAACATAGAACAATTCTCCAGCTCATAAGTTTTAGCTAGCTAGCAACAACAACGTCGTGTTAAGCACAAGTTTGGTTTAGCCATTTAGCTTAATTTGAATAAATAATTACTGAATTCCAAGCATGCATGGCAGTTTAATACTACTATTGCATCCATCAGACGTTTAAAAAACAGTGAAGCACTTGAAAAAATTATTGGAATAACTAATGAGTCTCACATTAAGATCCAGTTTGGACAAACTTTTTCAGCACTTGTAAGAAAAGAAAATGAGAAGTCAAATAAATTGAGCTTCAGCTTCTCCAATAAGATAAAATCAACTTATGCACTTAAATTTTATAAAGCTCTATCAGCTAACTTTTCCAAAAGCTCATATTTAGAAACCCAATTCATTTTATAAGAGGTGATGAAAGAAGCTTGTCCAAACAAAGTGTTAAATAATAATGAATTGATTTACCATCCATCAGTGTAGACAGAACCATGCTTAGATGGAGGGATATGGAACTCCTTTTGGAGTTGAGAGGAGCTCCAGATTTCGAAGCGGCAAGGGCCATCGCTCTCGGGATTTCGAACGATTAGAAGCTTGGATCCAGAAGGTGACGGAACCATTGCGGAGACTCCGGACACTTGGATAGGAAACGGAGCCCAATGAAACGTGGCGGAGGAGGCGTCGTTTTGTGTGAGAATGGTGGCGGAGACGATGGATTTCTTCCTCTTGTTGACCAAGAGGTTGGGTTGACTAACGCAGAACATTGCATGCGAAGAAGAAGCCGAGGCTGCAACGCAAAACGAAAATGAAAATGAATCGCTGGAAAGAGGAAGAAGTGAAGCGTGTGATTAGTTAGTTACCGGTGTGAGTGTGGGATTTGAAGAGCCATGCCTTGTCGATGGTGGAAATGGCGGTGAATTCTTGGAGTAAGGTGGAGTGAAGTGCGTATTCTTGCTCCGTCGCTGCTGCGTCTTCCTTATCCATGGCTGAAACGGGTGAAGATGAAAACCTTCTGCTGCTGAAATGAAATGAATAAGGAATAATGGATTAATATTTGTTAGTGGTTGTTGTGAGATTAGATAAAGTGACGGTACTTACGCAGTGAGAGAAAGAGAGAGAGGGGTGGGTGTTACTGCTAATGATGATAAATAATTAGGATTAGGATTAAGAGGGGGAGAAATTCGGGGGAATAAAGTTGATGCTGCTGCTGCTACACACCAATTGGCTACCCTGCTCCATGCCATTTATTTATTTATCCATTATCCCATATTGCCATTTATATATATGTCCCGCGCTGCGCGTTCCAAGTCTATATATATATATTTTTTTTTTTTACAACTAAGTATATTCTCATTAGGGGTGGATATACAAATCCTGCAAGGACCAATTTGTTAAATCCGCGATAACGAACCTAATTTTTTTAACTTGCATAATAATCCCTGATTTTAGGTCCGACCTATTTAGTTTGTGGACTTCGCGAACTTATTTGTATCCAACGAAGGTGAGAGAAAATGCCACTTAAAAAGAGAGAGAAATGAGAAAACCTTCGAGAACATGGTTTTCAAGTCCAAGAGAAGAATCCCTACAAATTCCATGGAGAGAAAAAACTACAACAAAATGGTATCTTTCGTAGAGCATTATGTTTTTGGGTTTTTTAGGTAGTTTTCTTATAATTATAATGCTCCTAAAGGGTGTTTACTGTTCACAGTGCATTGATTTTTCCACTAACACAATAGTTGAAATGCCGAATCTAAGTCCAATGCCTGACTCCAATAATTGCTAGTTTTACATTTTTAAAAAAATTTTAAAAAAAATAGGCCCGCGGACCAACTCGTTTATCCGCAGGCTTTGTAGACCGATACAGACTTAAAAAAAGTCCATTTATTTCATGGACCAAATTTATCTAATCCATATAAAACATGAGCTTCATTGGTCGGGCCTTAAACGGGGCGAACTATTCTGTAAACTCATCCCTAATTCTAACTATATATAACTTAAATACAATTTTGGTTTTCCTCCACCTAAATTGTGATCACCACTAGATAGAAGAGATATGTTAAAAGTCTCACATGGTGGATAACTGGTGGTAAAAATGGACATAGTGAAGTCTCATATCAACTAAAATTTGTGTCAAGATAAACTATATAAGTGGAAAACAATCATTACCTTACAAGCTGGTTTTATATGATTGAGTTCGACCAAAACTCACTTTATGACATGGTATTAGAACCTATCCTAAATTGGTCTTTATGCTTGTCACGCTTTAGACAGGTAGCCTTGAGTATGAAGGGGGGGGGGAGGTGTTGGAAAAGTCACATAAATTGCGGTTAACCCCAGAAATAAACGGTGTGCTGGAAGTCCTACATGGGGGGTAGTGATGTGTTGCAAACACATCTTAATAATAGCTTAGTTTTAGGTCATATTTGTATTGAATAATTAGAAAATAGCTCTAGAAATTAAGCATATTTGATATTTTGTGTTACATAAGGCATTTTAATACCAATTGAGCATTTGCAGGCCAAAAAGAGGGAATTTAAGAGCAAATAAAGAAGGAAACAAGATCTGCAACCTCAC
>PYAF01003264.1:34574-54023 GCA_007407185.1 Glycine tomentella | reverse complement strand
CCTTGTTCTTAGTTAAGAACTTCTTGTTTCTTATCAATAGCTTCTGAGCTATTGTGGTGATTCTTGCAAGACTTATTGGAATTCCTATTCCATGGTGTCAATCCAAATCCGTTTCTAATCCTTTTCCATTGATCCATTTCTTACATCACAAAACCTAAAAAGCTGTCTTCAAAACAGAGCATTCATACTCTGTTTTTCTATCAATTGAAGAATTGATTCCATTGCAAGGAAGATCGGGGCAAACAGGACTTGAATCAGTTCAGGAGTCCATCACCAGCCGTGCTAGGCATCAGAGTCATCACATTCAACCCCCCTTTTTGGAATTTTGTCCGCAAAATTAGAACCATACCTGTCAAAGACTTCGGGATACAGCTGTAACAGCTTCTGCTCCCACTCCCAGGTCGCTTCTTCAGGTGTTCTGCCTTCCCATTGCACCTTGACTATGGGAATGGTCTTATTCCTGATGCGTTTTTCCATTCTGTCCAGAATCTTCATAGGTCGTGTAGGACTAGTCAGATTCTCTCTAATCTGAACAGTGTCGGGCTCTACCACGTGTGAAGGGTCCGCTACATACTTCCTCAACTGGGACACGTGGAAAACATCATGCAGCCCTACAAGCTGGGGAGGTAAGGCTAGCCTATAAGCCACTGGTCCCACCTTCTGAAGGATCTGATAGGGACCAATGAACCTAGGACTCAGCTTCCTTACACCCAAAGCCCGTCCTACACCTGTGACCAGAGACAGCCTCAGAAACACATGATCACCCTCATCAAACTGGAAGGGTCTGTGTCTATGATCATAATAGCTTTTCTGACGACTCTGAGCTTTCATCAACTTGTCTCTAATCATCTTGATCTGCTCAGAAGTCTCTTGAACCATCTCAGGTCCAAGAAGCTGCCTCTCACCTACCTCTGTCCAACAGACTGGAGTCCTACACCGCCGGCCATACAAGGCCTCATAGGGTGCCATGCCCAGGCTAGCATGGAAACTGTTGTTATAGGAAAACTCCACCAAAGGCAAGTATCTATCCCAGCTAGTACCCTGCTCCATGGCACAAGCCCTCAACATATCCTCCAGAGTCTGGATGGTCCTCTCAGTCTGACCATCTGTCTGAGGATGGTAGGCGGTACTAAGTCTCAGCTGGGTCCCAAAAGCCTCCTGAAGTGCACCCCAAAACCTAGAGGTGAACTTCGGATCTCTGTCACTCACAATGTTTTCAGGGACACCATGTAACCTCATAATCTCCCTGACATACAACTGGGCCAACTTCTCTGCTGTGTGGTCAGTTCTCACAGGCAAGAAATGAGCAGACTTGGTCAGCCTATCCACAATTACCCAGATGGAATCACACCCAGCCCGAGTTCTCGGTAACCCCACAACAAAATCCATGGAAATGATATCCCATTTCCACTCAGGGACCTGTAAAGGCTGTAGCAGACCAGACGGTCTTTGATGCTCAATCTTTACCTTCTGACACACCAGGCACTTAGCCACATACTCGGCTATGTCTCTCTTCATCCAGGCCACCAGAAACTTCTCTTCAGATCCTGGTACATCTTAGTGGCACCTGGATGGATACTGAACTGGCCCTTGTGAGCCTCAGATAAGACGACATCCACCAACTTGCCCTTAGGTACCACAATACGATTTTGGTACAACACCAAATCATGGTCCTCCCAGGAAACATCCTGCTGACCAATCATGGCCCTCACAGACTCATCCTGCTTCTGGGCTTCTCGGATTCTTCGGATCAACTTATTATCAATCCTGATCCTCCTCAATTCAAGACCGCGGCCACCCTCTGTCACAGTTAGGTGCATATCTCTGAACTGTTCAATCAACTTGCACTCAGAGATCATCATGCAGGCGGCACTCACATGTTTTCTGCTCAAGGCATCTACAACAACATTTGCCTTGCCTGGATGGTACCTCAACTCAAAATCATAGTCTTTGAGGAACTCCATCCACCGCCTCTGTCTCATATTCAGCTCTTTCTGATCAAAGAGGTACTTGAGACTCTTGTGGTCACTGAACACCACCAGCTTAGCACCATACAAATAGTGCCTCCAAATCTTTAGAGCAAACACCACAGCGGCAAGCTCTAAATCATGAGTAGGATAAGACTCCTCATGAGGCTTCAGTTGCCTAGAAGCATAGGCAACAGCCTTCTTATCCTGCATCAGCACACATCCAAGCCCCCGCTTGGAAGCATCACAGTATACCTCAAAGCTTCCTTCAGGATCACGAAGAACCAACACTGGAGTGGTGGTCAACCTTTCCTTCAACCTCATAAAGCACTCCTCACATTCATGAGTCCATACGAATGGGTTATCCTTTCTAGTAAGGCGAGTCAAGGGTAACACCATCTGTGAAAACCCCTGAATGAACCTCCTGTAGTACCCTGCAAGACCAAGGAAACTACGGACCTCTGAAACATTCTTGGGCCTCTCCCAAGTCATCACTGCCTCTATCTTGCTGGGATCAACTGATACCCCAGCTGCTGATATCACATGGCTAAGAAACTTCACCTCTGACAGCCAAAACTCACATTTGGCCAACTTGGCATACAACTGATCATTCCTCAAGGTTTGAAGAACAATCCTGAGATGCTCCGTCTCCGTCCGGGAGTAGATCAGTATGTCATCAATAAACACCACCACAAACTGATCCAAGAAAGGTCTGAACACCCTGTTCATATAGTCCATGAACACTGCAGGGGCATTCGTCAGACCAAAGGGGATGACCTGATACTCAAAGTGACCATACCTAGACCGAAAAGCCATCTTTGGTATGTCTGCAGGTTTGATCTGAATCTGGTGATACCCGGATCTCAGGTCGATCTTAGAGAACACTCTGGCTCCCCTCAACTGATCTAACAGATCATCAATACGAGGCAGAGGATACTTATTCTTAATAGTAACCTTATTCAGCTGCCTGTAGTCCACACACAACCTCATACTGCCGTCCTTCTTCTTCACGAAGATCACCGGTGCTCCCCAAGGTGAGACACTTGGTCTGATGAACTGTTTGGACAGCAGGTCCTCCAACTGCACCTTAAGCTCCCTCAACTCCAGAGGAGTCATACGGTAAGGTGCCACTGATATTGGTCCTACACCAGGAACCAAATCAATAGAGAACTCAATCTCTCTCTCAGGTGGTAGCTGAGTAACTTCCTCAGGAAACACGTCCACAAACTCACTGACCACCAGGATCTGTGACAGATCAACACCTGGCTTATCTTCTGTCACACAGGAGAAGATATAGCCCTTAGCTCCTTCCTTAATTGCCTTGCGGGCTTGCAAGACTGAAACGAAAGAGGAGGGACTCAAACCAGCTTCATCAGAAGGCACAACAACCCTCTTCAAACAACAATCCAACATCACGCCATATTTGGCCAACCAATCCATACCCAGAATAATCTCAAGGGTAGGCATAGCTAAACAATACAAATCCACACTATACTCTCTGCCATCATACAGAAAGTGTACATCCCTACAACACATCTCCACTCTACACGGCTCACTAGAGGCTGTGGTCACCTCCATGGGAGAAGAAAGCCTGAACATATGCAAGTCCAGCCCTAGAGCAGTGTGATCGCTGATGAAAGAGTGAGTGACTCCAGAATCAAACAATACTCTAACATCACACATGCCAATCAAAACTGTACCTCTAATCAAATTGAGAGATCTAGCTGCCTCCCTCGCATCCACTGCATAAACACGGCCTGTCGTGGGTGCTGCTGAGATCACAGGAGCAGCTACGGCTCGGTCTCTGGCCTGTGGGCACTGTCTGGCAAAGTGGGCAGGCTTGCCACATCTGAAACACACCAACATACCAGTGGAGCACGCACCCCAGTGAGTCCTCCCACAAGTGGCACATCTCGGACCTGGGCCTGGTCTCGGTGGTCTATCTCTCTGGTCCCTCTTAAACCTATCTGAAGAGGAAGAAACTTTCAGATCTCTGCCCTTACCCCTACCGGCGGGGCCTGCACCACCGGATCTCCTCATATTAGGCCTACTAGGAGGAATAGGATGACTGCTACTCTGTCTCTTAATCATGTCCTCCACCTGCCTGCACAGTCTGACAAGACTCCCCAGATCTCGGGATCCACTGCCAGCTATCCTCTCATCAATGTCTTCTCTAAGCCCCCTCTGGAACTTAGTTGCAAGCACCTCATTATCAGGTAACTCCCTCCTGAAATGAGCATATTTGGCTAACTCATTGAACTTAGCCAAATACTGGTCAACCGACATCTGTCCCTGGACAAGAGTCTCAAACTCCGCCTGCTTCTGCTCTCTGGCATCTCGCGGAAAGTATCTGTCCAGGAACTGGGCTTCGAAAGCCTGCCAGGTGACAGCCTCCTCCTGGCCCCTCATCAGCTCTGATGTGGTAATCCACCACTCATGAGCATCACCATGTAGCATATAGGTGGCATAAAGGAGTCTGTGATGATCTGAACACTCCATCACAGTGAATATCTTCTCTAAGGCCTATAACCATCGGGCTGCCACCACTGGATCATAATCTCCATGAAACACCGGAGGATCATGCTTACGGAAGGCTCTGAGCATCCTCCCTCTAACAACAGTCTCTTCCTCCACATATGACTGTGAAGGTCCTCCTCTGATATGGCTAGGTCCATCAGCAAAATGGCTAGCCCCACCCACCTGGCGACTACCTTTGCCCTCAGGTGCAGGATGTGGAGAAGGTGTTGCACCCTCTCTGCGCTGAGATCTGAACTCAGCCATCAACTCCTCATTGGCCTTCATCAAGGCTCGTTAGCCTGCCTGCTTGCAACTATCTCCTGCTGCATAGCGGCCAAGGCAGCTACCACTGGATCAGGGTGTTCATCTGCACCTGTCCCACCATCATTGTTCCGGGTCCTCACCATGGTACTGCACATATCACATAAAAAGGGTGAGTTGATCAAGCTCACTCTCAACAGTCACACATACAATTACCATAATGAATCCCCAAAACAACACACAAATCACACAAATCACCATATTATAATGCTTCCCTATCAAAACTGCTCTGATACCATAATGTAACGCCCATACGCTCACCAGGGTCATTACCACGCATAAACAACAAACATCATACATGACTCATCAGAGTTTAAGCAGTTTGGAAGCATACATATACAAAAGGGCATCATCAAATGCCATCGTCATACACACTGTACATTATAATATGGTGATTATACATAAGTTTTCTGTTTAAGTACAAAACTGTACATAAATCTCCCCTCAGGGTACAATAAAATTAAACCAGAGGTGAATACAAAATATCAGAGACACACGCTCATGTCATCCAAGCCTAAGGTTTATAACATCAACTATCCCTGCAAAGGCTTCTTACCTTGGGATCTATCTGCTCCTCCTGAGGACTCACCTGCAAAACATAAGCCCCACACAAGGGGTGAGATATAAAATCCCAATAAACTCAGGGCCCTTGAAGGTATTTCCTTCCCCTGGTTCACTATCTGGCACATACATAGAAATAGTATATTTCAACCATTCATAATCAGATTCAATATCAGAATAATTCTCAATCATTCATCACAACAGGCAGGGGTCTCATCACCCTTCACTCAACATCATTACTATCATTTCATCTCAACCCGTCAATACATAGGTGATATACATTACTTAACTCGGCAGAGGCTACATCTATGTATATAGGAACATCTCCACTCAGGGAGGCTACATCTATATACTAGGAACATCTCATGCCTGGATCTCAACATATCTATTGGAGGCTTCATCTAAAATATAGGAACATCTCAGTCAAGAGGCTACATCTATATAACAGGCACATCTCCATCGGAGGCTTCATCTGTGTATATAGGAACATCTCAGTTAAGAGGCTACATCTATATATCACAGGTACATCTCCATCTAATGAGGCTACATCTGTGTATATAGGAACATCTCTACTCAAGAGGCTACATCTATATATCACAGGCACATCTCATAACCTATATCAATCCAGTTGCCTGAGGAGGCTACCTCTGTGGATATAGGAACATCTCCATTCGGGAGGCTACATCTATATCACAGGAATATCTCACAGCAGGTCTTACTCAATCTCAAGTCATCTATCCTACTACCATAGGATGCAATTCATTCATAGAATTCACAATCAAATCTCATATTCAAACCGGCATGTTATAAATCAACAGTTCACAACCATGCATATCAATTCCCCAATCATTGGGTCCAACCTACACATCAGTTTCCCATCACAGGATTCAGAGTACAATTCATTAATCACCATCACAAGATTCAGAGTACAATTCATCAATCAATCACATCAATAAGATCAATACATATCGATTCCCATCACAGGGTACAGAGCACAATTCATTAATCAACCACATCAATATACACTTTCTATATACATGCATTTGCCCACAACAGAACCATCATCCCACTTGGTGAATGGTAGAACACAGCAAAGGGTACACATCCAAGAACCAAGAGTTTACCTGCTCTAAGCAAAGCACCAGCTCTCCCGGCCTCGTTGTCACCACCACTGAAACTATCAATCTCACGTCCTACATAACATCAAACATGTAATGTTTCAGTAACGGTCCCAAGCCGTTAGAACGAAAGGCCATAATCTGTTTGCATAACACTCACTCAACCACTTCATGAGTGATTCTCAGACCCTCAATGGCCTCGCTTGGCCTAGCCAAAGCACAAAGAGCTTGAAGCTCACAACAGCCCAATTCCTCAGAATTTACACAGGGCTCGAACGGTCCGTATCACACACACAAGGCACCGTTCTCATGGCCTCTAAGGCACAACAAAACACATACCAAGGCTCTAGCATGTCCAACAAAACTAAGCAACTCAGTATATCAACAAAACATGCCCCACCTAGAGCCCATAATCAAAGTTCACCAAACTAGTAATTCAGAGCTAATCTTTCATCCTCAACACATTCTAATCACATATATCTAAAGGACCCAAGGCTAATTCTAGCTCTATCACAAGTGGGTCACTATTCACCCAAAACCCCAATCAACAAATTAAACGGTGAAACTTGAGTTTCTTACCTCAATGACGACAAGGAAAGCCCAAGGATAACTCCCCCTAGCTTGGGTACCCACAAATCGTCGCCGTTCCTCGCCGAACTCAAGCTTCAAGAACTTCCCTTGAGAAAGGGATTCTCTAATTTGGGGTTTTCAAGGAAAATGGATGAAAGATTCAAGCTCACTAGGTGTTTTCCATCAAGAATGGTGTTTAAGGGACTTGTTTTGGTGCACTATGGTGTAAGAATGAAGCTTGAAGCTTCAACAATGGAGGAGGAACGTTCCAGGGAAGAAGAAGAAGGTTTTCTCCCCCAAAATCGCGACTTTGGCCTTTTATACCAACTCTGTCAGACGTCCCGCGCGGATCGCGCCACGCCCGGCGCTACCCGCGCCACTCTTTCGAAACCTGTGGCGCCAACCGCGCCGCCCCTGGCACTGACCGCGTGAACTTCCAGAGAAAACTGAGTTTCTGGAGGACTTGTGGCGCTGATCGCGTCACCTTGGCGCCACTGGCGTCAACCTCCCGAAGCTATGGCGCTACTCGCGCCAAGCCGGCGCTACCCGCGCCACATCACAGACAGGGTTTTCTGCTTAAGAATCTTGGCGCTGACCGCGCCAAACCTCGCACCAGCCGCGCTAGGCATCAGAGTCATCACATTCAACCCCCCTTTTTGGAATTTTGTCCGCAAAATTAGAACCATACCTGTCAAAGACTTCGGGATACAGCTGTAACAGCTCCTGCTCCCGCTCCCAGGTCGCTTCCTCAGGTGTTCTGCCTTCCCATTGCACCTTGACTATGGGAATGGTCTTATTCCTGATGCGTTTTTCCATTCTGTCCAGAATCTTCATGGGTCGTGTAGGACTAGTCAGATTCTCTCTAATCTGAACAGTGTCGGGCTCTACCACGTGTGAAGTGTCCACCACATACTTCCTCAACTGGGACACGTGGAAAACATCATGCAGCCCTACAAGCTGGGGAGGTAAGGCTAGCCTATAAGTCACTGGTCCCACCTTCTGAAGGATCTGATAGGGACCAATGAACCTAGGACTCAGCTTCCTTACACCCAAAGCCCGTCCTACACCTGTGACTGGAGACAGCCTCAGAAACATATGATCACCCAAAGAAGAAGAAGGTTTTCTCCCCCAAAATCGCGACTTTGGCCTTTTATACCAATTCTGTCAGACGTCCCGCGCGGATCGCGCCACGCCCCGCGCTACCCGCGCCACACTTTCAAAACTTGTGGCGCCAACCGCGCCGCCCCTGGCGCTGACCGCATGAACTTCCAAAGAAAACTGAGTTTCTGGAGGACTTGTGGCGCTGACCGCGTCACCTTGGCGCCATTGGCGTCAACCTCCCGAAGCTATGGCGCTACTCGCGCCAAGCCGGTGCTACCCGCGCCACATCACAGACAGGGTTTTCTGCTTAAGAATCCTGGCGCTGACCGCGCCAAACCTCGCGCCAGCCGCGCCAGGCATCAGAGTCGTCACATGCATCTTCTGTCTTAATCGATTATATGCTTGAATAATCGATTATTTGGTTCGTTGTAAAATTTCCAGAAAAGCTTATGAACATTTTAATCGATTACATTCTTGTATTAATCGATTACATAAGCAAAATAATCGATTATTTGGCGCATATTAATCGATTAAAGCTGTTACTTTTGTTTGTTATAAATAGGGAATCACTTTGGTTCATTTTGTAACGTTGCATACTGATACCCATTGAGCCAAAACAGTTCTAAAAGCCTTTCTAAGTGTTTTCAAAGGATTTTTATATGCTTGCTCTGGTTCTACATTGATTATGATATTATGAGTCATTCTTGAGCAATATTTCATTCAAGGTTAAAGGAAGCTGAGAAAATTTGTTAATTCAACCTGTGTTAATACATCATTTGCATTGTTATTCATTGGATTGTCAGGTTGTTTATCTTCTTAATCTTTTTATAATTTTCATTTTGATTTTGGTTGTAATTTTCAGTCTATTGTAATTGGGATTCTTGCTTGTAAACTAGAGATAGGGTTTCTCTAGGGGTTGTACTGAGTAGTGTTCTCAGTGGGTTTGTCTCTAAGAATCTAATAGTGTTTTAGATTTTTTGTACTTTATCTAGAGTTGATAAAGGGAGACGTTGTAATTACTTGTAAGAACAGAAAATTGCAATAGTGGAACTCCATTCTAGTGTTGAGCTGAAGATAACTGGATGTAGCTTCATAGTGTTTGAAGTGAACCAGTATGAATCCTTTGTGTTTTGATTCTTATCTTTATCTTGAACATATTTTGTCAATCTTGATTGTTTGGTTTTGATTATCAATTAACATTTTGAGCTATTGGACACCTTGAGTTGAGTATTTGATTGAATAAGGTTTCTTGGTTTCAAAAGTGATAAAGATCCTAGGGGAAACTCTGATTTTGTTAAAGAAATTTTAATTTACCAAGCCTAACCAATTCACCCCCCCTCTTGGTTAAGTGTGAAGTGTTCCTATATTCTACAATAAGGAAGTAGTTTTGTGAACTACTCTATGATAAGAAAACTCAATATGAGGTAGACACTCCTCCCAATTCCTCAAATTGCCCTTGATGTACCACTTAGCATGTCTCCTATTGATTCTGCCTTGACTTTTCAAATAATCAATAGACCTATAATCACTGTGACACACAAATTTCTTTGGTAAAAGATAATGTTACCAAGTTTTCAAGACTCTATCAAATGCATACAACTCTTTGTCATAAGTGGAATAGTTTAGACATGCACACTTTAATTTCTCACTAAAATAAGCAATAGGATGTTTATCATGAATCAAAACCCCACAAATGCCTATATTAGATTCATCACATTTCAATTCAAAAGAAGCATTAAAATTAGGCAATGTAAGAATAGGTGCATTAGACAATTTATCCTTCAAAGTTTGGAAAGCAATTTCATGTTCTTGCTTCCAAGAGATTGCATATTCCTCCAAAAGAGATTGCATAACTTTGGGCATATTTCCTCTTTCCCTTTCAACATGAAAACAAAGAGAATTAGGAAGCATATAATAAAGAGGTTGTTTGTCCAATAACACTATCTTGATTTTATTTTCGCTCAAGAACAAGCTCTCTTTAATGTCATGAATTTTTTTACTCTCATTTTCTTTCTCTTTGCTTTTCTTCTCACTTATTTTTCTCTTTGGTAGCTCACTATTCTTCTCTTTTGTAGGTGCAATATTTTTTTCCAGCTCTTGTATTCTCTTTACCGTCAAGAGATCATCACCCTCTTTGGTCTCCACTAGTGTAAGTTCTTCTTCCTTTTCACTTGAAGAACTTGTTACATCCCTTGAAGACTTACTCTTTATGTCTCCATCCTCAAGCAAAATCATGGTTAGCTTGTTAGGACATTGAGAAGCAATGTGTCCTTTACCAATGCACTCTAAACACTTGATATTCCTTGATCTTGTTGGAGTTGGTTCCACAATTTTTTTTCTTGAGCTTTCCACCTTTTCTTCTTTATTTTCATTTGAGAAACTTCCCTTTTAGGCTTTGCAGCCCCATTGGTTTTGGAAAAGGAATCTTTTCTCCTTTCTAGTTGTTACTCCACCTTTTGAGCTTTGTGGACTTCTCTTCTATCATTATTTCCTCTCCTCACCCTCCAATCTTCCTCATCTCTATTTTCTCTCCTATGATTGTGCCTCCTAGGATTTTCTCTCCTTTCCTCCCTCTCACTCCTCTCATCATAATAATTTCTTTCATGAGAATATGCATACTCACTCACCCTCCTATTGCCATGAGCCTTTCTATCCACACTACCATTTGTACTACTCCTTCTTTAAATCTTCCATTTAAGCTCCTCAAATTTTGCATCCATTTCAGTGTGAAAATTTTCTATTTGTTTGGCCATGGCTTTCATCAATCTAGTGTCTCTAGGTGACAAAGCCTCATCTCCTATTGAGCTCATCCTTCAAAAGAAATGGTTAGGAAAAACACAAGTATATAAGAAAATTCTCACCCCCCTCTAAGTGTATACCACTCTCACTTGTGTTTGCACACTTTCTAGGCTTTTTCTATAATGTTCTCTCTTGCCTTTTTCCACTCTTATTCCTCTCTATAGTTCTTAAGCAAAAACTTCTAATCAAATCAAGCTTCTTTACTATAGTGAAATAGGAAATGATTCTAGGCTAGACTCAAGAGTCCAAAGAACAAGAAAACTGTAAAACAAAACCTTGGAAATTTAGAAAAGCACAACTCAAATTGGATTTTAATGAAACAACTCAAGGAATACTATGGTT
This sequence comes from Glycine tomentella, assembly GCA_007407185.1. Classification (NCBI taxonomy): domain Eukaryota; kingdom Viridiplantae; phylum Streptophyta; class Magnoliopsida; order Fabales; family Fabaceae; genus Glycine; species Glycine tomentella. Next base: position 42,727 of record PYAF01003264.1, on the reverse strand, counting down.
GTACCAAACTGCACAAGGAGGATATGCCAAAATAAATTAAATTGCTAGAAGTCAAATTTGTAAAATATAGGAACACTTCACACTTAACCAAGAGGGGGGGTGAATTGGTTAGACTTGGTAATTTAAAAATTTATTAAACAAAATCAGAGTTTTTCCCTTATTGGATCTTCATCACTTTAGAAACCAAGAACCTTTATCCAAAGATCAACCCAAGAGATGTAATGCTTCGATAACCAAGAGTAAACAAGAATTCGCAAAGGAGACAATTAAATTTGCAGAAGTAAATGAACACACAAGATTTATACTGGTTCACTTCAAACACTATGAAGCTACATCCAGTTTTCTTCTACTCAACACTAGTGTAGAGTTCCATTATTGCAAATAATATTCTTACAAGAAAATACAAGCTTCTCTTTATCAACCCTAGATAAAGTTCAGAAGTCTAAAACACTATTAGACCCTTAAAAGCCAAACCCAAACTGAGAACACTACTCAGCAACCCCTAAAGAAACATTATCTCTAGTTTCATGCAAGAAACCAATTTACAATAGAAAAGCAAATACAATATTATCAGAGAATTACAAACTCAAAGAGTAAGGAAAGAAATCACCTGATGATCCAAAGATGATATGCATAAGACTGATATTACCAGGTTGAATGCAAATAACAAACTCAGAACATGCCTTTCCTTAAACTTTGAAAAGAGAAATCTTGCTTCACTCAATCCCTTTGACCCTTATGAGTTTCATGGAAGCAAGAACTTAGAGAGCCAAGAAAAATCACTTTATGAATGTTTAGAATGCCTTAGGATGCTCAGAATACAAATTACTCAAGTTCTTAAAACAGTTGAGCAAGAATTCTATTTATAAAGATTTTTTGTAACTGCTTGTAATTGATTAAATACGCTCCTGTACGATTATTTAACATATGTAATCGATTACACACGCTCCTATAATCGATTGAAGTATTCATAAAGATTCTGGGTAGCAACAACGAGCAATTTAATCGATTATCTCGACGTGTAATCGATTAAAGCAGGCACAATGAAAAAATGTATTTGTACTATGTAATCGATTACACTAATTGGTAATCGATTAAAGCAGCCATTATGAAAAACATGTTTGTATTGTGTAATCGATTACAATGAATGGTAATCGATTAAAGCACGCATTATGGAAAACATGTTTGAACTTAAGTAATCGATTACAATAAATGGTAATCGATTACACCAGAGTGATGTTATTTTCTGTATGAGTAATGTAATCGATTATAGCTCAGTAGTAATCGATTAAAAAGGATACAAAGGCAGATTATGTATATACTAAGTTGAAATAATCGATTAATCCGATAAAGTAATCGATTAAACTGTTCTTGAGAATTTTCCAGAAAGCAACAAGAACAAAATAATCGATTCTTTGCTTATATAATCGATTAAACCAGTGAAATGCTATTTTTCCAAAAACACTTAGTTTATTTCAAGATTCAAAACAACTTCCTAATGCCTTGTGTTTTAATTCTTAAGCTTATGAATGATATGAATGCAATGACTTGGATCATCAGAAAACTTCCTTCCTTTTACATTTGATCACAAGTTTTTCTTTAATTCTTCAAACATGTTGAAAGTCCAAAACACTTCCTTGTCTTCAAATCTCTTTTAGGCTTCAAGTAACTCCCCCTCAAATCAACAAAATTTCATCAAATTTGCATGTTATACAAGTTCACTTGATTTTGTGGTTTAAAGGAAATTTTGGAACTTGAAATTTTGTAACATTGATCTGCTTCTAAATTCTGTTTTTTCTTTCACTTTTTCCAGCCACCAATCAATAATGTATTTGGCTGTACCAATTTGATACTACTTGATGTATTTTTTTTTTTTTGCTTTTGTTTTTCTTTTGCACAAGTTCAAAAATTGTTAAAGAAATTCAATGAATCACTAAAATATGATGTGTAACAATTGTAAAATTTGCTTCTAACAACATAATTCAGTTTTAGGCATGAGAGTAGAATCAAAACAAGTGATCATACAACACAAAAACACTATGAACAAAAGTTGACAAGAATCAAAGCTAGAAAATCAGAAAAATATCAAGAACACATGAAGAACAAAGAACAAGAAATCACATAGAACTTGAAGAAAACACTAAGGTTTTGTGGCTGAACATACAACAAGCCCACACCACCAAGAATCAAAGAAAACTACAAGAAACAAGGAATTAAAATGGAATTTTGTTTTTGGGTTTTAATGCAGAATTTTACCTTTAAAGAAATCTAAAACTGAACTTGAAGAAGAATTCTACAAGGATTAGGCTCTGATACCACATGATGAGATATAGATGAACCTATAGCTGTTAAGTTTTCCCAAATTTACCTTGCAATAGAACCCAAGCTTCAAGCAAACCTCAAGAACTCACAAGTTCCAACACTCATTGAATTGGGGTTGTTTTCAGAGTTTTATGTTGCAGAAAAATGGAAGATGGAAGAAGGATAGGGATGTAGGTGAAGACAGTGAATGGCACCATGGAAAAGGATTTCCAATAAGTCTAGGAAGAATCACCACAATAACATTGGAAAGCCATTGATAGGACTTAGAAGTTCTTAAACAAGAACAAGAGAGAAACTCTCACAACAATTTTCAGAAATTGTATTAATGAACCAAAAGTTAGTTACATTCAGTTTTGGCACTTTATATAGGCCACAAAATATCAAGCTAAATGTCACTTAAATGTAAGAAAATACAAATTGAAATGAAGCCTAAATGAAGCTTGAAGTGCAAGCTTTCCATAAGTGACCTTTGGCTTCCCAAACATGTGCAGAAAAGCTTAAAAACTGGTTTAATCGATTATTTCGACCATGTAATCGATTATTTAGGTTAAATAATCGATTACTTGGTTTGGTAATCGATTATTGTGCTCTTATCCATCCTGGAAACTGATATATGGCCAAAATAATCGATTAATTCGAATGTAATCGATTAAAACAGAGCTATTTGCATTTTTCAATCTGATTTAATCGATTACAGAATGCTTTTTAATGGATTAAAAGTATCAAAAGATGTTTTTAATCTGTTACAGGATGCTTTTAATCTGTAAAAACACCCCTTTTGTGTTTCCACTACTTTTATGGGATTCTTCTTGTTTTTCCAAGAGATACAAGTTAGATTAGATATGATCTTGAAGTGCTTGAGTCCTAGCTCTTTAGCTTGCATTGATCCTCCATCACTTTTTCAAAAAGATAGAGCATTCAGATTTAATGTGGCCATGCTTACCACATTCAAAGCAAGCGAAATTGTTTTCACTCCTTTTGTTGTTATTCTTTGTGAACTTTATGTTCTTGTCTCTTCTCAAGAACTTGCTGAACTTTTTGACAATTAGATTCATGTTGTCCTTTTCATCTTCTTCAATTGAGTCTTCCATCTTTTCCATCTTTGAGAATGCAGCTTTCAGAGCTATGCTTTTTTGTTTCTTTTCTGCATCTTCTGCATTGGTTAGTTGTGACATTTCAAGTTCATACTCAAGAAGGTTACCAAAAGTGCAGCCATGGACATTTTGGATAGATCTTTTGATTCTTTGATTGTTGTCACCTTTGGTTGCCATGGTCTTGTGAGACACTTCAAGATTTTGATGTTCAACTCTTCAGCATCAAAGATCTTTCCAAGACCAAGAAGATTATTTACTATGTGAGTGAATCTTGTACACCCCAAAATTTCCATAACTATAGTCACAACATTATATGAATTATTCTTGCATAATTATTAATGCACATATTAGGATTTGATGCTCTATATTTGAAAGATTAGAGTGAAATATCAATTGGAAATATTACGAAAATATTTAAAGAGAAATAACCATATTGCCCTTTCCGTAAATTAGAAATGATAAAAATGCCTTTGAGGTCAAAATGACGAAAATGCCCCTGGATATTTTGAAAAGTACAAAACTGCCCCTAGAAATTTTAGAAAGATATTTTAGAATGGAAACTTACATAAACGCCCTTGAATATTCTGGAAAGGACAAGAACACCCTTAGATATTTTGAATAGATATTTTTATGATGGAAATACAAAATACTCTTAGATAACATATTATTAAAATAGTTTGTGACAGAAAACCATAAGTGGAATCAGGTTTTTCTTAAGCATCCAATGGTATTAAAGGAAGAAAAACTTATGTTCCCATTCCTAGGTGTGAAGAGCACGTATAGAACCATATAGAAAGGAGGAGAATATTCATGAAAGCCACTTGCAAAAGTGAAGCCATGTGATGAATACAAGTGTTAGGACACTTGTAAGGTACATGATGAAGATTTTTCCTCAAACATTTATGTGAAACTTCATGATTTTGCCAACTCAAAGGGACACTTGGAAGGATATTAAGAGAAGGCTTCATGAATTGAACAAGTATGGTGTAGATGTAGTTTAAGTAGAATTTTCTTAAAAAGCAAAAATCTTATCTTGTCTCCTTTGGCAGAACACGTGGATAGTTCTAGACATTATTTCAACAATCCCAACGGTCAAAAGTTACATATGTGGGATAGGAGTATACCTTTAAAATTTTAAAGAAATCCAACGGTTAACGAATTCAGAATCAATATTTTACTAAAACGGGTTTTGGGGAAAATTCAAGAATGAAGAAAAGCACAAAATTTCCCTAAAATCTAGCCATTCCATGTGAAAAAGAGAAACTTGGTGAAGATTGCTCTACAAGTCAAGCTACTCCACGTGCACATCAAGAGAAATGGAGAAGGCTTGAGAAAATTCAAGAAAATGGACACTTGTATGGTTAAAAGGCTAGAAATCTTGTGATTGGACCACATGGAAAGCAAGGTTATCATTACTTAAGAGATATTTTGCATTGAAGGAATTTTAAAGCAATTCATCAACCTTATATATAGGAAGGTGGGGACCGAAAAATCAAGCCTAAATTCTAAGGAAGCTCACGTGCAAAACCCCACTTCACATCACTTTCATTCCATTATTTTCCAATCTCACATCTTTTTCATTTTAACGTAAAGCAAAACAAAGGCCCACCATCTTAAAATCTCACGTGAAAAGCTAGGAGCATTAGGAGCAAGGCTGTCAAATTTTAAGAAGAAAGCAAGGTATGGGGAAGCTTTATGATAAATATGGTTTAGATATTAATTATGCTAAGATTCTCATTTATTTCCATAAAGAATTAAGCCTTGCCTACCATGTGTTCGATGAAATGCTTCAAAGAGATAAAGTTTGTGTGTGTAATGAATGATTATTTGAATGACGGACTTGAAATTAGCTTAAGGAATGATTGTTGGAATAAATAACTTTAATTTAGCTAAATGGGTGAATGATTAAGTAACTTAAATTATATGTATTATGACTATATTTAAGGAAAATGGTTGATTTGAATTGTAATTACATAATGGAATGTTTTACTAAAGTTTGTGTGTTATATATTGTTAAAAGTGTTCTATAAATCCTTGAGTATGTCTATTAAATTTTATGCTAGAATTATGTTGAAAGCATGCCTATTATATTGAATTTATGAAAATGGATGTTGAAAGTGTAAAGTTTAAGCATATGAGAATATGAGATATAAATTGATATTGAAGAGTAAATATGAGATAAAAAAAGAATCATTCATGCATATTTCATATGCATATGCCTGGCGGGGGCTAGTCCGTGTGATTTACCTCAAGAGGAGGTATGTCAGATAGTTAAAGGAACTGAGTACGAGCGTTCAGATAAGAGGTTTGAGCTAGGGGGTGCTTCGGCAGTGGGGAACTCACACCACCCATGATAATCACATGTAGTGTGGGTGACTTTCCTGTGCACCACTGTGACACCCTGACTGATCGTGCAAGTTCTAGACCAGTGATTGGGGCTATCTTGACTATGGTACCAATTGATGAGAATTTTAGAGCATCATTCATCATATAAAGAAGATGAGCATGCATCACATGATGAGGATGTTGTATGAATATCTGTATACTATTGTGTGACTTGAACTATGTTTATCGTAAACTTACCCTGTGCTTTGTATCTGTGGCTGACACCTGCGATGACCTCAATTTATTTGGGCGAGCAGGGGAAAAGTAAAGCATAGCAATGGATGGTTGAAAAGAAGATATGATGAAGATATTTTGATGGCTTACCTTCTGTATTTGTCCTGATGATGTGTAATTGTACTAGACTTTAGACCAGTCTGTATATTATGTTGGATTATATTCTGGACTGTATTTTATTATTATTTTGGACTTCGAATGAACACGTTTACAATATTGATGGTTAATACCTTTCACATGAATTATTTTAAGCAAGAAGAAAAGAATTTTCCGTGAAATTTATAACTAAGATAATTTTAAAGCAAGTGGAGAAGAAATTTTCATTCAAAATCAATAAAATACAAGATAGTAAAACGAGGCGTTACAAATCTTGTTTGAAGATGAGATATGCTTTCAGTGGAGTTCATCTTGAACATTTCATACTCATGGATTAAGGCATGCTTCTTTGATCTTCTTACTTTGTCTGTACCTTCATGAGTTATCTCCAGCATTTCCCATGTAACACCCTGAAATTTCAATAACTACAAATGTATGGTCAAAATGTTTCTTGTATAACTATTTGATATGAGTATTAGGTTATGTGAGACTTCATTGATCTATATTTAAGTTATTTGGGCGAAATATTAATTAGAGATATTACAAAAATGTTTGAAGAGAAATGCCCATATTAGCCTTCCCTTAAAGCAGAAATTACCAAAATGCCCTTGAGGTAAAAATTACAAAAATGCCCCTAGATATTTTGGTTAGATATTTTAAGGTAAAAATTACATGAATACCCTTGGATATTTTAGAAATGACAATAATATCCCTAAGACGAATGACAAAATTACCATAATACCCTTAAGGCTAAAATTGCCTAAACATCCTTAGAGATTTTTATGAAAACTTGATGAAATTACAGAATACTCTTAGATGGTAGATTATCAAAATACTTTGTGACAGAAAACCCTAGAATAGAATTTCTATGAATTTTATAAGGTAATAACTTTGAAACAACATCCAGAAGAATTCAAGCATCAGAAAAATATGGAAAGATGATAAATAAAATCTATGGAATTTTCTCTTAATTGTAGGATGAATAGACTTATTTAATAAAATTGTTTAGTAATTTTGATGGTCAAAAGTAGTATGGACCAATCAAAATTAAGATAAGAACAGTCTTGTATGTAAAGTCTGTGTGGCACTCTATATAGACTGTTTGTAGGCAATTTATACTGTAATTAAAGTCAGTTTCTGAAAAACTCTAGAATTCTATTATTCAATATTATCTTTAGGTAGAAGAGTTCAAATTGAACTTTACTTCCTACTAGAAAATGTCATGTATAAAGTAAAAATGAAACTAGATTATTTTTCTTCATTTAAAAGATAACATATGTATACAAAAGAAACATACAATTTTGTCTTCTTCAAAAGGAAATGAAACATGATATAGAAGGATGAAAGGAAGAGAAAAATCTTCCCTTGGCTAGAGCTAGTCCACGTGAAAGAGCAAGAAGAATGGAGAAGTTTCATGATCTTGGACAAGTGGAAGGACACTTATAAAGTGGTGGGACACTTGTAAAGGAAATCATTATGGCTTAGAAGATTTTTTTCTATAAAGTAAAAGAATAATAATGAAATTAGTTAGGATCTAATGGAATAAGGAGAAACTAAGTTAAGATGGAACTAAATGAAATAAAACTAGCTAGGTAGGGCAATTATGTCCTTAAATATTATATCATTTTCCAACCACTATATAAAGGAACAGGGGAACCTAAGTGGAAGTCATTTTTCAAGACCACCCATCTACAAATACCACAAGTGAGCTTCCTCCCCACATCCCTTTCATTTCACTTTCATCCTCTCCTTTTCAAAGCTTAAATCAAGTAAGAAAAAGACCCCGCCTTCTTGAAGAAATCACATGTAAAGCTAGCAAACTAGGAAGAGAAAGACAAGCTTTCTAAGAGGTTACAAGGTATGTATGGGGAAGTTTTATGAAATATTGTTTCTTGGTTTCTTTGAGGTAACCATGGTTTCCTTGCTTCTTGTAGCAAGTTTGAAGCCTCTCTTGATATCTCTTATGATTCAGGTATCATTATTGGTTGTTTCTATACTTCCTTTGAAAATGAGATGTTGTAA
>PYAF01003264.1:1785-14805 GCA_007407185.1 Glycine tomentella | reverse complement strand
CTTGAAAACTCATTAATGGAGGTCCAGGGCATTGGGAGGGAGAAGAAGGAGGTTTTTCCGTCCCAAAAACGCGATCTGCCCTTTATACTAGGCCTGCCCGACCTCTGGCGCGATCCGCGCCACCTCTGGCGCTACTCGCGCCACTATGGCGGTGCAGGTGGCGCGACTCGCGCCATACCCGCGCCAATCGCGTGGATCTCCAGAGACCCTGGCGCTAACCGCGCCACACCGGCGCTACTCGCGCCAGACTCCAGAGACTGTGGCGCTACTTGCGCCAACCTGGCGCTACTCGCGCCAGCTTCCAGAGGACCTGGCGCTGATCGCGCCAGCCCGGCGCCATCCGCGCCACACCCCTGTGTTGGTTTTTTGAGCTGAATCCCCGCGCGACAGCGCGGGGTTAAGGTTATCACAATGAAGATCCATACACACATTTATCTACCTTCATAGAGTTATGTAGTACCATGTGTAACACCCTGAAATTTCGATAACTGAAAATATATGTTTGATGTATTTCTTGTGTTATTTGATTATTTTATTATTTTAGATTAGTTGAAGTGTTGTGTAAATTATCCTTGTGCAACTTCTTGGTGTGGATGTTAGGTTATGTGAAGTTTGTTTGATCTATGTTTGAAATGTTTGATTGATAGTTTGACCCAAAACCTGTTTTAGTAAAACTACAATCTCGAACTTGTTATTTGTTGGATCGCCTTCAAATTTTGACAGTAGGTTCACAACCCATCTCTGCTTGATTTTACTGTTGGGATTTGCAAAATAACGACTTTTGATGTCCAGCTAAGTGAGATCTGCAGCTTATAAATATTTTCAGCAATGCCAAAAAATACATTTTTCACTTCTCTCTCTCTCTAAACTCTCACCCAAACCCTAGAATATCCTCTTTCACCACCCACAACCATTTCTGATCGCCACGAGCCGTCATCGGTTGCCGTCGAATCACCGCACAAAAAAGAACATGTTAATCAGAGTGGAATCTTCAAAACTCAACCCGAGGATTCGATAGAGAACGAAGCCTCCAATCCTCCTTTCTTGGTTTCTTTGAGGTAACCATGCTTTCCTTGTCTTCTCCTAGTTAGTTTAAGCTTCTTTTAGTATCTTTTGTGATTTGGGTACCGTTATTGGGTGTTTTACAGTTCCTTTGAAAACCTTTTGAAAATGTGACGTTGTAAAAGTTTCCTTTTTATAAAATTGATTTCATTTTTGTGACCTTTGTTGAGCCCCGGTCACATTGGTGTGATCAAAATTTCAAAATGATGTCCTTTTGATGTGGACTTCAAAAACATCATTTTAGCCCTTTTTAAATTTGAGTGGGTATTTGACCCTGAATGTTAATGTTAACCTTGTCTTTGAAATCTATACTAAATTGTCTTTTATTTGGTATATAGAGCTATGCGTTTGGGCCAAAGCATATGAACTTGAGAGATCTCAAAACAACGCCGTGAGGAGCTAACGAGAGAATTTATATATAGGTGAAGGGAGTTTATTATTTGTTTACAGCTTTAGATACCATAAAGGGGTCAAAGAACCCAATTATGGGGATCAATGTTTATCTCTGTTGTGTGCTGGTTTTCAAGAAAAAATCTATGTTTTTAACTAATAGGGTGCAATATATTTATTATTTATGTATGTTTGTCCCTGTTGTGTGTTTGCTTTCAAGAAACATTGTGTTTTTAACTAATAGGATGCAATGAATTTGTTATTGATTGATAAAACTGTGAATAATGTTGTTGTTGTAATGATTGGATTTTTGGGAAAAGTCTTAATTACAGAGGAGACTCTGCCGAAAATTTTATAATATATTCTCTTATTTAATTCTTTATTAAATTTTAAATGGGCATAAGAGTTTGTTTTTTGTATTAAGTCCTCCTCTTTAATTTGAAATTTTCCTAAAATACCAGTCTCGAGGTATTATGGATTGTGAATGTATGAGATTATATTGTTGATGAGATTGAGATTGAGATGATATTGATGTTGAAATGAAATGATGTTGATGTTGTTGATGATATTGAAATGAAATGATGTTGATGTTGTTGATGATATTGAGATTAAATGATATTGATGTTGATGATGACATAGATGAGAGATAATGTTGATGTTGATGATGTCATCGTGATAGATGTATGTTGTGTATGTATATTAGGGGTGCAGTGACTTGCTGGATATCCCTGGGAGGGAAGATGATGAGTTTAAGAATTTTAAGCATCCTTGGAGAGGGAAAGGGATTGCTTAGAATTTTAACCATCCACAGTCAGTGCATTGATTGGTCCATGTTTCATATTGTTGGATATAGGGGAAGTAGCAAGAAGAATCAAAAGCAAGAATAAACAAGAAGCTTGATGGATGGCTTGAAGTTGTTTTTACTTTATCATGCCCAATTAAGTATGAAGACATGTGCAATGTGTTTAAGTTTGATTCAAGTACATTACCTTGTGATCCTTGCATTGCCATTTGCAGGTCTCATTGAATTTGCATAAGTAGGTGCCATTAAAATTTAGAAGTTACAAAATAATTTCAAAGGAAAACAGATTCTCATGGCTTTGTTTTTGAAAAATGAAATCTTACTCTTTTAATTGATTACATAGTAGATTGATCGATTAAAATGTTCTTATTCATAACTGGAAAAGCCATGAAGAACACTTTAATCGATTACATGATTGAAGTAATCGATTACATAGTGTATTCTGTAAAACCGTGCCTTTCTGCTTTAATCGATTACACAGGCTTTTAGAAAACTCTATTTTTCTACTTTAATCGATTATACTGCGGAATAATCGATTAATCGATTAATTCCACAAATATTTTTCAAGAAAAGTTTTAAAAGTTGGTATTAACCAATTCACCCCCCTCTTGGTTATTTGAAGAGTGTTCATAGTATTTTCAATTGGTATCAAAAGCTAGTTCTTGAGATTTATTCAAGATCATTATCTTTCATAAGAAACATGAACACCATTCAGATTAATTTCAAATAGAGTGTCTCCCTAAATCGTCCACCGATGTTTGAGGGTAAGCATTTTAGCTTTTGGAAAAATCGTATGAAGATTTTTATACAATCTAATGACCCGGGTGCATGGAATGCTATAGAAAAGGGTCCCTTGGTCCCTATGAAAACTATTGACAGTAAATTGATTTCCCAAAGATTGGGATGAAATGTTAGATGCTGAGAAAAGAATAGTGCAATATGACTTTAAGGCTAAAAATATGATCACCTCTGCACTATGTTCTGATGAGTTTTTCATGAATATGAGATGTTTGTGATGAATCCCACAAAGACCATTTCTCAGATGCAAACAAGGTTTACTTACATAGTAAATCATCTTCTTGGTCTTGGAAAGACCTTTGATGTCGAAAAGTTAAACATCAAAATTCCAAAATGTCTTACAAGATCATGTAAACCTAAGGTGACAACTATCAAAGAATCAAAAGACCTCTCCAAAATGTCTATGGCTGCACTTTTCGGTAAGCTACTTGAATATGAGCTAGAAATGTCTCAATTAACACATTCTGAGAATGCAGATAAAAAACAAAAGAGTATAGCTTTAAAAGTTGCATCACCAAGTGTGGAGAAACAAGAAGATTCAAGTGAAGAAGATGATAGTGATGAAAACCTGAATCTAATAGTCAAGAAGTTCAGCAAGTTTATGAAGAGGAACAAAAACAGGAAGCCATCAAAGTTCATCAGCAAAAAGGACAACAACAACAATAAATCTACTAACTTCACATGTTTTGAATGTGGTAAACCTGGCCACATCAAATCTGATTGCCCTATCTTTCTAAAGAAGCAATAAGGTGAAAGAAGGAGTAGAAAAGAGACTAAGCCAAAGAAATCATATATTGCTTGGGAAGATAATGAATTCATACCATATGGATCAACTAGTGAGAATGAAGAAGAGGCAAATGTTTGTTTCACGTCAACTCTAGGTGATGATGAAGAGTTCTCTAGTATTGAATCTGAGGTATGTCTCAGAGAAAAATCCTCAATATGGTACCTTGATAGTAGATGCACTAGACACATGACAGGTGACATATCCATGCTAACAAATGTCAAACTAAAGCAAGGAGGATTTGTCACTTATGGTGATAATAACAAAGGCAAAATAATTGGAGAAGGAAACATAGGAGACAACATTAAAACAATGACCAGAAATGTTCTGTATGTTTAAGGATTAAAGCATAACCTTCTAAGCATAAGTCAATTATGTGATAAAGGATTCAATGTTTCCTTCAACAAAAATTATTGTTTGATACGTGATAACCAAAATGGTGAGGTTATACATGTGGGGAAGTGAAAAGGTAACATTTATGTACTTTCAATTTAGCATGCATTTATTCACAACACTAATTGCCTAATCAGCAAAACTAATGATACTTGGTTATGGCATAGAAGGGCAAATCACTTGAACATGCATCATATGAATAAGCTCATGAAAAAAGACTTAGTAATTGGCTTACCTAAGCTCCAGTTTGAGAAGGATAAAATATGTGATGCTTGTCAAAAGGGGAAACAAACAAAGAATTGTTTTCAAAACAAAAATATAGTTTCAACTACTAAACCGCTTGAGCTATTGCATATGGATTTATTTGGTCCTTCAAGAACAATGAGCCTAGGAGGTAATTACTATGGTCTTGTCATTGTTGATGATTTTTCTAGATACACATGGACTTTGTTCATAAGAACCAAGAATGAAGCATTCACAGCATTTAGAAAATTAGCCAAGACTATTCAAAATGAAAAAGCATACAACATTGTTTCAATAAGAAGTGATCATGGTGGTGAATTCCAAAATGAAAACTTTGAAAAGTTCTTTGAAGAATATGGAATAAACCATAATTTTTCTACTCCTAGAACACTTCAACAAAATGATGTTGTGGAAAGGAAAAATAGATCCCTTGAAGAGGGTGCTAGAACTCTTCTTAATGAAACAAATTTGCCAAAACATTTTTGGGCTGATGCAGTGAACACTGTTTGCTACACTTTGAATAGGCTTTTTATAAGGCCTCTCTTGAAGAAAACACCTTATAAGCTATACAAATGAAGGAAGCCAAACATTTCACATTTAAGAGCATTTTGCTACAAATGTTTTGTTTTAAAAAATGGCAAAGAATCTCTTGGCAAATTTGATGCTAAAGCTGATGAAGGTATTTTCCTTGGTTATTCTTTACAAAGTAAAGCATATAGAATTTTTGATAAAAGAACATTACGTTTAGAAGAATCAGTGCATGTAATATGTCTTGAGTCTAACACCTCCAAGGAGGAAAAAGTATATGATGATGATGCAGGAAAATTTGAAGATGTTATGCAGTTTAATGAAAAGATAAAGCTTGATTCAAATGACAATGTGGAACATTCAACACCCACTCAAGAGCAAAAGGATTGGAGAACCACTAAAGGGAGTCTCTACTAGATCCTCTATAAGAAATCTTTGCTGTACAATGGCATTTGTTTCACAAATTGAACCAAAAGACATTGACCAAGCTTTACTTGATGAACATTGGATGATGGTCATGCATGAAGAATTAAATCAATTTAAGAGAAATGAAGTATGGGAATTAGTTCCTAGACCTTCTTCTCATAAACCTATTGGCACCAAGTGGGTTTTTACAAACAAACTTGATGAAAATGGTATCATCACAAGGAACAAGGCCAGATTGGTTGCTAAAGGATACAACCAAGAGGAAGACATTGATTATGATGAAACATATGCTCCAGTTGCGAGATTGGAGGCCATTAGGTTGCTACTTGCTTATGCATGCTTAATGAGTTTTGAATTGTTTCAAATGGATATTAAAAGTGCTTTCTTAAATGGATATATTGATGAGGATATCTATGTTAATCAACCTCCTGGATTCATTGATTTTAAATATCCAAATCATATTTTCAAATTAAGAAAAGCATTATATGGTTTGAAACAAGCTCTAAGGTCTTGATATGAAAGGTTGAGCAAATTTTTGATTGACCAATCTTTCATAAGAGGACAAGTGGACAAAATCTTGTTCATCAAGTAAAGAGGCAATGATATTTTGATTGTTCAAATTTATGTAGATGATATAATATTTGGTTCATCTAATCAATCTATGTGCAAGGAATTCTCTATCTCTATGCAGAGTGAATTTGAGATGTCTATGATGGGAGAATTGACATTCTTTCTTGGACTTCAAGTGAAGCAAATGAAGAATGGAACATTTCTTAGTCAATCAAAATATTGCTGGGAAATGATTAAGAAATTTGAAATGGAAAAATGCAAAGATGCTGCAACTCCCATGGCTACATCAACATATCTTGACTTAGATGAAAGAGGAAAAAGTTTTGATGAGTCAAAGTACAAGGGAATGATTGGATCCTTGTTATACTTAACTGCAAGTAGACTGGATATAATGCTAAGTGTTTGCTTATGTGCAAGATACCAAGAAAATCCAAAGGAATCTCATCTTATTGCAGTAAAAAGAATGCTCAAATATCTCAAATCCACACCAAAAGTTGGATTATGGTATCCTAAAGGTATATCAACAAGCATAATTGGATATTCTGACTCAGATTTTGTAGGATGCAAATTGGATAGAAAAAGCACTAGTGGAACATGTCACTTATTAGGAAGCTCACTGATTTCTTGGCATTGAAGAAACAATCATCCGTAGCCCTTTCCACTGCTGAAGCTTAATACATTTTTGCTGGAAGCTATTGTGCACAAAGTCTACGGTTGAACCAAAAATTACAAGACTTTGGTGTTGAGCTACAAGAAATTCCCCTGCTGTGTGACAACACAAGTGTTATCAACATTTCCAAAAATCCTATTATGCACTCAAGGACCAAACACATTGAAATCAGACATCACTTTATCAGAGATCACATCCAAAAGGGTAATATCAAAATTTTGTTGAAACTGAAAATCAATTAGCTGATATTTTTACCAAACCCTTAGCAAGAGATAGATTCTATTCAGTTAGAAACATGCTAGGAATACTAAATGAATCTAGTGTGTGTTAGCATGCTGTTTATATGATAATCTACATGAAAATGAACCTTACATTTGTTATTCTTTATAAAAGCATTCAATTCAAAATTTGCTGCATATTCACTGTTCACTCTGATAAACTCTCTGTTTTAATCGATTAAGCCATGAAATAATCAATTAAATTGGCTCTAAAAGCTTTTCAGACTGAATTTGAACTCATGTAATCGATTACATAAGTGTCATAATCGATTATTCTTCATATTTTTTAAATTCAACGTTCACTGAAATAATCGATCACAACATCGAATTAATCGATTACACAAGTTGAAAAACCTTCTGAAAAATCATTTCTCTCTGGAATAATCGATTACCACAGTTTGTAATCAATTACACTTCATCTTCCTGCATTGAACTTCACTAGTTTAATTGATTATGCCTTGGGTTCAGCTTGTATGAAACCTATTTTTGCTTAAGAAATAATCGATTACTTAAGCTTGTAATCGATTATTCATGGAGTTACTGCAAAATCTTAAAGATTTTTTGGGATTTGTAACTGCCCAACTGCCATCTAATTCAAAAATTTGAATTATCTGAGCCTTTGTGGTTGTGGGTAAATTCGAAATCACAGTTATGCTTTCAAATTTCAAACTTTGGAGCCTAAATTCATTTATATATACAACTTGAAGCTTGAGACTAATCACATCTCTCAAGCTTCGCAATTCCTATCTGTTTCTCTTCTTTAGAGCTCAGTTTTTGTGCTTCTTATTTCTTTTAATCCTCACACTCACCATGTCTGCTCCCAAAAGAACTAAAACCTCTAAAAGGAAGGCTGTTGAAACTTCCAACCCTGTTATGAGTAGGCTAGATCATTAGTTCCCAGCTGAGCGTGTTAAGATTAATTACCTACAATTCAATGCTACAAAGCTTATTTGCCTTCCTAAACACCTTGATCTTGCTTGGTTCACCAAAGAAGGCTTTCACTTCCCTGCTTTGATTGAAGCTCAGGGATTGAAAAAGTTTGTTGAAATGAAGGGTACCTTTTACCCTGAACTTGTGAAGGTGTTTTACACCTGTGCCAAAGCCTCTATGGATGGAACTATTCTATCTCAAGTCAGTGGAGTGGTGATGGAAGTCACTCCTAAGGTCTGGCAAGAAGTTGCTGGAATTTCCTTTGTTGGTGAAAGGAAATTTGAGAAAGAAGCTGAAGGTTACAACAGAGTTAAAACCTATAGAGATATTTTGCTTGATCCTCATATGAGACTGAAATTGAGGCTGAGGGGAAAAAATTATAAATAATACATTTAATTAAAAAAAATTTGAGAAATGGTGCAGCTAGGGAAGTATTTGGGCAAATGGTGCACCCAAACACGCCCCAGCCAGGCGTGTTGTAACACGCCCAAGCTAGGCGTGTTGCAACACGCCCAAGCTAGGCGTTTTTGGGTCACCAGTTGCCTATAAATACCCCCCAAAATTCACTTTTTACCATTTCACCTTCTCTCTAAAATTTTGTCTGACTTCTCTCTAGAGTTTAGGAGGCGATTTTCTCTGAAGCGAAGATCTGCCGACACCGAAGCCCTGCTGACAAGTAAGTCGATTTAACAATTGTGCACGATATTTAATCTGTTATATTTTTGTATTAGAAAATTGTTAGGACCATATGAACTTGTTAGCGACATTCATGTTAGGTTTAATGTGCGTTAGGGCTTGGTTTAATGTGTTCTGATTAGGGTTTAGGGTGTGGGTTATAAATTTAGGATTTATGGAGTTCGGCTTAGTGTTAGGGTTTATTTTGTGATTAGGGTTTAGCAGTTAGGGTTTGGGGGTTAAGGATAATGGTTTAGTGTTCAGGGTGTGTGAAGGGCTTGGTTTAATGTGTTGTGATTAGGGTTTAGGGCGTGGGTTACATATTTAGGGTTTAGGGCGTAGTTTACATATTTAGGGTTTTTGGATGTCAGATTAGTTTTAGGGTTTATTTTGTGATTAGGGTTTAGGTCTTTGGTTACAGATTTAGGGCTTAAGGGGTTAAAGATTTAGGTTTAGGATTTATGTTGCGATTAGAGTTTAGGGCTTGGGTTACAGATTTTGGGATTTATGGATTGGGGTTAAGGATTAGGGTTTATGTTGTGATTAGGGTTAAGGGCTTGGGTTACAGAGTTAGGGTTTATCGATTACGGTTTAGGTTTAGGGCTTCTGTTGTGATTAGGGTTTAGGGCTTGGGTTACGGATTTAGGGTTTATGGATTTCTGCTTAGGTTTTGGGCTTGTGTTGTGATTAGGTTTTAGGGCGTGGGTAACACATTGAGGGTTTATCAATTCTGGTTTAGGGTTTAGGGTTTCTGTTGTGATTAGGGTTTAGGGCTTGGGTTACAGATTTAGGGTTTATGGATTCCGGTTTAGATTTAGGGCTTCTGTTGTGATTAGGGTTTAGGGCGTGGGTAACACATTGAGGGTTTATCGATTCCGGTTTAGGGTTTAGGGCTTCTGTTGTGATTAGGTTTATGGTAACCAGTGCTTTGCTGCATTCGTTTGGCAAGTTGTTGAGAGCAGTTTCTGGGGATTAAAGGGTTACTCTGAGGACTAGGAGCATGATCTGATGAAGAAGGTGAATGGGAGAAAGTCATGATCACACGTTTTCTTTCTTGTTTTGTTTTGCTTCTTCTCTGTGTATATGATGATGGACTTGGCACAAGTGGAAAATTTTGTTGAAGTAATTGTGTTAGGGTTTATGGTTTAACGTTTTTGTTATATAAGAAAATTTTGTTTGAATTGTACATATTTTGTTTAACATGGTTTTAAATTTTTTGTATTTAAAGAAAATGATTAGATGGTTGATTCATCTTCTGATGATTCGTCGAGATCTGCGTCCGATCATGAGGGTGAGCCTATGGATCTGACAGCCTATGTTGTCCCTACCCCATACTAGTGGGGCGCTTTGCGTAGGCGTACTCAACGCAGCCACGTTTCACAAGTTGTGTGGAACGAGGGCATAGCTCGAGTATTGAAGACTCGACGTGGTAAGGTGACGGGGAGACCAGATCCCGACGATATACCTGATGTCGTTTGTGATATGTTGTGCGACGCTGGGTTTCTTCATGTCGTACGTATGCGACATATTCAGGTATACAACTATGAAATGAGTAAAGACTTGTTAATTTCATAAATGTGCTTGTTAATTAATTAATACTTTTTTTAGATGGATGCTGGGCTTATTAGTGCTTTGGTTGAACGATGGAGGCCAGAGACTCACACCTTCCACATACCTCAGGGAGAGATGACCATCACGTTGGAAGACGTGGCTGGTATTTTGGGATTGCCCACGGAGGGCAATGTCGTTACTGGATTGACGGTAGCCGATTGGGCGACCGTCATTGAGGATGTTTTTGGTCACGAACCTGAGGAGGACACCGAGTTGATTGGTGGATATTTGTGCCTGTCTTTCTTTGATAGACATTTTGCGCATTGGGGTGAGGTGGTTCCTGAATTGGTTCACGTGACACGATTTACGAAGGCCCACATTGCACGGCTTATTGGATCATGGCTGTTGTGCGACCGATCTAGAGGTAGCGTGATCGCAGCACGTTATATGTCGTTGCTTGCCGGGGAATTCTCGGACATCGGTGGATACAGTTGGAGCTCCGCGGTCCTTGCACATTTGATTAGACAAATGTGTGAGTGTACAGATCAAGGCAGAAGTGACATTGGTGGATGTCATATGCTGTTTCAGGTGTGGGCGTGGCTTAGATTCCCAGCCATTGCTCCAGCTATTCAGTTGCCTACTCAGGCGGAGTGGCATTTCGGGCATCGGTATGTTTGACTATTTTTTGATTTTGTTAACAATTTTTACAATTATGTCCTATAGTATACTAATGTTATTTATTTTGAAATTAGGTTTAACGCTTTAGGCCGGTTTAAACCCCACGAGCTGGTGTTGTATCGGATGGCATTGGATTCCCTCACTCGACACGAGGTAGATATCGTGATAATCAGTAATTCGACGTTTGCATTCGTGAAACATATTGTTACATAATGAATCGTGAATTTCTTTTGTGCAGGTCGTATGGCAACCATATGGAGACTACGACTTTCTTGGTGCATCTGAGCATCAGCGACTGTTGTGGATGGCAACCACTCCTATTATATGCTTCCACACAGTTGAATATTCCCAGCCAGATAGATGCATGCGCCAATTTGGGAGGGATCAACCAATCCCACGTGCTCCCAGGAAGCTGAAGGGTGTGCATGACCTTTCGCTGTGCGGTAAACGAGAAGATAACTGGGCTCGTAAGCTGAGACCGTTTATTATGCGCTGGGAGGTTAGGGACCACCACACCATGAGTACATGGTTTGGTACAGGGAAAATGGGAAGCGGTTCATCACGAAGAAGGGTGCGAAGACGGGTCATGGTGTAAGTTTTGTTCACATTGTTATTTGTGTATTTAAATTAATTATGATAGATGACATATTTCATATTGATGTTTATATATTTTTAATTATAGGTTGAGGAGGTCGGTCGCTTAATGTTTTCTTCACTGAGACTTGTCGCGTGGAGGAGGCAGGACCACATGCTCCCGAATCCCAGCTTCAGCAGGACCCACAACTATCTGTTGCAGTTGGACGTCGAAGAAAAGAGGGACGTGGACTAGAGCATCGACGGAGATCAATGCAGCAGATTCCTGAGCCCATTGTTCGTCCCAGGCCGCGCACCGATGGTTACTATAGACCTCCAGTTATGGATTCCACATATGGGTCTCAGCCCATCTATTACGAGGCTGTTGAGTAGGAGGGGCAGCGGGGGCAAGGGGGCATGGACTACGCCGAATTCAGTACTGAAGCACATATGTCTCCACCGATCGACCCCCAGACCCATGCCTTAGATGTTGGGTTCGGTGCTGGTCATTTAGGATCCGACTGGAGTAATTCGAACATCGACGACATGATCTCTGAGTTGGACTGCAGTAGATCAGGTTTAGGGGTTTGGCCTTCACATCGACCATTAGGCACCGCAGCTGTTGAGCATCCTATGCCGGTATATGCAGACCAAGGCACTCCATGTCCATCTCCCTATGTGCAGACGTATGCAGCAGACCCTTCTGAGGCAGACCCGTCTCAGCCAGCCCCATCGGAGCCAGGAAGTTCTCAGCGACCCCAAAGACGAAGGCAACTTGATCGTCAGGCGCGTCATTTGCAGTGGCCACCACCGTCTTAGTTTTATTCACTGTTAGGGTTTTTTATTTGTTTTGTTGTTTTGTAATCGACTGTATTTGGTAACTTACATTTTGTTTGCAACATTTATGTTAACCATGCTTAGTCTAACTATTATTTAAAGACGTTAACCCCGCAAACACTATCAACTACAGACGCAGTCAATAACACGAAATCATAACAGACACGAATTTTGGCCAAACAACAGTAAACACTACTTAAGTAAAAAACGAAGGGGAATACACATTTTTAATAACAACGATAATGAAAAACAATATCTTCGGCGTACATGTATTCTTCCATCTGCATATCTGGTTTGTTAAAAATAGCTAAAATCTCAATTGGACAAACACGTTTCCAGTAGTTGGATTCCACTAGCATCCTCAACACGTCTTCATCGTTGGTCAACACTTTTATGTCATACTCGATTGTGGTCTCTGAATATTGTGCATGTGCTGGATGACGAAAAAACAATTTTCTTACCACTTGTGACATGTGAATTCCATTAGGGGGAACCCCGACAGGCGCAACTTGCTTGATGACGGCCGTTAGTGTTTCAATGGTGCATCCAGACGGAATTTCAAACCGTATTGGGTTTGTTCCAGTAAAGGCATAACCCAGTAAATCGCCTGTTCGTGGTCTGTTCCACCTTCCATTGTAATATAGCATTGCATCATGTGTGGGGACGATGGTGGATTGAAGTAGGTTGATTATACCATCGGGTGTTCTACTTATTGTGCATAATATTTCTATAGGGCCAGCACTTGACATTTGATCATTGCACCTTAACATCCTGCAAACATCATCATCATTTGTCAGTGCCATAGAATGAAAAAAATAGTGTTGACCTGCAT
>PYAF01003263.1:66714-80011 GCA_007407185.1 Glycine tomentella | reverse complement strand
ACAGTTGATGTTGTTGTATAAAGTATGTTTCCTCCTGACTTTCTTTGTGTGGTTTTATGTATCTGCCTATATAGTTGTTTATGTTTTATCTGGATCAGCAGGGGCTTGTTTTATGTTCTTTGTTATGTGGTTTTTATATTCCATGCATAATGTAATCAAGAAAAACGATTCTATCGCTTCCGCACCGCATATATTTAGCACTGATAGCGTGATATGAGTATCATGGATGATAACATACCGGAGACGTCCGGGGTGTTACAGCCTCTAATCTGACACATGTAAAAGGGGGAAGATGTGTATCCACACATACTATTAAGCTATTCTTATAGACTAAAATGGAATGGCAATAACTATCATTGTTTACACTGCTTAAAATAAAATGAAACTTGATAAATATAATTCATCCGATTTTGTTCAACACCTCTATTCTTCTTCCTCTAATTTTTGGAAATCAACTTATAATTTACTTATCTCCTAATATATTTTACATTCCTTTCACTTCTCAAACAATAAAATTAAAATCGTGTTGTATTCCATGGCAAAATTCCAAAGGGTAAGGTAATTTTACTACGTTCAACTACTCAATTTTACTGCATTCCTTAATGCATTCCACTTGTCTCAAACAAAGCCACAAAGGAAACTCTATCCTACCATCACAAAACACCTCCAGGCCCCAAATGATGTAATATATGCAAAAATAGCTCATTCTATAGGTGATCAATTACATCATTACATCATATTGACAAAAGAACAGTTCAACTTATGGTTAATTGTAAGTAAATAAATGAGCAATTCAGTTTGATAATCAGTCAGTGGGAAATGCATCTCTATCCATTAACAATAAATTATTAGAAAATCTAGGATCACCACGTATCTATGATCCTTATGTAATCACTTTATGAGAAAGAATTAACACACCTCAACTACATGTCGTGTAGGTTTAATTAAGGACACAAGGTTATCAATGGCGGATGGCAGAAGGCCAAAATTCAACCATACAAACACGCCATTTTGGCCTATGGCACGACTGCCTATAGCAGAGCACCATGTTATGGCATTATGGCAGCACTATAACAGGTCATTTAACAAAATTGTTAAGACCATGGTAGTCACATACCATGTAATAATTTCTCATCAACCACGACACAAGGTGGCAATTAAATCATTACACGAAACATCATACAAGCTTGTTGGTTAAAACAAAAGGCCCAAAATTTGAACAGTTACTAGAAAAAAATACAATTAAATTGATTAATATTCAGATGCATATTTCTAAATTTGAACAACCTGCACACAATATTACATCTTTGACTAAAATAGTCAGAGAAGTGAGGACGATACATTTAGTGTTTATTCTGGGGCCAGAATTCAGATAACTACAACCCACTTATAAGTTGTTCCAGCTTCACACAAGTTTAAGTAATTTCTTATATTGTTGTCATAAATAAGCTCAAATAGAAAACAAACAATGAAGCAATAAAATTGTTTACCATATAATTCAAATCACTTGAGTTATGTTAGTATCATCTCTAGAATAAGACCTCAGTAACTCAGTCCATTAAATATTCATAAAAAAATATAAGAGATTATATTAATAATGGTAGACACTATCAGATCAAAATTCCTTTGTGTGGATCATAGATATAAAACTATGATGGTCATAAATTCAGCAATTAGTATATGAAGTGAACTCCTTAGGTAAATGAACTCACTTGGACATTCCTTACTTGGAAAGGGCAACCAGCAGGAACAAATATAGCTTTCCCCAAATTCTGTTCAAATGACCAAGGCTCCACTCCTATTTAGGAAGGATACAAATCACATTAAAAAGGAAGAAGATAAATAAAATTAATTATTTCAGAAATTCTTAAGGCTACCCACAATTTAGCACATCAGTGCTAAGATTCCAATAATAAATAGTACACATAAGAAAATCGGTCTCAGTCTCTAAAGATACCTACAATTAGGCCCCTTATACAAGTCCTCACTTATCTTTTGTTATACCAACAAATTTAAAAGAAAAAAAGGCTGTGAGCGTAACATTTCACTACCTTAGCTTGTGCTTTGGCCAGCTGTGCTTGTAACTCGCTAACTTGCTTTTGAAATTGGCATATTGCACCTGCACACCCATAAATTGGGTCTCTGATCCTAGCATTTTTCTCATAAACCATGCTGCTGACAACATCTGTTCTCTGGGATTCTAGCAGTTCCTGAAAATAAATGAAATTTCATTGTTATTAACATAAATTAAGCTCTTGGTAATTAGAATTAGAGAAATTAAGAAAATTGCTGCTATACTATGTTGGTCCCAATGGGTAGCATAGCACCAATTTGGCCAAAATTAGTAAACATAGTGGATAGTTTCCAAAATGTAGTGGTTGCTAGAGTTGAAAGAAGAGAGAATTATGCATAGCTTTGATGTCTTAGTAAGTTAGAAAACAACAACCCATCAGAAGCATCATCAATTAGGTATGCCCCTTGCTAGCTTTTCCTCTCACTTTTGACCAAAACCCATGATGTTGTTTCTCTAAAATGATCAGAGACAATTCAACCCATTCATAAAGACATTGTCTTCCACTTGCTCGATTATATGCAACAAATTTCTACCCCAAGGGAATGATACAACAATTTTAGATTCAAAATTTAGTCTATGAACAAAGTTTGGGAAAACTTTAGAAATTTCATTTTAAGATATAAAATATATTAGTATATTATTAATCAAATTGTAATTATATATTGAGTGATTGTTGGCCTATGAGACCTTGTTACTCCTATGAGACCTTGTTTTCATACAAAATTATGTAAAAAGCAAGCAATGCTTTTATAAACCTGTCTAAGATCTTAAAATATTCATTATAGGCCCTCTGGAATTTTCTACACCTTTAAGTTAATCACCCTACATTTATATCAGTGGTTTGCACTATATACTTGTTCAAACAAACAATATCAATCAATTTGTAGTCTCTTTTTTATCTCATTTGAAACAACATAGCAATTTTTGAGGAGACAACAAAATGTTATTAAAAAATCAATCATGCCATCTGATTTGACATGGGTCATAGATTATTAAGGAATTTATTCGGTTGGTCAAAGAGATTAGGCAGCAAATAACAGCAAAGCCATAATCTGACTCTTTCTCATTATGTTAATACACTTTTAAAAACAGTTAGATCAGGCAAATAGCAGCCACATGCACTCTCATACAAGTTGTAATTGCTCTAAAATACACTGCTTCTCTGTGAATGCTTAAAATACCCATTTTTTCCCTTACACTGAGGACAATCTTACTGAAAGGGAAATACGTTTTTTATCTATGATTAATGATAGCAGTATGAAAAACTAACTTATCTGAATTTTAGCCAAAGTAAAAGGTTTAACAATTCTGGGAACCATTACTGGCATGAACTTTACCATTTTCGTTTGTATGGGATGATGCAATATTACTACAAGTTGTTATCCATTCTCTGTCATGGAAAGTAAAGAAAATATATCGCGGATGCAAACACATAAATGTAACGATGTGACTTATATTGTGCATTTTGGTTTCAAACAATACATACAAATGATACAACATGCCAGTTTAAAGGATTTTACTTTGGCAAAAAATTATCAATAGCAGCAAGCTAATAAGTTTCAGCTAAAAATGGCTACTGTTGCACAAAGCTTTATGATGAACTTACTAACCAAAATTTGGGATATCCATATCAATATTAATCACATTTACAAAAGAAAAATAGATATTGACATGATGAAAGTGACACTGCATAGAAATTTATCCATAAATATGAATAAATAGCACAAGACAATCAAAATCCACAATGATCCTCATATAAAAGCAAAAAGTATATTTTGAAGACAACAGATGCACTTATCAGTTGCATACCTTCAATATGACTAAATGTTGTGTTAATTGCAGCAAGCCATTTATCTCTTTCACCTTGCATTCGTTCTATAAGCATTTTCCTGTTATAATCCTCAGTCAATTTTGCTTCATGGCCTCGGCCTTCAGCTTCCACCATTGCTTTAACTCTAATAGTTTCTCTTTCAATTTCAGCTCTCTCTCAGTCTGACGTTGCTGAGATTGAATCTATTCTTCAATAGCCTGTCTTGCCTGCTCCTTTTTGAAAGAAGATTGCTCTTGCATCTTGACCAATTCAACATTATGTTGCCTTTTGGCTTCATGATCTGCTGAGAATGGTAATTTATGGATAATTATTCTATGTAAAACATTTGAATCTTACAAAACATCAAAGATGGTTTAATTTGAAGAGGGTCAAACCATCTAAGTATTCACAAACAGTTAGACCATTCTATGGAAATTTCATCATAAATCCTATTGCTATAGGGCTTTGAACAAAGACAGGTAGGGGGATAAATATCAGAAGTTGTCGAGAAAATCATTAGCTAAGATCATACATTTCTTTTTAAAAAATTGGAAGAACTAAAAGAAGGTAGGTTTGTTAGCAAAAGTATATCCAGTGCCTAGAAAAAAAATTATGCAACTCACAGGTAGACTATCAATGGTCCAAGGATATTATTATAAACACCAAATTGCAGAAAACAAAAGAACAAAAACAACCTTGCGTATTTCTTTCCTAACAGGTTCCAATCTTCAGTAGCTCCAAGCCCTTTCACATAGTGCTTAATTACTTGGTGAAAAAGCATCCCCTTGAAGTGCCCTTTTTGATTGGAAAACAAAAAATTATAATTTAGGTTGGTAGCATGAGCATAATATGTTCATAGGAGTTTCATAAAACAAACCACTTTGAAATAAACAAACCACTAACACAAACTGATGGCAATAAAAGTTGAGAGTACTTGGCTTTATTCTCTTCAGCCAATAGAGAACATATTCATTTCAGGCTGCAGGTGTTATGCTATATATCCAGCAATATAGCAATACAGCAATATAGCAATATAGCATTCAACTCAATTTTCAAACCTGTTACATGGTTTTGTAGTACTTTCCATATACTCACTGATAAGAAAGTCTACTTGGCTACTTTTACAAGCTGGCGAAAGATCTATCCTTTTTAGATACTCAAGTGGCGAAAGAGGAATTCATTTTAGCCCCAACAGTTCTGGAAAATAGCAATAGTAAAACCATTGGATCCTAGAACTTTTTCCTTATCCATACTCCAGATAGCTCTCTGGACTTCCTACTCTTCAAAGGCCTTTGCTAACCATTAAGTATAGACCCTCCTTCCACTGCTCCATTCTAGAAGCTTGTCACACAAGAGGAGAAGCATAACCAAACTGTGATAGTCAAATCCAACCACATCTATGATCTAACTAACACACCATCTGTGATCTAACTATTGTCAAATCCAACCATAAAATTATAATAGTTTAGCTTGACGCATTCTAGAAGCTCTTCCCATTATAATCTCCATGTGGGTATCTATCTATCTTAGAGGACTATTTTTCTTGGCAGATTGGATGCCATGAATGAGCATAAATTTTTGGCTTCTATATAAATTAAATAAATAAATATTGAAGAAAAAATAGAAAGAGAGATAGAGGAAACACACGGGTACTTAAAATGGGAAAACAGAGGCATGGAATCAAAACGTAAATCCCAAAAAAAATGAATAACAAAACACAAAACAAAAAGTTTGGAAGCAATGCACGTTCACTAGAGAGTGAGTTACGGAGAGGGAAAGTACTTGGGTTTTTCTTTAGAGCTAGAAGATGGGGTTTCGTCGGAGTCTGCCAAGAGAAAAGAAGAAACCTTGAGCACACGAAGAAACGCAAAGGCAAAACAAAGCGCGACCAAGTTAAGAAAAGCCAACATCTTGTAAAATAAAACCCATATACAAATTTCAATTCATTAAACAAAAATGCGTAAATCAAGTAGTGGGGATAAGCAGAGAAAAACAAATAAAGTAGAAAATAAATACTCAAACAGATGTGAAGTGGGACCATGCAAGTCTCTAAATTTTTTTATGTAATCTTAACTAGAAAAACTGAAATCTTTTTCGGTTTTTTATTGTTTTTGAGCCATTAAATGGAGTGCTTATCATTTGAACAAATGTATTTCAATTGTTTTCTCTACAAATTGTTTTCTAAATTTGATAGCCTAACTCAAGTCTTCAACATTTGAAAATCCTATCATGAGCCAGGTTGTTGTTGAACCCGTCGCGTTGAAGATTCTGGATTATGTTGAAGCATTAAAGATTCCTAAAGATTTAGGGTTGTGATAATTGAACAAATGTACCCCAACTGTTCTAAATTTTATTATGCAATCTTAAGTAGAAAAACTGAAACCTTTTTCGGTTTTTTATTGTTTTCGAGCCATTAAATGGAGTGCTTACCATATGAACAAATGTACTGCCATTGTTCTCTATAAATTTGATAGCGCAACTCAAGTATTCAACATTTGAAAATCTGGGTTGTGATATATCATGAGTTGGGTTGTTGTTGAACCCGTCGCATTAAAGAATCCGGGTTGTGATAATTGAACAAATCTACTCCAAATGTTCTCTAGAAATAGTGATTGAAGATGTCGGGTTGTGTTGAAGCATTAAAGATTCTGGGTTGTGATAATTGAACAAATGTACTCCAATTGTTTTCTAAATTTGATAGCCCAACTCAAGTCTTCAACATTTGAAAGTCCGGGTTGTGATATATCATGAGTCAGGCTTCTATTGAACCTGTCGTGTTAAAGATTCCGGGTTGTGGTAATTGAACAAATGTATAATTGTTTTCTCTACAAATTGTTCTGATTGAATATGGCGAGTTGTTTTGAAGCATTAAAGATTTTGGGTTGTGATAATTGAACAAATGTACTCCAATTGTCACATAGTAAACAAGAATGTTGGTTCATTGCTTCTCCTTGCTTCGCAACTTCAACAATTTCTTCTTGGCTTCTCCTAGGTTCGGATTCTCCACTCCTCAGGTACAAACCAAAGCTTTTTGATAGCCCAACTCAAGTCTTCAACATTTCAAATTCCGGGTTGAGATGAATCATGAGCCGGACTGTTGTTGAACTCGTGGCATTGAAGATGCTGGGTTGTTGAAGCATTAATGAGTAAGAATGAATATTTCCACATTTTATAATAGGTGTAAAGTAGATTAAACGAAAAAAAGAAAAAAGAAAAAGATGTAAAAAAAAAATTTGAAAAATTTGAATTCATATTACAATCAATTTTTATGATGATCTTGAGGTATGTTTAAATGTAAAATTACATTTCATTTAATGTAAACATATGCTTTGTTTATTTCATGATTAAGGTTTTGTTTGATTAAATTTTTCTATAATCAATATGAGAAAAAGAAAATAAAAAGTATATGGATAGAGTTCTCTTGTAGGTTTAAGTTAACTAATGCACCTCAATTTTTTGAAAAGTTAGATGAAAAAAAATCTATAAATTAATTTTAATTTAAAGAAATTTTATTTATCTGTTTTAATTTTTCTTCTGATATAAGTATTTATAGAAAAATTTATTTAAACACAACTTAAGTATTTGATTTGGTATATCCTCAGACATTATTTCAATTATTATTAATATTTTGGTCGGGTTGACAAAATGGGTAACCCATGCCTGATAGGTTAGTCCAGTCAATCCGCATGCAGTATTAGACTAAATTTCAGAAAATACAGTATGAATAAATTTGAGTCTTTTTTGTTCAATCTGGATAGTCTGACGGGTCCAATAGATCCGGGTCGGGCTGATCCACTGGTAAATATTATATTAAATAGGAAAAAAAAATCCCAAGTCCCTAAACCTAAAACACACATACACCAGCATCAGCACGCAACAAAAACTGAAAAACACGAGACCTCAGCAGTCCTCACTCGCACGCGAGACGGCGAGAACTCCACCTCCCCACCACTGCCGCGCTGCGCCACCGCCACAGCTCCTCACCCTCACCCTCGCGAGACGTCCTCATTCCTCACTCAGTCTCAGACTCTCAGCACCTCACCGGCGCCGTTAGAGACAGTTCTCGTTGGACCTCGCCGTCATTGATCCTCATCCTCGCGGACCTCAGGTTTTATTTCCTATTCACGCTCCTGAAGCTCAAGCAGTTTGAAGCTTTGAATATACTATTTCATATTAGTTTAGCAATTTGGGAAATTATGTTTTCTGACTGTGCTATTTCATACTGAACTTGTACTGGTGTGAGAAATCTATGTTCTGTTTGTTTTCTTATCCGTGTTAGAGGAGAATTCTATGTGCTGGTGTGAGAATTCTATGTACTGTTTATTTTCCAGAAATGCTAAAGCAGTCAAATTTGCAGTTAATCTTAAATTATATGTTCTGTTTGTTTTCTTATACATGAACCTGATAAAATGGGCCTTATGCTGGTGTGAGAATTCTGCCACAGCCTTAAGCCCCCAAATTTTTTTCCAATAGTTACTATAAAATATTATAATCTATATAACTTATGAATTATGATTGCAGATTGTCAGGTTGCTATTTTGATTGGTAGATTGGCAGATTTCTATTATGATTGATAAATGATAACTAATTGTAATTTTCCATTGCCTTAACTGATCGGCAGATTACTATTATTAAGTGTTAAGAGATTGTATCTCTTTGATTCTTAAATATAACGGATAAGATATTTTTAAAATTGTATATAGAATTGTTACTATATTTTTTTTTTATCCATATATACTTTCGTTTTTTATCCATATATCCAGAATCTGTTTGGCCCCCTTTTTTTTGTCCATATATCCATATCTCTTTTTTGGACACTACCGCAAATTACAAATAGTCCACCATTAACTTCTATATAATTCCAATATTGTTTTTTGTGAAACTAAACACAAATATGAGTGCTTTCTATTGCATATCTGGTTGCGATTGTTATTCTTCTTGTGCATGATTATTGGATATAATTTTTGGGATCTCATTATGCAATTGACTTTGATTCAGGAATGCCAGAACGCAAACCAGTTGTTGGGTTATCATGGCAACCACAGTTGCCTATTCCATCATCATTAAAAACCACTGATGGGTCTCATACCAAACCTCAAACTGAGGCATCAAACAGCACTGTTAGGAAATCCAGTTCAGAGCTGGTTGATGGCCTTTTTGTCCCTCCAAATGATCCCAAAAAATTAAACAAGTTACTGAGAAAGCAAGCTAAAGATACTGCTGGGAAAAATTGGTATGCAAAGCAGCATTAGATTATTCTCCCAAGCAAGTTCGCATTTCTGAATGCTAGCAAGGCTGATTTTTTTTCTTTGGTTTTTTATCTATTCATTTTTGCACAGCTTAGCTGGATGTAGTGATAGTAAACTGTTTTTAAATCAAAAAGCAACATATTCATGTCCATTTTATGCAGTTATCTTTTCTTATGGTTTCTCTTTTGCATTTTAAGTTGGAGTATAAAATGGAATTATCTTATTATATTAATCTGTCAGGTTCAATATGCCGGCCCAAACCATCACCCCTGAGTTGCAGAAAGATTTGAAGTTATTAAAGGTGCTTTTGAATTTTAACATATCTACCTTCCTTTCTACAATGTTTTCTGAATATGGTCAAATATGATGTTTTGTGAAAGTAGCTTGGATTGAGCTAATAACATAACATACACATACATTATATTCGAAATTAAAAGAATTAATGAGAGTGAAAACAGCAAAAGTAGATGATTCTGCTTTCTCTAAGTGATATGGTAATAGAGGAACATTTAGGATATTAAATTTTTATTATTGCTGTGGAATGAAAATTTAGGTCCTTATTATGTTCTACTTTTGCTTTATAAGAAACCTTCTCATTGTCTGGGACTTGGATTATGTAGGATGTAAATTTAGATTCTTGTTTCTTGCTGATTACTGTATGTTTCAATGATTAGTAGTATTTGCTGCTTCCTTTGCGCTTTTACTCCATTTAAAACCAATTAAAATTGTTGATGTTGATGTTGAAAACCAATTAAAATTGTCAGCCCTGATCATAGTTTTAAATAGCGCCGCTTTAGCGCGCAATCTCGCACCAGGTGCGGTTTGCGGCACCCAGCCGCTACGTCTGTGCCGCAACGCGACGGTTTCCGGTGGCGGCAGGTGGAGGCGGTGCGGTGGGGTAGCTCTTGCGGCGCTATCGCGCCACTCCACCAAAACGCAGTCCTTCACGCTTCCATTACCACGAAACGGCACCGCACGTGGCTCAATCCTCGCAATCCTCTGCAACCCGAGGGTGACTGCCATTGTAGGACTGGAAGCAAGCTTCACACCTTCCACAACGGCAACTACACTGTCGACTCCTCCTTCTTCAACAGGCGCAGCAGCCGCAGTTCATGTCCTCCGACGTCACACTCCCCTGTGCCATGGACTTCGGCGAAGCCTCACCGCCGGCATCCTCCTCCTCCGACGTCGCACTCCTCCTCCGACAGGTGCAGCAGCCGCAGCTGTAGTGCTGCAGTACAGAAAGTGAAAATGGAGAAGGGAGGCGCAAGTTAGTAGGTTATATAATTAGGTTAAATTAATTTGGGCTAAAGTACCATTTTGCTACCTGTACCCCCCTTTTTGCTTTTTTTACTCCTTGACCAATTTTTTTTTTATTAAAAATTGAACTTGTGTTATACTTTTCATCCCTCATTTCCTCTTATTTTGGGTGATTTCTTATCTTATAGCATTTATATATGTGGTATAATTTATTATAAGTAATTTTATGCATTTCACAGTAGCGGCTTTACCGCTTTAGCGTTTTTGGGGTCAGCCGCTACCGGCCGCTACCCGCTATTTAAAATTATGGCCCTGATCTGTAAATTTTGAAGTGTTACCTTAGAACTCTTCTGGAAACTTCCTTGATGTGGTGAAATAAGATGTATATTATTGTATAAAATATCAAGTTAAACTTACGCAATGGCTATGTACATTTGAGGATGCAATGACAAATGTTGAGTCGTATTAAAAGCATTACAAAAACAAAGTCATGCAGAGATTTGAGTGTATCTCTAAATTTGTGTTGAGCTGTCTAGTTTTGTTTTGTGCACCAGTTCTTATCCTTAGACATTAACAAGCCTGTATGTTGATGATTGCAGTTGAGGTCTGCCCTTGATCCAAAGCGGCACTACAAGAAAGGTGATTCCAAATTGAAGACACTTCCCAAATATTTCCAGGCAAGTTTTTGGCTACATTCTAATATGCTATATAGATCACACAAACATATGTTTAGTGTTATTACTTCTTCCATCAAAATATGAATTTCTATTTGAAAGCTTTTTTATCATTTGAAATTTTGAATATGATCAGGTTGGAACAGTTGTAGATTCTCCATTGGACTTTTTCTCAGGCAGATTAACAAAGAAGGAGAGGAAAGCAACGCTTGCAGATGAGCTGCTTTCTGATCAAAACCTTGCGGCCTATAGGTAAGACAGCCTTAAACGATATTACTGTCTGGTTAAATATGAAAAGACCTCTCTAAATTAGAGAGTTGTTTATGCATGTTCCCATGCTCTCTAGCTTACTTACTCATTGTTCATTAAATAATTTTTCTAGGAAGCGGAAAGTTCGAGAAATTGAAGAACAAAATCGACCAGTTGGGAATGAAAAGTGGAAGATTAAGGGTAGTAATTCCCGTAAGCGGGCTAAGGAAAGGAGGATTTACTGAAGTTCCACCCATTTCAGCTGTAGGCACAAATTATAATGATTTTTGCAGTCTAGAATTATTACAGGTTATTTGAAATACCTTAGCTGTAAAACCTATTGATGCTATGTGTTCTTCTATCGTGTTTCATACTGTCATCTTTGTTCACATTATAAAGATTTAGGGGAAATTGCACTTACCTTTCCTCACGTCTTTTCAAACCCTTAATAGGTTTTAAACACTCACCTGTATTTGTTTAATTTAATCTAAACATAAAAGAATACCAATGTCTTTTGTTCTGTTTGGGAATTTTCTGTTTCAGCTTAAAACAGAAATGAATACTTTGGTTATTAATATTTCTCTTTTAAGGTTTAAATCTACTATATCTAATAAAAGAAAATGCAACGACATCCAGTTGTCCTGGTCTCACAAATTAGACTCCAAACATGTAACATCTGTTTTAGGCATCAATTTATTTAATTTTTTTAAGCTTACTATGATTATCATTGACGAGAAATAAATATTCACTAAGCCATCATGAGTGACTTGTTATGGGGAAAAAGTTTTTTTAAAAAAAAGGTATTTAAGATAGTTACATATCAAATAATTAATAATATTTATTTTTTATTAAATGTATTATTTGTTTTTTAATTTTTATGATATAAAATAATAGATAAATAACAGTAAAGTGTAGTAGTGACATTTTTTAAAAAATAAAAATATTTATAATTTTATCATTTAAATTTAATCTAGATTTTAAATTTTTAAACTCTTTATTTAATTCAATTCTTTTATAATCATTAAGAATATTTAGTTAATATATTTATTAGAAAATAATAGTTTGATTTTTTGTTATATGACAATCAAAATTAATTAATTTAAATTATTTTATGATGAAGTTTTCATATTCAATAGCCGATATTGTGTTTTTAAATCATTGATTAATTGTAATTTTTTCAATTTAACTCAACCAAAACTTGAACTCTAACTTTATTACTTTTTCCTTATGTACATCTATATGATGATTCTATATTTTGTAACTAGCATTATCAATTTATCTATCAACATTTCGGGGCATTATATTTCACACTATCAAATCTTACTATATATGATTTCTGCAAACAAATATTTACATGACATTTTTACGTGCATTTAAATGTATAGTTTAACATGTATATTTTTTCACTTTTTAGGCTTTTTTTGTAATCATTGCACGATTTATCTTGATCTTTTTAACTGTTATGTTTTTGGGGAGGTGCTTTGAATATTATAAATTATTAACTTAAAGTTAATTTGAACATGTAGTTGATGCTCCAGAGATCTTGACAGTGAATAGCAAAATCTCGTAAAGAAACTAGTATAATAAGATAAAAAAGAGTAAGAAATATTTTCTTGATCTTGTATATTTATAAGTTTTGAGATACGAATATATAATCAGCCTGATAAAAACAGAGATAAACATTAAAAATCACTTTCTACGATTTGATGATAATATATGAAAATATATAAAAATAGAGAGAAAATACTAAAATTTTTGTTTGTTTTATACACTCATATCCTTCATTTAAAAATATTTTTTATAAAATTATTAAGAAAGATAAAATTCTCTTTATCATTTTTTAATTTTAAAAAAAGACAAGTTAGTATTTTGCATTTAATTATAAAATTAAACAATAAATTAAAATAAAAATTATATATATCCTTTATATTGGGTAATGAATTGTAAAAATAATTCAGATTAGATTAAGTGATAAAAAATA
>PYAF01003263.1:56070-66614 GCA_007407185.1 Glycine tomentella | reverse complement strand
CATTTAAAAATATTTTTTATAAAATTATTAAGAAAGATAAAATTCTCTTTATCATTTTTTAATTTTAAAAAAAGACAAGTTAGTATTTTGCATTTAATTATAAAATTAAACAATAAATTAAAATAAAAATTATATATATCCTTTATATTGGGTAATGAATTGTAAAAATAATTCAGATTAGATTAAGTGATAAAAAATAAAAATATAAATATAGTGTTTTTTTGCTTTAAGTTAATTTTTTTACCATTATTTAAGTTTTGTATATTAAGTAATTAACTTACATATAATTTTTTTTATCTCTTAACTCGTGATATTTTTAAAATTAGTTCACTTTTATAATTTTTGGTTTTAGTTTATAAAAATTATTTTAATGAAAAGATAAATAAATAAAAAACTAATAAAATCTTTTTAGGCAATATTAATACGTACCATAAGCGAGTATGCAATCTATAAAGATTTTTTTCAAGTACAGAATTACCTTATTAGGGTAAACATATACAAATTTTGATTTCTTAAGGCGCTCAGCTTTTTTTATAAAAAAAAAAATTCCACTGTAGAGCTGTTTAAAATGAGTAACCTAAAATTGTAATTGACCTTCAACACCAATAGGATTGAAATTTGGAAATAAATAGCTCTGATTATTGAATTTTTGCAGAGTTATAGAATTATAGACATAACTAAAACTTTAATATGAGTAAATACCTATATGCCAAGTTCATTGTTATTGTGGATCAGCTTGGTCAGGGAAGGCACTTAGTTTATAATGTGGCCAATGGATCTCCTTAATCTTAACTTCATATATGTTTTTCTTTATAAAAATATATTTTAAT
The DNA here is from genome assembly GCA_007407185.1 of Glycine tomentella. Classification (NCBI taxonomy): domain Eukaryota; kingdom Viridiplantae; phylum Streptophyta; class Magnoliopsida; order Fabales; family Fabaceae; genus Glycine; species Glycine tomentella. The sequence goes on along the minus strand of PYAF01003263.1, from coordinate 65,784 downwards.
CTGCTCAATTATTGCTTTGAAATTTCTCAAAACAAATTACTTTTGTTCTTCTTAAAGCAAATAGCAAACTTGCTCATACTTTCTAAGTTCCTAATCATAGAAACAAAGGAAAATTTGAATTTTTGGTTTAAATAATGATAAAAAAAAACAGGAACCACTTGACATTTGGATTCATTTTCCTATTAAAAAAGAAATAAAAAAAGGAGATATATATTTGAATTTGTATTCTGATTGTCTGTTCTATTCTATTGTACAAAATGTCCATACTAGTCTTTGTTAGTTTCCTAAAGTGTCATATTTATAGCCTCTTCAAGTGAGAAGTTACAACTTGGAGGGAATCTTCACTATAAGGAATTCTGAGGCCACCCATCCGATGCAAAATTTATAGCCTGTGTTATTTATAGCCTCTTCATGTTTAAATACTATTCTGGGGTCAGAGTGTATTAATGCAAAATTTATTGGGTAATGATAAAAATTATAGGGTTGCCATTAGTCCAAACAATTGATAATAAACTGTCAAAGAGCATAAAGTAAAGAATGACTTCTGTTCAATTGAAGCTTCTGGTAACCTCCCTCTCATCTTCTGATTTTGGACACACTAGTATTGATTTCACTTTTATCATATTAAGTAAAGGTTGGATTGATTATTCTATGCTATGTGTCTTCCACAATCAGTGTCACATACAAATAAAAATCATGATTATTTTACTTTTTTAAACACCTTTCTTTACAGTCCTTGAAAAAGATCTCTTTGTTATTTTTGACTATTTTTCTCTATTTTACATCCCCTATCATTTCATCACTTGTCATATACTGAGTAAGTAGGAATTAATAAGCCAAACAAGAAGAATCTGTCTTTGTAACACCCCGTATGCATCTGGTGTATTAACAATTATTTAATCAGATAAGCACAGTTATTAACTTAAATTAAAACCAGCGGAAGCGATAATGAAAATCTTATTTCTTGATTCATTATGTACGGTACCTATCCCACAAAACATAAAATGCCAAAACCACCACTAGCCCCTCAGATCCAGATAACAAAAAGGCAAATAACCAAGAAATCCAACAGATATAGCAGGAGAAACATAACTACATAACTTAAACTGGTTATGTACGAGTATACATCATTACTCACAGTGTCTATACAACAAAATAAGCACCAAGTGCCCTGATCTCAAAGATCACTTCCTCACACGATGGCATACAATCCATATAATGTCCATGTACATAACAAATCCAAAACATGTGTGCACACACACACATCTTCCCTCACAGGGGTACAAAATACATCAAAACAAAACCAAGGAGCCTCCATGCTCTCAAAGTGCTGCCAAGCAGCTGCACAGGAACTGTCTCTCCCGCCCTGAGACCTATCATCTCTTCTAGATGAATCACCTGCAAAAACATAATCCCTACACGGGGTGAGATACACATCTTAGTAAGCTCAGGGCTCTTGGAGGCTTCTCCTCCCCCCTATCTCACTTCCATGACACACATCATCAAAGGCTTTACAATCACTGGCCTCCCGGCCCTCACAACAATACATAGCCATCATCTAGCTCTAATGTATATCCGCGGTACTACGCCCACCACAAGATGCATCATCATCAGCATCTGGGACTCTCAGTCCCCAGTGTGAGACCGAAACTCACACCCGTGCCATCCCATTGGGAGTTACCCCTTTACACATGGATGCACGTATATGGCACCTCCGAGAATAGGCTTCAACCGCGACGGGACCATCTATCTCTTGGTCTTAAGGGATCATCATCACCCTTTACGTGAGTAAACCAAACTAGGAGGTGCGCTCTACTCCTAGGGAGGTCCGTATACATATTATCATGAGAAAGCATAAATCATGCATACATATTATCATGAGAAAACTGTAACAACCAATCCAATGCACATGCATCATGTATGCAACCATCACTCCCTCGGAGTATGGTGGAACACAGGCAGTGGGAAACACTTCCCAAGAGCAAAGAGCCTACCTGGCAAAGCCGTGCTCTGCAGTTCAATCCTAGAACGGTGATCTACGCCACTGATACCCTCGGTGTCACACCCTATACAAGGCATACAAGCATAATCAATCACCAATCCAACCACACAAGGCATAAGCATACAACAACGGTTCTCAATCGTTAAAAATGAAAGGAAACATCATTCCTTTCCATATAAACCTCTATGTCCTCTATTTTAAGGTTATAGAATTAACCAAATCAAAGCTATACAAGCCCAAAGTTTAACAATGAACAACATGGCTAAACGGCTTCTTCAACGCAAAAACACCGTTTATATAGCTTCCTGAGCACATATAGTACCAGTAACAAGGCTCATGCATGTTCTACAATCACCAAACTACCTAACATACTTCCTACACATGCATTTCTCAGAGCCAAAAACCAAAGTCCATGAAATCAACATTTCAAAACTAATCCTTCATCACAACAACCCCCTAAACATACTTTTCTAAAGGACCCAAGCCTAATTCCAACTCTAGCTCCAAAGGGTCACTATTCATCCTAAGAATAAAATCACAAATCAAACGGTAAAACTCGGGTTTCTTACCTCTAAGACGACAAGGAAGGCTAAAGGACCACTTTCCCAAGCTTGGGTGTCCGAGAATTGCCTTCTTTCCCCGCCGAGCTCGAGTTTTGTGAAGTCCCCTAGAGAAAGAGATCTCTTCGTTTGAAGGATTTTAGGAAAAAGTGATGAAGGATTCTAGCTCATAAGGGGATTCCCTACAAGTTTCATGTTGAAAGGGAAGTGTTTAGATCAAAGGTGGAGTGGGTATGGAGCTCCAAAGCTCAACAATGGCTGCCAAGGGCTCAGAGGAAGAAGAAAATAAGGTTCTGGCCCCCAAAGTCGCAAAAATGGCCTTTTATACTTGTCCTACCCGAGTTCCCACACTGATAGCGCCATTCTGGCGCTATTCGCGCCAAGTTCTGGTGACAACAAGCCTTCTGGGCACTTATGGCGCTAACCGCGCCACTATGGTGTTAATCGGGCCATTTTCCCGCATCTATGGCGCTACTAGCGCTGGATTGCCGCATAAAATGGATTCTGGAGTGTCTCTTGCGTTAATCACACCATTACCACGCTAATCGCACCAGTTATTCGAGAGAAATAGCCTTCTGGTGCAACTCATGCTAACGACGCCACTTCCCATGCTAACGACGCCACTCCCACGCTAACGTGTTGAGTTTTTTTTTTTACCTTGGTTATTATAGTCTTCATATTTGGAAATCTCCTCTTTTTGAACATAAAGCCAAGAAATGGCAAATCTTTTGGTAAAGGACTACCAGAAGATCCTGTAGGAATGAAGCCATCTTTGTAATAAAGCAACATAATTAGTTCGAGTTCATCATTCAGATTGCCTGGATCTACAAGTCATATTTTTTCCCTCGATTTTAAATTTCATCCATTATTTCTTTAATTTTTTGTTGTGACACTATTGGGAATGTATTTTTAAAATGCTTTACTCATATCTACATTTGACTACTGAAATGAAACTGATGACTCTAATTAAAGTGCATTCATAGGTAGTGTGTTCTTGTTGGTGATATCCATGGAAATTGAATTATTCACGAGAAAAAAATTCATGTAGTGTAAATTGTGTAATATTGGTCACTATAGGCAGCTTATTAGAGGCTTCAATTAATAGTACAGGGTTGCATCTGCATGTTTTGGTCAACAAGGCATATTCACATTTGGATTTTTGTTTTTGATTTTTGTATGTTTTGGGAAAAAGCTGTGGCCTAAACTCCTAAGTCCCATCCCCTAGTGTTGTTGTCCGATATAAATTTGCCATCTTTTCAGCTTTAGGCAATAAAAGGTGTCTACACACGTTAAATTACATGGACCTTTGTAAATGATATGCAAGTCTTCCTATTTCATCTTCAATTATTTTCTTCGTAACTATTGCAATTTTAATGTTGGTTATTTAGAATTGTGATGTGTCTTGAGGCTAATTGTCCATTGGACAATGGTCCACAGTTCAAAAATTTTAAAGACATATTGAGAAGATAATTGCTGATTAAACCATAATGGTGACAATGGCGTGTGTTATTCCTAAAAATGAAAATACACATGTATGTATTAACGCTGGTTTTCCATGGTCACCATAGTGAATTGGGTTTGGTAGAGCACCTACTTCGTACACTTGGAAACCCTTTGAATTGTGAAATTCTAGATCAATAATAATACATTCATTATTGCCTCACTCAATGAAAATTCAACTTGTTTTACTGTACATGTGAGACATATATGTGTGTTTGGGTATTATTGTTAACTTCTGCATTATTGTATTTGTTAATGACTAAGACAATGACGACACTGATGAAATGATGTATTCTTGAGATATATGATTAACAATTTTCCTACTTATTCTTGTTTGTTGTTTTAGGTCTTTCTTATTCACTCAATTAGCACGTTGAGGCATCTTTCCTCTTGTTTTTCTCCAAGAAAGACTTTCACACCATCGACATCACCACATTCTCTTGTTAGTTTTATTGAACATCTTTTCAAGTATGTACCGTGTGTGTAATTGTTTTGTGTATTATACATTTTTATTGATATGTCAATTACCTTTACTCATAACATATAGTGCATAGTTGGTTAACCTTAGTTCCTCGTTTAAGGTTCAATTCGATGATTACTACAGATAGTTTGGATTAATCGTTGAATTGAATCTTGAATTGTCCATTTGGACAATTTGGGAAGTTATTTATTTTATACATAATTCATTCATATAGGTTAAGTATGAGTTGATTAATCTAATGACATTTCGATTTTCTGCATTTTCCTTTGTTCTCTGAGTGCATACGTGAAGGTGGTGACAACAAGTCACCACTCTCATGTTGTGTACTTGGAGACCAATGGGAAATGCTGCTGAAATTTTATTAAATTAGGCCAAGCATACTTAACTTTTATGTATGAAGTATGTATAAAAGATAACTTCCTGAATAGGGTAGGGCCACACCTTTTTGACTATTAGTCTTTCATTTACATGCATAGAAGATTTACAAAATGAAAATGACAGCTAAGTGAAACCATGGATCGTACTTGTATGAAAGCACCGCGCATTAGTGACCAATATTGTAGTGGTGTTGAACAATTCCCACAATTTATCACACATAATGCACCTTGTCTACGTGGAAATTATTTTTGTCCATGTCTTAAATGTGTGAATGGGAGACGACAATCAATTGATGACATTAGAACACATATGAACTATCACGGCATCATTCTGAGTTACACAAAATGGATATGGCATGGTAAATTGCCAGACATGACAACAGTCGAGAACACTGTCGAGGTTCATGAAGATACAACAGATCATATAGAAGACATGATACATGATCTTGGAGAAGAGAATTTTCACCAAGCACATGCACTTGTGTGTGACAAACTACAAAGTGATTCAAAGATCCCTTTGTATGAAGATTTCACAACCTGTACATGATTGTCAGCCATCTTAGCTTTGGTTAACTTGAAGGCAAGATTTGGGTGGAGTGACAAAAGCTTCATGAAATTGCTATCTTTGTTAAAGAAAATGTGATATGTGCCTAGCACATGATGCTTTCCAAGCTCAATTAGATCGTTAAATGCATCATTTTATATGATAAATAGCTTCCAATTGGTGTGAATGTAACTTATGTGCTTCAATGAGGTATTTTGGTCAAAATTGAATGAATAGCAGGTGAATCAGCTAAGAATTATGCAGAGCAGAAGGTTTGGCGCTATCCGCGCCAGTACCACAAGATCCACGCCACCATCTCTGGAATCTGGCGCCTGGAGCCCCAGGCTCGTGCCAGGAGCGCCGCAACCTCTGGAACCTGGCGCCATAAGCGCCACGGTTTCTTCAGCCAGCGCCATTAGCGTCGTGCCCGCGCCAGGAGCGCAGTTCCTCCTGGATGTTGGCGCCGTCAGCGCCGTGCTTGCGCCAGGAGCACCACAGGTCGCAGAGTCTGCATAATGAGGGCAAAACAGAGATTTCACGGGCTACACTATAAATAATCGAAGCCTTAGCATTGGAGAAGATCTTTTTGGATGAAATATTCACCAAAGGAGAAGGAAGAAAGCATGGGAGTTGATTCTAGGGTTTGGGTGTGAAGGGAAGAGGGTTCTCCCTCTTCCCTTCCTCTTCTTCCTTGTATATATCAGCATCATGCTTCTTTTTGTTGTACTAAGGCCATTCCATGACTAGGTTTGGTTAGTTTCTTTTGTAGTTAGGCAAACATTCTATGTAAATCTCATTTAGAATGGATTGAATGTTATTATTCCTTTATGCTATGTTATTTCATTACACTTTGCTTGAATCTCTTCATCTCTTTCTTAGACCTGATCAATCTAGGTAAGAGCTTAGAGCTAGGGTTCACAATAGGGATATTGGGGCTCTAGTCTTGGAACCAAGTGTGGTGATTTGTTTTACATCACCTAGGGATAGGGATGTAGGCTTGCAATCCTTTCTAGTGCATCACTTAATGCTTAACCTAATAAATGCCACTAAGGGATTAGGGTATTGAAAAGGGTTAAAGGTGTCACTAAGAGATTAGGGCTTAACTATTATTGAATGAGGATGCATGATTGAATAGCTAGTGTAGATGAATGTTACAAAAAATCCATGTAAGAATGTCAGGAGCATTGAGTGTGGGTCTCTTTAACTACATTTGCTCACATTTGGTACAACCATCACCTATCTTGTGTATATACTTTATGTTTATATTTAGCTTTTACATTTACTTTGTCCGCACACATTTCTCTCATATCTTTTGTCATCCAACCTATAGATTCAATTTATAATCTAATTGGTCAAACAATCTTTGTGGGAACGATAACTCTCTTATCACTTTATTACTTGAGCAACTGGTGCACTTGTCGAGTACGCAACAAAATGCTTCCAAAAGAGAACACTTTGCCGAAAAATCATTACAAGGCAAAGAAGATTTTATGTCCCGTGAGAATGAAGTACCAAAAAATACATGCATGCCCTAATGATTGTGTGTTGTATAGAAATGAATTTTTTGATTTGAAGAATTGCCCGACATGTGGGGTATCACGATACAAACTCAAAGATGATGAATCTACTGATGATTCGTTCAGCCCTAATAGTCGTCCAACAAAAATGTGTTATCTTCCAATAATTCCAAGCTTTAAGCGCTTGTTTTGCTAACACAGATGACACAAAAAATCTAACTTGGCATGCACATGGGAGGAAAATTGATGGACTTCTCTAACATCCAGCCGATTCTCCACAATGGGCAACAATTGATTGTTTGTATCCAACTTTTGGGGATGAGCCAAGGAACCTAAGGCTTGGTCTAGCTTCAGACGGAATGGATCCTTTCGGTAACCTTACCACTAACCACAGTTCGTGGCCTGTGTTGTTGATGATTTACAACCTCCCTCCTTGGTTGTGCATAAAGCGGAAATACATTATCTTGTGTATGATGATATCGGGTCCAAGACAGCCAGGAAATGATATTGATATGTATCTTGCTCTACTGATTGAAGACTTAACAAAATTGTGGGTAGACGGGGTTGATGTTTTTGATGCAAATCTGCAGGAGACCTTTGTGTTGCGTGCCATGGTTTTTTGTACCATTAATGACTTTCCAGCATATGGCAATTTGAGTGGATATTGTCAAAGGCCACCATGCATGTCCTGTTTGTGAGAAAGAGACATCCTTCATCCAACTAAAACATGGAAAGAAGACTGTATATACAAGGCATCAAAGATTTTTGAATCTTTATCACCCATATCGCCGATTGAAAAAAGATTTTTATGGAAGTAAGGAGAAACAGTGTGCGCCAAAGCCTTTAACTGGGCATCAAGTTCATGATCGTGTTCAGGACATCCTCACTGTCTTCGGGAAGACCCAGAAGAAAGATGCTAATGACAAAAACATTTGGAAGAAATGGTCAATCTTTTTTTATCTTCCATACTGGTCCGATCTTGATGTATGACATTGTATAGACGTAATGCATGTTGAGAAAAAGTCTACGATAGTTTAATTGGCACCCTACTTAACATTAAAGGCAAAACCAAGAATAATTTGAAAAGTCGCCAAGATCCGGTTGAGATGGGTATACGCGACCAACTACATCCAATTAGTATAGGTCGACAAACCTATTTACCCCCAGCATGTCACACATTGTCAACAAAAGAGAAAAAAGTTTTTTTGTCAATGTTTGCGGAGTATAAAGGTCCCACAAGGATACTCTTCAAATATTAAGAGCCTTGTTTCTATGAATGATCTCAAATCGGTTAGGTTGAAGTCTCATGATTGTCATGTGCTAATGAAACAAATATTTCCTGTAGTGATTCGAGGAATATTGCCTGACAAAGTTAGGGTTGCCATAACTCGGTTGTGTTTTTTGTTTAATGCCGTGTGTAGGAAAATAATTGACCTTACACAATTGGATAACTTGGAGAATGAGGCAGCTATTATCCTTTGTCAATTGGAAATGTTTTTTCCTTCATCGTTTTTTGACATAATGGTTCACTTAATTGTTCACCTTGTTAGGGAGATCAGGTTGTGTGGTCCTGTGTTTTTATGCTGGATGTATCCAATTGGGCGGTACATGAAGGTCTTAAAAGGATATACTAAGAATCAATACCGACTTGAAGCATCCATTGTGGAAAGGTACATTGCAGAAGAATGTATTGAGTTTTGTTCTGAATATATTGTTATAGGTAAACCTGTTGGGATCCCAGCAAGTTGTCATGAGCAGTCACGTGGAGGAAAGGGTACATGATGAAAAATAGAATGAACACTTATGCAAATAACCAAGAGGGGGGGGGGTGAATTGGTTTTTCCTCAGAGTTTTTAAAATTTAAACAATTTTGTACACAGCGGAAGATTTTGAAAGAAAGATCGTATCTTAACCAATTAAAATATCAAACTTTTAAAATCAACTTTTATCTCAATCAACCCACTCTTGAGCTTCACACAATCTTGTGATGTTAACAAAAATAATACTTCAAGAACAATATGAATATGAATAGAAAATTACAATTACACACAAGATTTATACTGGTTCACCTCTCAACCCCGGAGGCTACATCCAGTTTTACTTCTAATCAACCTTGATTAGAGTTTCCACTATAACAAAATGATTATCTTTACAAGCAAACACAGATCTCTTTTACCCACCCTAGGTAAAATTCAAAATCTAAGCCTATAGACTTCTTAAAAGATCTAAGAACTAGAGATCCCTTCTCTGTTCTACCCACTAGATACCTATCTAATAATGCTTTAACGATACAAATTGTTATATCAACAACAAACCATCAAAACAAACAATTTCTATACAAAACAACAAATAAATTGATTAAAGAAAGATATCACCTGAACATCCTCAGTGAAATGAATGAGTTTAAATGATCAAACCAGACTGAGAATGAATGCCATGATCTTTCTTGATGATTTCTTTTTGACAAATGAGGCTTTAGCAAAAACTAATCATGAAAAGATGACTCAACACATGAGATTCTTCATGATTCTTGAAACTGTAACACCCCGGACGTGCTAACATTAATGATACCAAACCACGCTAAAAGCGTTATGCATGCGGTGTGCGGAAGCGACAAGATCGTTTTTCTTGATTACATTATGTATGAAATTTAAAACACAACCAAAGCATAAAACAACAAACACTGATCCAGATAAAACACACACATAATAGGCAGATACATAACTGATACAG
>PYAF01003263.1:32511-52101 GCA_007407185.1 Glycine tomentella | reverse complement strand
AGCTTGGAGAGCAATCCATAGTTGTTTCCTTCCGTTGGAATGCTAGCTTTCAATGTAAAAATCTATTCCAAAGTCATGATAGCTTTCTTTCCATGTGTTTTCTTCTAATTGGCTAACCTTTCCTAAGCTTCCAAGTGGCTAGGCTTCTTGATTTTTCTACACTTCCCTTGGCTCAAGCTTGTTGTGCACGTTCACTTCTTAGATGGTGTAGTGTTCCATTTGCTCTTTTCATACGTATGGTATTTGCCTTTTGTGATATATGTTGGCTTTATTATTGAAAAAACCCATTTCTGTAAAATAATAATTTTGGGTTCGTTAACCGTTGGATCTTCTTAAAATTTTAAGGGTATATTCCTATCTTACATATCTAAGTTTTGAACGTTGGGATTTTTGAAATAAGGCCTAGAAATGTCCACGTATTCTACCAAAGGGAACAAAATAAATTTGCTTCAAATATCTCTTAAGCATTTATGACTAGCTTTCCACTTGGACCAATAGGAATTTTCAAGCTTCTTAACCCTCCATGTGGCCAATCTTGAAGTTTCTTAAAGCTTTTCTCCATTGATCTTGTATCATATGGTCAAGGCTTATGCCAAGAATCCAAATCTACCAAATTTTTTTCAATTTCATGTAATAGCCTTATTTGAATTCTTATTGGTCCATTTTGTTCCTAATTAGTAAAATTAATAAACTAACTCATTTAAGAAATCTATTCCTCCCATAATTAAGAGAAAATTCCGTAGATTACATCTATTATTTTTATGAGATTTTCTGATACCTGAGGTAGTCTAGATTAAGCTCTTTTTCAACCTATTTTCCAAAATTCCTAGAAATTACTTTTTATGGTTTTCTGCCACCAATCATGTTGATAACTTGTTGTCTAAGAGTATTTTATCCCATACTGAGGTTCCCACCAATTTCTAAAGTTATTTTGGTCAATTTTGACCTAGGGGTATTTTGGTAATTTTACCCCTCACCCTAGGGGTATAATCGTCATTTCCAGAAATGTTCAGGGAAACTCTGTAATTGTCACCCTAAGGGTATTCTGATAATTTTTCAAACATCTTAGAGTATTTATAAAATTTCCTCCTTAAAGTATCTTGCGAAAATGCCTAAGGGCAATTTGGTCTTTTCTCAAAATGTCCAAGGGCATTTTCGTCATTTTTCCTTAAATCCTTCTGTACTGTCTTTAGTTAACATTTTACCCCAATAATTGACTGTGATTCCAAAATTTTGGGGTGTTACAAGTGCCCCCACGTATTGTCTCGTGGTGGTTATGACTTGCTTGAGAAGAAGCCGATGGATGAAAAAAATCAAGAAACAACAACAAGATGCAATGAATACTGAGCATTCATCAATGGTCGATGACCCTCCATCTCCAATTCCAAGACATGTCAAGTGGAAAATGGCCCACACAAAGAAATATGGCCACATGACATCTGACACCGCACAAGAAATATTGGATAAAATTATGAGCTCAAACAAGATAGGTTTGTCTTTATTGATAAAGTTCACGACGTCCCCTCCACAATTCACAATGTGGATTACGCTGATGATGTCGCTAGAGTCAGTGTTCAAACAGTTTATGACGGGGATGTGAAAGTTCCATTTCCGAGCCAGAGATTAAGTATTGAAAGATACCCTCCAGAAGTTCGTGCCATGGCCCAAAGTATTGATCAAACCATTATCTGAAAAGGTAGACATTTGTGTTTTATGATAATTACATTAAATGTTAAAATATTAATTTGTCATTAAAGACATTGTCATAATATGTCTTATTTGTATTAATAGGATTCACTGAATTCCTCCAAAAACATAGTTGAAGTTGTACAATGGTCCACTAAGGTGTGTGCAGTGGATCCTTTGGATGAATTGATGAAGAATGTGTACGATGTTTACCACAGGCCTGTGGAGTTGTCCTGGGTTGGCTTAAAGTTTGGGATTGCGAATGTAGAAACATCGTTCTTTATAACATATTCAGATATTACTGAAATTATAGTAGGTGAGAATTATTTGAACATTTCTATAATACAACCGTGGATTAAGTAAGTGTAGTTGCGTTAAGTGTCATTTTACTCATTAAGTGAATCATAACTAATGCAATATATATAGCACTAACTCTTTGAGTTTGATCTGAAATGTTAATAATAGATTTCTGGATTAGTCGAGTACATCATTGGGTTATGGTTCTGTGTATGGATTCTTTGAGCCTCAACTGATACACAATGCAAAGGATAGACATGCTGACTATCAACAATACATTCAAACATGGGTCAAGGCATCACAAAGACATGTGTACCTAGGAGCTTATTTGAATCAGTAAGTATGCTGCATATGGTCTTAGGACATTTAGTAAATGTGTAAATTTGGTTGCTAAATAAGGAAAAAATGCAGGGTCCATTGGCAGCCTTTTGTTCTATGTTCGTCGACCGATACAGTTGTGTTGTTTTGTTATTTGTGTAAGAAGCCAGCCATTCACATCAAAGCCGTAATTAACAAGTAAGTTCTTTGGAAATTTCATATTTGAACATTATCAAGCAAATTAATCCCTGCAACATAAAGGTCATGCGTTAACCCACATGTCTGTTGAATTTGGTAAATTAGTGCACTTAGACATTGAATACCAGTGTCGAGGGTAAATGTAATGTAGCTGGACCAAACTAGATTGAACTTAAGGTTAGTCATTTAATTGAACATCATGTACGTAGGTGTATACATTATGTACCAATGTTCAAAAAGGAGGCTTTAAATGTGGGTATTACATAGTGCATTGGATATGGAACATAGTGAGTGGGGGTTTGAAGAATGAATGGACCAAGGTATATTAACTTCAACATGTTGCAGTATTAGTTTATTTGGTTATGTTGATCGTAATACCTTTACATATAATTGACTGGTTTGTATATCTACTTTGTTGTTGCAGTGGTTTAGTGATGATACAACGTTAGACATGGAGGACATAACAAGAACAAGGAAAAAATGGGCAACATAAGTTAGAATTTAAAAAACAATCATTGTAGGCAGGTTATGATGGAGTATGATTTGGATGGAGATTATTTGTATGTTAATCAGCTATCTTTGTGACAGTGCATTCGAGGATATTCTATCCTATGTGTGAATGTATTCATGTTTATTACCTTTTGTCAGCAACAAAGTCCAACATATATATGCATTGTATTTTGTGAGGAAAATATGGCTACTTTGCAGGTCTTTGATTAGGCGGAGCTTCAATATAGTGGTGATGGTACCCCATTTAAATGGATTAAATTGTAGTCAGGTTCAACAGATACATTTATGAAGTTTTAAAAGTTTGTTTTTGTTTTGTAGTATGTTGCATGTTCAGCATAGTAAGTAACCATATATCGATGTTGTCCTAATTGTCTGTGCCAACATCTTTACCTGCTCAAGTTTCTGGAGTCCAAGGTGACCTAATTGTCACAACAACTATTCCTAGGGCACTGTCATTTCATTAGCAAGAATTGACCACTCATCCTTTTTTTCCAGGACCTATTCTACCATCATCTCTTACTTCTACTTCTAGAGTTGCAAGTGTTAGCTTTTTCTCAGCTTTCCAACCCACCAATGCTTCTGTACCATCTCCTAGATTGACATCAGTGTCACCTCTGAATAATGCAAGACAATGGGCCAATTTACAGCAACAGCAACAACCATTGCTCCCTGCTGTTGTTGGTTAGTCTATTGCACAACAATTTACACCACCATTAGGTGGAGCGACAAATAATCAGGTTTGATAGTCATTTAAAATGATAGATTATCAATTTCATATCTAGTATTTGTTTTCACTCTTTCCTAGAAACATCTTGCAGCCATGGAATGTACCTTCTACACCCACAGTGCAAGGGCATCCAAGCACAACAATGCCACATACGTACCCTCATGCCTCAAAGCCTATAAATGAGGTTATATCTAGTGCTATTTCACAACCTCCAACTACATAAGTTAAAGCAAGTGGAAGGAAAGAACTTCCTGAGGTATTTTTTAGTCCTTCTTTTACTTCATAACCATCTGTATTGTGTGCATAGTTGCATGTGTTTATTTTTTGTCTTACAGTAAGTTGTGGTTAATATATGATCTGTTCACTGTAAAGTATTCTTCCTACCCTGCTCTAGTCGTAGGTTGGCAAATGGGTGTTCCCCATGGCGTGGGTATCTCAATGCAATACACTTAATGTGGTGGTACTGTTATAATCCATAATGATTAGATTACCAAATTATCCTGTGTGTTTGGATCGGTTTGTTTTTGTTCAAAATAGCATACAATCAAAATCTTACTCTGAAAGACCTCTCCCCCCCTTTTTTTTTTCCTTTTAAAGACTATTTTTCCCAAAAATAATCAAACCAAACACATGCTCAATTTGTGGCTAATGCGTTATTGTGAGCATTTGTCTCATATAAGTGTTTACTCACTGTTGTAGCTTGTGCCAAGTATTCCACAGCCATCAAAGTCAATAAATCCATTTGATATCAACAATGATTTTACTTTTGAATAGTGCATGTTAGTAGATAAACAATGGTTTGGATTTTGTCCATTATTGAGTCAAAGCATTTTTTTCATCATTGGTTACTTAACTGAATGTGTATGTTGCTGTTTTTAGTTCACATCTTGCCTTTAGCAAAACTATTTATAAGAACGAAAATTGCTATCTTTTTTTTCTTTATGATATCTTCACATTGAAAAAGACATGGAAATGCGTTGTACTAACTTAGTAGCATATTAAATAATTTGTTTTCAAGCTTCAGAATTAATATCAGGTTTTTGTTCAGGAAAATGGCAAAAAAATAAAAATAAAAAATCCTGGTTGATGATTTTCTGGTTGGTTTTCCTTGAACACAGTTTCCTTCCATGTCATCCTTGCAAGGTGCCCTGCCTGGGGTACCACCTGCTGGCGCAGTGCACCCTTCAAGCATGGGTAATCGAACACATGGCTGGACTCCTTCTCTGTCATCACCATTTCTATCTGCACAGACACAAATAAATGCATGCAACTGCATTGGGACCAACTATGTTTATCGTTTTATCATTCTTCAATTAATTTATCTATTTCTAAGGACTGTTTTATTTTTATCTATATGTTGAACCATGTGAAAATCTCAGGGCCATATATGGGGCAACAAATGCCGACTAACATGCCAATGCCAAGGTAAGCTACTCTTTTAACCATATATGTTTTTTGTATTATTAATTTCATATGTTGGTGTTTCTATTTACTAACAAGTGTGGGGGTGTGTTGTGTTGGTTGCATTGTAGTTGGATATCATGGATAGAGTACTTATGCACGGAATTTGTTGCTAGGAAAAGTTATTCCCCTCTGACTTGGGTATGTCGGTGTTGTGAATCGTAGTCAACAAGTAATGATGTTATCCTACCAGGTCATCATAGCTTGCTAGCTTGCTTGCAAATTGGCCGGATGACTTGCTAGTTTTAAAAGAATTGGTTGGTTGGTTGGTTAGCTAGTTTGCTGATTGTAATTGTATGTGTAATGCTGAAATTTACTTGTTTATTTTCATGTCAAATTAGGATATTCTAATGAACTGTAGTATAAAGGATGAAGTTGTTGTTGAAGAGGAGTTTTTCTGCAGTCATCATGTAAGGATACACCCTTGTTTTGTAATAATCAATATTTTCACATCTATATTACCGATTTAATTTATGCTTTTCAAGTTATACAGTGGCCTAGAAGATAGTTGTTGTGTTCCTCAATTAGCAAAGAAGTTGAACACGGTAAAGAATTTGCAATGATGAAAACTTTACTTAGGTTAGGTTACGGTCTCAAATGTTGGCCTTAAATGCATCTTCTGCATACTCTTTTTCTTAGAAATCCCTTGAAAGATCTTACCATTACGAATTCTTATAGGATTCTAGTATTTGAAGTTAAAGCATGTCATATGTTTATTTGTCGTATATCTCTGCAGATTCTTGCACAACATATCAAGGCTTTGTTACCAGGGTTGAGAGCCTGTATAAGCGCTTCACTAGTGAATCTTGCGAAAGAACATGCAAGCTATGGATAAATTGATAGGTTTCTATTATGACTGGTCATTTACCCTCTTTTCCCATCATTCTTTGCCTCCTATAGGCTGGACAGGGTGCTCTTCTCCTTAATATTGTCTTGAAAATACTGTGATGGTACTTGGTCATCCCTTATATCTGGTTTCTTATCTCTTGAACTTTTACATTTGTTATTTAATTTCTTTTTTTTCATATTTATTTATTGGTATTTCACATATAACTACCTTCCAAATTTGATTATGTATTTTTTTTTCTTGTTCAAAACAACATTCTCCTCCATGTTAATTTTTTTTTACCTCGTGACACTGGTGTGCATTATACCGATTTTTGTAGACAACCATTTTAGCACTATAATGAGCATCACTCCATATCATCATTTTTTTATAAAATAATTTGAGTAGTAGATTGAATAAGAGGGTTTTATATATGATGAACAACCAATAACTTTTTTCTTATTACACTATGACAGGTATTATTCTTGTTAGTCAAACTTTGCGATTGTTAAAGCTACAATGGATAATGAAATGCTAATTAATTTGGCAACATATTGTAAGCTTGATTTAGATTGATGATATGACCACGACTATTTTTAGGGTGTTTTTAGTTTATTTTGAACTTTTAGTTAAGCTTGAACTTTGCCTTTTTTTAGTTACCATAGTGTGAATGTTCTCTAATCATAGTTTTTTTTTTGTTGAATACAGGTTTTGTGTTGCTCTTGTGATGTTACTTCGGGGTGAGAGTGGATACATGTTTTCAATTTGCTATAACATGAGGGATTTTCAACATGGAAAAAATAATGGTTATACATGTTTAAATACTATTTCAATTGTACAATTTCATTTTTGTAACTTTCCACTGGTTTAAATATGTTTGAATGCCTCATACTTTTGTCTCATGTAATGACTATTCATGTGGTATATTATAAGGTTTTTTGATTTCAGGTAATTCGATATAATGAATATAAAAGGATGAAATATTTTAGGAAAAGGGGTTTCTAAGACGGTTTTCAAATGCAAAATTGTCTTAGAATGATAGTAATTATACATTTTTACTTCAAAAATTGTCTATCAATAAAAAAAATCAAACTAGGATTCTAAGACGGTTGTTGTTAACAACCGTCTTAGAATGATGTAAATTTTTTTTAAAGAAAACATTGATTCTAAGACGGTTCTACGCTAATAACTATCTTCGAAGACGACTTTCTAAGATGGTTATCATTAACAACCGTCTTAGAATGATGTAAAAAAATTTTAAAAAAACAAGGATTCTAAGACAGTTCTGCGCTAATAATCGTCTTCAAATACGACTTTCTAAGACGGTTGTCGTTAACAACCATCTTAGAATGATGCAATTTAAAAAAAAACAATGACTCTAAGACGGTTCTACGCTAATAACTGTCTTCGAAGACAACTTTCTAAGATGGTTGTCATTAACAAGCGTCTTAGAATGATGTAAAAAAATTAAAAAAACAAGGATTCTAAGACTGTTCTGCGCTAATAACCGTCTTCAAATATGACCTTCTAAGATGATTGTCATTAACAACCGTCTTACAATGATGTAAAAAAAATTTAAAAAAAGAATTCTAAGACGGTTCTACGCTAATAACCGTCTTTGAAGATGACTTTTTAAGACGGTTTTCTAAGATGATTGATCAACCGACGTTGAAAATCTTACTTTTCAACGAGACACGCTACAAAGACGGTTCTTGAACCGGCGTGGAATGGGGTAAATAACCGACGTAGTGCTTGATCTTCCATTGTTGCCTTCGAGAACAATGGTGAGGGTGTTAAAGCATAACCCTTTATGAATTAAATGTTTTAATGATATCAAACTTTGAAGAAGTAAATTAAGTCTTTTAGACTTGTGCAAATGGTTTGTCTGAAGTGCTTTCAAAGAGACACAACTTGTTCAAGAAGCACATAGAAAGGTGTGAATCATTGACCTATGATGAATTTTTCTTAAATCTAAAGACTGACCATCAACAGAAATAAGAAACCAAAAGCATAAGGGCACACTACTAAAACTACATGTTTTAACGTCGTTAAATTTAAGTCAGTTTTCAAAAAATCGATGTAGAAAAATAAGTAGTGACCAACTTTTTAAGATAGTTTATAAAAACCATCTTTGAAAGCAAGTTTCCAAAGACGATTTTCAAAAAATCGTATTTGAAAGAAAGTGTTCAAAGACGATTTTCATAAAAACGTCTTCAAAAATCCTTCCTGTTTATTCTCTTGTGGCGCAGGACTCTCACCTTTCCCATTTATTCTCTTCCCTTTTGATACCTTGAAATGTCAAAAAGACAGTGTTCAGAGCCTGGGCTGCTGATTTTGAGCGGGTCGAGGTCGAGGAGGTTGAGGCCTAGGCTACAGAGGAGGCAGCCTCAACCACCTTGGCGACGAGATGCTCGCCCTTCCAACCGGTCCCAAGAAGTGATCCTCTGAGGAAATGCATTTCAACTGCCTTGGCTATAGTTTCTCCTCTTATGACCGCTCTGGCAGTCGCTCGTACGATCGTGAGAGTTGCAACAACGAAGGTTCGTGGGGCGGAGGAGGCAGAAGATCCTACAATGGATTCAACGAGGAGCGCAGGGGTCTGAATCCTAGGGTTTCGATTTTGGTTTTTGAGATTTGACAAAATGTAAATTACTTTTCCCTTTAGTTCATTACAAATATTTTGAGTTCACACTCTAGTAGGCCTTCGCTCTGAAGGTCCCGGGTTGTAGGGGACCGTTGCTGTGGTGAAATAGAGGCCCAAGGTGAACCACTTTGGGGATGCAAAGCCTAGGGAGGCGAAAATTGGCAAACGAGAAAATTGAGAAGCCTAAGATTGCTCATGGTCAAGGATGTCAGAGCAAGAATGGCGAGGATTTGATACTACTCAAGATGGAATGCCAGAGGGCGAAATCTACATTTTCAATTTTTGGGGTATGCCAGAAGGCGTTCATTGCAATTTGTTAGTTGCAGAAAAGAAACATGTACAAATGAAAATGAACAAATCATTTGTACCTAAAGGGAGTGCTATTGAGGCATTGCAATAGTTAGTTGCAAAAAAGGAACAGATACAAATGATTTGTTCATTTTCATTGTTGAAGTGTTTATTTGATTTGGATCTCGTATATGTTTATTTAATGTGTTTTCTTACTGATTCTAATTATAACTTTGTCTCATGCATGTATTTGCATATACAACTTAACTCCATACTCTATTTATGGTTGTAAACTAAATAATCGATACCACGCATTTGACTAGTTAATACATAGCAAAGTAGATTTTATACCTAACTTGTTTCTCAAACACAGATTTACATGTAGGCAAAAATATATTTGTATGTCTACTCCATTCCTTTAAATGGTGTTTCGCACTAAGTCCATTGGAATTCTCTCTTGTGACAAGACAACATTTTAGAAATGAAATCTTTCTTTGTAAGACTTTAAGTGTTTGCTTTATGTGTTTTTGTCCTTTCTAATTCAAATACCTTTTATGACTTCTCATATATTTTTAACGAATTTTTATGATATTTTAAAGGCCTATTGTTGTAACTTTTGTCTATAGTAATATGTGTCATGAAACTTGTGTATTTCTGTTATTTGGAAGCACATCATTTAAAAGTTGTTAGATATAACTATGTTCCTTGAACAAAATTTATAACTTAGATGTTGGAACATATGAGAGGGTTGCTTCAGGTTGCTGAAGAAAAAAGACAAGCTAGTCTAGTTGAGCTCTCAGCTAAACATCAAAAGGTACATGTGCTCTTGCATTTTTGGCTGACTTTTTCATAGTTTATCTTTTGGGAGGACACTATATCCTTGCTTATTTAATCCCTCTTCAAATTTATTTTATTGAATTGAATAAAAGGTTATATTTGATATTGCGTTGTCGAGACGCATCAAAAACAATTTAACTAAGCTAATTTTGTAGCACAGGGTTAACCTAGGTCAACTCAGAGACACGATCAATATGGTTCTAGCTTCAAATCATTGGTAATAATAAGAAGGAATTTTGTCGAACAGTTGGTATGCGCAAAGTAAAACATGCAAGAACACAAACTAAAATTAAAGAACAATGCAGAAATTAACAAGATTATCAAGGAGTAAAGTAAAACAGATTAGAAAGCATCAATCCAATTCACTAAACCCATCTATTCGAATCATCATCATTCTCATAAGTTGATTCTATCTTGAACATACATTCAATCTCAATAGAAGCAGTTCAATCGATTCTACTCCTAAATTAATTGAAACCACAACCCTAATTGAAATATCATTCAATTAATCTTGTGATTATCATTTGAAATTAGCACATGAATCCATAATCCTAACTCGCTTTCAATCCTAAATGCATTCATAATCATGAAAACATAATATAAATTGAAGAAGAATGTGAGCATTCAAATAGAATTCGAAATACCAAATTGGAAATCCAATTCTTCTCTTGCTTGAGTTGGATCCTTGGATTGATTGATGATTGAGCCTTCCATGATCATCACCATAGAAAGTCCCATGAAATGAGTGCAGCAAAATAGAAGGATAGCAAGGTGAAAATGAAGAAGATGAAGAACAAATGAGAGAAAATGAAGAACAAGGGTTTTGATTCTAAAACTTTAAAAGAGAGAAATGTAAAACTGTTTTTATTAAATGAAATGTAATGTAAAGTGTGTCAAAATCTGTCCAATGTCACTAATATGTAGTGACTAAGTCTAAAGAAAATAATGGGCCATGAACAAAACCCATCAATTCTAATTATTTACTATTTACAACCATAAAATTCAAATTTGCAGCCCAAAAATGTAAGTGCAGTGATTCGGACTTCAAAGCCCAAAATGACCCTCCAAATGGCAGAATTAGCCTTGACTTATTTCTGGTAAACTTGTAGATCTTTTTGTTATCTTTCCAGGGACTACTAGAACGCTCCATTCAAAGTTCCATAGAGCTCTATAGGTCCTATACAAGGCAGATAGGTCAAGTGAGCATAAAATCCAAAAATACGCTACAATTAGCAATTAAGCCCACTTACTTGCCTAAGGCTAAAACTGAATTAGAATGGAAAAATAAAAGTCCAAGAGAGGCCAATAAGCTAAGAAGGATAGAAAAAATATTTAACTAAAAGCACTCCATCAATATTCTATAATTTGTATTGTGTATTTTGAATCTAGTTGTTCTTTGGCTTCAACTCAATGTTTGTTTTTGCAGAATATAGAGAGTTTGGAGGCTCAACTTAATGATGCATTGTCCAACAAAAGTAAGGCAACTGAATCCATTTCTTCATTGCAGGTGAATTCAATGTAATGTGCAACATGTTTTTGTCTTGAATATTTGACTTAAATTTAAATCCAACATTTCATATAAAATTAGGGCCATATTCAAAGAGATTGCCCATATCCCAAGAATGAGCAGAATGGTGGGAGTTTGAGGAAGAAGCAGAAGGCTATAACAAGACTGACACTTATAGAGGGATGCTGCAAGACCCTCAAGTCAGGCTAAAATTGAGGCTTGGAACAGGAAGCATGACTAGTGAAGATAGGCTCATTCACTACATCATTACATACATTCTCACACCAAGATCAACCAACCATGCCCAAGCAACTAATGATGATCTGCAGTTGTCTATGGAATGAAAACTGCAACCCAAATGAACTGGATCCTCATTATTGAGGAAACTATGCTGAAGGCAAATAGATTGATTAATTATCAATTTCCTTATGTTGTCATAGTATCCAGGTTCATTGACTACTTTGGAGTAGATGTCTCAAATGAAATTGTAGATAATACTACTACAAGTCTCATCACAGTGAAGCATCTTAACAAACTTGGCTTGGTGAAGACCCCCAATGGGTGGCAAATGGCTAGACAGTTAGCCCAACCTGCAGGTGATGGAAAAGGTGATGAAGAAGAAGAAGCTGAAGATGCCCCTGCTCCACAACAGTACTCTCCATTTGAATCTCTCATGATTCAAAAGATGGATGCTCTACTGTCCTTGCACCATGAGCATAGGGCTGAAACCACTTCCTCCGTGGATGAGATAACATCTAAGCTAGGAAACATTGAGACTAGATTGGCTCTTAAGGACTTTGAAATCCCTAGTATAAATTGATTTTATTTCTTGTTTTCAGCTGTTTATGGTTTTGTTTTCATGTTGCTTTGCTCTGTTTGTTTTGTTCAATGATTAGTGGGCTGCATATTTCCCTTTAATGAATGAAATTCTAGTTTATGTTTCATATCCTCCTTGCTTATAATCTCAACAGTTCTATTTTTGTCTTTGATAAGCCAAATAGGGGGGAATAAAATGAACACATAACAAATGATTGCTCTGTTTTCATTGCTCTGAACCTTATGAAAAATTACCTAAGTTAGGGGGAGCAATTTAAGGAATGATTTCTGTTTATGCATGAAAATGATTGGAATACTTCAATACAACCAAGAAGGGGGGTGAATTGGTTGAACCTTGGTAATTAAAAATTTTCAAATCAGAGTTTCCACAGGATCTTTATCACTTTAAAAATGTTTTGAAATCAAGAATCTTCTATTCAATCAAATTCCTCTGTCAAGAAAATCAATAGACAACTGAAATCTTTCTGTGCAAATAATTTGATTCACAAACCAAAGCAATAAGGAGATGAAGAGATTAGAATAAAGATCAGCGACAATTTTTATACTGGTTCACTTCAAACACTATGAAGCTACATCCAGTTCTTCCACTCAACACTAGAATAGAGTTCCACTATTGCAAATTAATGTTCTTACAAGATATTACAAGTCTCTCTTTATCAACCCTAGATAAAGTTCAGAAATCTAAAACACTATTAGATTCTTAGAGACCAACCCCACTGAGAACACTACTCAGCAACCCCTAGAGAAACACTATCTCTAGCCATCATGCAAGAAACCAATTTACAATAAGCCAACCTTTGCAAAAATCTAATAACAGATTTACAATCACAAAGAATAAGGAATGAATTCACCTGATAATCCAATGAACACAATGCATATGAATGATTCACCAGGTTGAAAGAAAGAATGAAAGATTCAAAGCATGCCTTTCCTTACTCTTTGAAACTCAATATGCTTCACTTTTCAAATTCAACAACCCATATGAATTTTTGTGAAGCCAAGATGTCTTTAAGCTTAGAAAACTCACTAAAGAAAGCTCATGAATGTTTATGATTGCCCAGAATACAAATTTCTCAATACTTAAAATCACAGGGCAAAGGGTTCTATTTATAACAGCTTTCTAACTAAAAATAATCGATTAAACACGCTCCTATAATCGATTAATTCAAGAATGTAATCGATTAAAGTGTTTATGATGCATTCTGGGTTTGAGCTATGAACATTGTAATCGATTATTTCGTCACGTAATCGATTAAACCAGACACTCATGATTTTCCAAATGCACTGAGTAATCGATTACGAAATTTGGTAATCGATTAAGATAGACAGACCAATATTTCCAAATGTACTATGTAATCGATTAAACAGATATATAATCGACTAAATCAGCAGAACATGTTAGCCATAGGCATGATATGTAATCGATGACGAACTTCTGTAATTGATTAAGACAGACAATATGATTTTTCAATTTTAGCCTAGGTAATCGATTAATTTGATATGGAATCGATTACATTGTTCTTGGTTTGTTTTCCAGAAGGCACGAAGAACAAAATAATCGATGCCAACATATCTGTAATCAATTAAAGTAAAAAAACTTCATTTTTCCAAAAACTTGATTTTAATTTTGCCTTATTTGTTAAATGCTTTTGAATTGGTCCTCAATCTAACAATCCTAAATGAATGATTATGCATGATATGCACATTGGATTATCAGATAACACATCTTCCCTTTTACATAAATCAATTGATCTTCAAGCTTCCAAGGCACTTTGCTATGAGGCATGTTGAAAGCACAAAACTCCAAAGCTTGATTCCTTGTCCATCCTTTCATACTTCCTCTTGAATCAACAAGCTCCCCCTTTTTGGCTTTAAACATGCCAAATCTTTAAGTTGATTAAGCACTGGGACTTGGTGATTAATTGAGAATTCAATTGATGAACTTCAAGCTTTTACACCCTGTAAATTTTCAACTGCCTTGGCCAAGATACAAGTGTTAAAGCATTTGTGGTGCATGAAACATTCAATTAAGCATTATATAAACTTGTTGGTTTCCTTTTTATACAGTTGCTTCCCCTAAATTCAATCAATCACTCAATTCAAATTTTTTGACAAAAACTGAACCAAAAACAAGGGCAAATAGAGTGGTTTTTCAAATCACTCCTTCTTAATCAATTTTCCTCATTTCTCCGCCTATTTGGCCTGTTAAAAGTCAAAAACAAATAATGCACAGCGGATATGGAACAGAAAATGCAAATACCATTTAAATTGAGTCTTTAGGAGGCAGTACATAGAAAATTTAAAACAAACTTAAACAGAACTAAGAAACACACATAAAAAGTAAGCAAAAAAAAAAATCTAAACAATCCTAAAATTCAACTGAGGCATTATCATTCATATTGGCCTCAATTGAATCAAGCCTTTCCCTAATTTCTTCCAAAGCTTCATGAGTCTCAGCCTTGAAATCCTCTTGAAGCTTGAGCATGCTGTCCATCTTTTGAATCATCAATGATTCAAACTCAGAATAAACAGGCTGTGGATGCTGTTGATGCTCTTCCTCTTCTGAATCAGCCACCACTTGTTCCACATCAGCAACAACTTGTTGATTTGCCATCACCCAGCCATTTGGTGTCTTCCTCATCCCCATCTTAGTAAGATGCTTCCCCTTGATCAAACTGTTGGAGGAATTTGTGTTGTCAACCACTTCATTTTCAACATCAATGTTAAAGTGATCAATCAGCCTAGAGAAAAAGACAGGATAGGGGAATGGGTAGTTCACTAGCCTCTTGGATTTGAGCATGATTTCCTCAAAGATAAGCACCCAATTCATGGGTATATTGTTCTTCAGCCCATAGACCAATTGGAGGTCTTCATCTGTTGCTTGGGCATGGTTTGTAGCCATAGGAGTTATGACATAGGTAATTATGTAGTGTAGGAGCCTATCCTCAGCAGTCATGGGTCCTGTACCCAGCCTATTCCTTAGCCTCATGTGAGGATCATGAAGCATCTCTCTATAGGTGTCCATTTTACTATAACCCTCAGGTTCCTCATCAAACCTTCTAGCACCCTCACACACTACCCCAGCCACAGTTTCCCAAATGTCTGGAGTTATTATCATCTCAACACCCTTTACTTTGGACTTCATGTCCCCTTGCATTGACCCTTTCAAGCAAGTATAAAAGACTTTAACTAAATCAGGGTAACAAGTACCCTTCATTTCTAAGAACCTTCTTAGTCCTTGGACTTCAAGGAAGGCAAGAAACTGGAATCCCTCCCTAATGAACCAATCAAGTTCAAGGTACTTGGGAGAGGCAACAGGCTTGGTTGCATTGAACTGAAGATAGTTCATCTTATCAGCCTCTGTGGAGAACCACAGATCAACCCTATTTGCAGGTTGAGGAATAGGAGAATGTGAAGAAGATTCCCCAGCTTTTCTCTTGGATGTCCTTACTCTCTTAGGGGTTGGGTTAGACATGATTAAAGGTTTGAAGGTTTGGACACAATCAAGACTCGAAAAATACAGAAAATGCAGAGAGATAGAAGTAGATAAGGTGCAAGGACTTTTAGGCTTGTAATCCACTATTTATAGGCACTAATGAGACCCCAAAACGTCCATAATTTCAAAAATATAGCTATTGGTGATAGTTTAATGACATTGGGTTCGTTTTAAAACGTATTGGGAAGTTATATTTCCCATAAAAACCTGTCAGATTATGTTCAACAGCATAAATAATCGATTATTTCGTTAAGTAATCGATTATTCCAGAGCAAATGAGCCACTGAAAATCCACAGTAATCAATTATTTCATTTAAGTAAATATTATTTTATTCTTGGTTAGAGGTTGAAGACAACCAGTAATCGATTATATGATAACTTTTATGAATTTAAACAGGTATCAAGGCATAAGTAATCGATTATTCCAGGGAGACTATCACTTCTAATGTTAAGGGTAATCGATTACAAGTATTTAGTAATCGATTATTCCAGTGAGACATGCATTCATTTGGTGAATTTTGATCAATGTAATCGATTATTCCGATGTGTAATCGATTATTCCAGAGATAGTTGAATTCTGGCAATGTGAAGAATAATCGATTACCATATGTATGTAATTGATTACATGTGCACAATTTCCATACTGAATGTGATTTTTAATGATTTTAATCGATTTACCAGTGGTGTAATCGATTATTACAGTCAATTTATCAGATACAGAGCATTTAGCAGCTTTTATGCAAGGTTCTAAGCAATCATACATTCTTGTGACATTTGGCTTTAATTCATCACACAAAACACATATAGAACAAGCTAGTTTATGATACTTTCATCAAGAATACCTAGCATGTTTCTAAGTGTACAAAATCTATCCCTTGATAGTGGTTTTGTGAAAATATCAGCAAGTTGGTTATTGGTGTCAATTAATTCTACCTTTATGTTACCTTTTTGAACCTGATCCCTGAGGAAATGATGTCTAATCTCAATATGCTTTGTCCTTGAGTGCATTATTGGATTCTTTGATATGTTTATAGCACTTGTATTGTCACATAGCAGAGGAATTTCATTCAGTTCTACTCCATAATCTTGCATTTGTTGTTTTAGCCACAAGCTTTGTGCATAACAACTTCCAGTTGAGATGTATTCAGCTTCAGCAGTAGATAATGCCACACAAGATTGTTTCTTGCAATGCCATGAGATCAATGGACTTCCTAGAAGATGACAAGTGCCACTTGTGCTTTTTCTATCTAATTTGCAACCTACAAAATCAGAATCAGAATATCCAATAATATTGATAGAAGTACCTTTAGGATACCAAAGACCAACTCTAGGAGTAGCTTTCAGATATTTGAGGATCCTTTTGACAGCAGTAAGATGAGACTCTTTGGGATTTGCTTGATATCTTGCACATAAGCAAACACTGAGCATTATATTAGGTCTACTAGTTGTCAAGTAGAGCAAGGATCCAATCATTCCTATGAACTTAGACTCATCAACTTTCTTTCCACTTTCATCTGAATCAAGATATGTTGATGTAGCCATGGGAGTTGCAACTTCCTTGCTTTTCTCCATCTCAAATTTCTTGATGATTTCAAGACAATACTTGGATTGATTGAGAAAGGTTCCATTCTTCATTTGCTTTATTTGAAGTCCAAGGAAGAATGTTAGTTCACCCATCATTGACATCTCAAATTCTTTCTGCATAGCTGATGAAAAATCCTTACACAACAAGTGATTAGTAGAACCAAAAATTATATCATCCACATAAATTTGAACCAATAAGAAATCATTGCCATGCCTTTTGATAAACAAGGTTTTATCAACATTGTCCCTTGTAAAGGATTGTTCAAGCGGAAATTTGCTTAACCTTTCATACCATTGTCTAGGAGCTTGTTTCAAGCCATAAAGTGCCTTTTTCAATTTAAAGACATAGTTTGGATGTTTGAAATCAGTAAAACCAGGAGGTTGTTTAACATATATGTCCTCCTCAATGTATCCATTCAAAAAAGCACTTTTAACATCCATTTGAAAAAGTTTGAAATTCATGAGACATGCATATGCAAGTAATAACTTGATTGCTTCCAATCTTGCAACTGGAGCAAAAGTTTCTTCATAGTCTATGCCTTCTTCTTGGTTATAGCCTTTAGACACCAAACTAGCTTTATTTCTGACTATGGTTCCACTTTCATCTGAATCAAGATATGTTGATGTAGCCATGGGAGTTGCAACTTCCTTGCTTTTCTCCATCTCAAATTTCTTGATGATTTCAAGACAATACTTGGATTGATTGAGAAAGGTTCCATTCTTCATTTGCTTTATTTGAAGTCCAAGGAAGAATGTTAGTTCACCCATCATTGACATCTCAAATTCTTTCTGCATAGCTGATGAAAAATCCTTACACAACAAGTGATTAGTAGAACCAAAAATTATATCATCCACATAAATTTGAACCAATAAGAAATCATTGCCATGCCTTTTGATAAACAAGGTTTTATCAACATTGTCCCTTGTAAAGGATTGTTCAAGCGGAAATTTGCTTAACCTTTCATACCATTGTCTAGGAGCTTGTTTCAAGCCATAAAGTGCCTTTTTCAATTTAAAGACATAGTTTGGATGTTTGAAATCAGTAAAACCAGGAGGTTGTTTAACATATATGTCCTCCTCAATGTATCCATTCAAAAAAGCACTTTTAACATCCATTTGAAAAAGTTTGAAATTCATGAGACATGCATATGCAAGTAATAACTTGATTGCTTCCAATCTTGCAACTGGAGCAAAAGTTTCTTCATAGTCTATGCCTTCTTCTTGGTTATAGCCTTTAGACACCAAACTAGCTTTATTTCTGACTATGGTTCCACTTTCATCAAGTTTATTTCTAAAAACCCATTTTGTGCCAATGGGTTTAAGAGATAAAGGTCTAAGAATAAGTTCCCAAACTTCATTCCTCATAAACTGATTGAGCTCATCATGCATGGCATGCATCCAATGTTCATCATTCAAGGCTTGATCAATGTTCTTAGGTTCAATTTGAGAAACAAAAGCCATATCACAACATAGGTTCTTTAATGAAGATCTAGTAGATACTCCCTTTGAAACTTCACCTATGATGTTGTCAAGTGATAAATCTCTTGTTGTTCTCCAATCTTTAAGCACTTGAATAAGAGTTGTGGGTTTTGCTTCAGCACTTGGTTCTTCATTTTTGGTTGAGGATTTGTCCATTTCAATAAATTCTTCCAGCTGTCCTGCATCACCATCAATCTCTTTTTCCTCCTTAGAGGGATTAGTTTCATCACAAATCACATGTATAGATTCTTCAATGCACATTGTTCTTTTATTGAATACTCTATAAGCCTTGCTATTTAATGAATATCCAAGGAAAATATCTTCATCTGCCTTATCATAAGATTTTCCAAGTGATTATTTCCCATTGTTCAGTATAAAACACTTGCTATCAAATACTCTTAAATGAGACATGTTGGGCTTTCTCCCTTTGTATAGCTCATAAGGGGTTTTCTTTAAAATAGGCCTTATAAGTAATCTATTCAAAGTATAACATACAATGCTTACAGCATCAGCCCAAAAATACTTAGGCAAATTTGACTCATTAAGAAGTGTTCTAGCTCCTTCCTTAAGAGATCTATTTTTCCTCTCTACAACACCATTTTGCTAGGGTGTTCTTGGAGCTGAAAAATTGTGATTAATTCCATTTTCCTCAGAATTTTTCAAAGTGTTCATTTTGGAATTCACCACCATGATCACTTCTTATAGAGACAATTTTACAACCTTTTTCATTTTGAGTAAGCTTGGCCATTTTTCTAAAAGCAAGGAAAGCATCACTCTTGGATTTCAAAAATAGAGTCCAAGTGTATCTAGAGTAATCATCCACAATCACAAGTCCATAATAATTCCCACCTAAACTCATTGTTCTAGAAGGACCAAACAAATCAATGTGAAGAAG
>PYAF01003263.1:18885-30994 GCA_007407185.1 Glycine tomentella | reverse complement strand
CTTGACTTTGTTTATACTCATCAAAATCCTTTTGAAGCAATTTATACTTGTCAACATTGCTAGAGGAAGAAGCACACACACATCCATTCAATTTGTAACTTGAAACAAGTTTTTCATTTTCTTCTTTCAAGTTGCAAATCTCATTTTGCAATTCAGTAATTTTTTCAATATGCCATCTAAGATTTCCTCTGAGCTTATTGTTGGATTTTGCAAGTTTTTGGGCTTCCTCATGCATTTCTTGAAAAACATGAATAGCTTGATCAAGTTCAGAATTTACCTCATCTCCATCACTTAGCAAATCATCATCATCTTCATTGATGGTGGAAGTGAGACACATGTTAGCTTCTTCATTTTCTGTGGAAGAATCTGAAGTTATTGACTCTTTATCTTCCCAAGCTATGTATGCTCTTTTAGCTTTCCCCTCATTTTTCATCTCGCCTTCTCCTTGTTGTTTCCTCAAGTAGATTGAGCACTCAAATTTGATATGGCCTGGCTTGCCACACTCAAAACATGTGAAATTGTTGTCAATCTTCTTGTTGAGGTTGTTGTTGTTGTTGTTGTTCTTGCTACCTTTGTTGAACTTTTTGTTCTTGTTCTTTTTTAGAAATTTGCCGAACATTCTAACCACCAAGTTCACATTATCTTCATCATCCTCTTCACTTGTTTCCTCTTCTTTTTTTCAACTTTTAAAGTTGCAGCTTTCAAGGCAATGCTTCTTGTTTTCTTTTCTGCATCTTCACAAGATGTTAGTTGAGACATTTCAAGTTCATATTCAAAAACCTTACCAAACAATGCAGCCATTGAGATCTTTGATAGATCCTTGGACTCCTTGATTGCTGTAACCTTTGGTTGCCAAGGTCTTGTCAAACACTTCAATATTTTGATGTTCAATTCTTCAGTGTCAACGACCTTTCCTAGACCCAAAAGATGATTCACAATATGAGTAAATTTGGTCTGCAGCTGAGAAATGCTCTCTTTGGTGTTCATCTTGAACATTTCATACTCATGAATCAAAACATGCTTTCTTGATCTTCTAACTTTCTCAGTTCCTTCATGAGTAATTTCAAGCATCTCCCACATTTCTTTTGCACTGTTACATCTCACAGTCCTGAAAAATTCATCAGAGGAAAGTGCAGAGGTGATCATATTTTTAGCTTTAAAATCATATTGTGCAGCCCTTTGTTCAGCCTCAGTCATCTCATCCCATTCCTTGGGAATCAATTCATTTGCAACAGTTTTCTTTGGAATAAAAGGAACTTTTACTATTGCATTCCATGCTCCTGGGTCATTTGATTGAATAAAGATCTTCATTCTATTTTTCCAAAAAACTAAAATGTTCCCCTTCAAACATAGGCGGTCTATTTAAAGAGGCACCCTCCTTAAAGGTTATTTGTGATGTATTCATATTTCTTTTTGAAAAGAAAAAATGATCCTGAGCAACTTTCAAGAACCAGCTCTTGATGCCAATTGAAAATGATTGGAATACTTCAATACAACCAAGAGGGGGGTGAATTGGTTGAACCTTGGTAATTAAAAATTTTCAAATCAGAGTTTCCATAGGATCTTTATCACTTTAAAAATGTTTTGAAATCAGGAATCTTCTATTGAATCAAATTTCTCTGTCAAGAAAATCAATAGACAATTGAAATCTTTCTGTGCAAATAATTTGATTCACAAACCAAAGTAATAAGGAGATGAAGAGATTAGAATAAAGATCAGCCACAATTTTTATACTGGTTCATTTCAAACACTATGAAGCTACATCCAGTTCTTCCACTCAACACTAGAATAGAGTTTCACTATTGCAAATTAATGTTCTTACAAGATATTACAAGCCTCTCTTTATGAACCCTAGATAAAGTTCAGAAATCTAAAACACTATTAGATTCTTAGAGACCAACCCCACTGAGAACACTACTCGGCAACCCCTAGAGAAACACTATCTCTAGCCATCATACAAGAAACCCATTTACAATAAGCCAATCTTTACAAAAATCTAATAACAGATTTACAATCACAAAGAATAAGGAATGAATTCACCTGATAATCCAATGAACACAATGCATATGAATGATTCACCAGGTTGAAAGAAAGAATGACAGATTCAAAGCATGCCTTTCCTTACTCTTTGAAACTCAATATGCTTCACTTTTCAAATTCAACAACCCATATGAATTTTTGTGAAGCCAAGATGTCTTTAAGCTCAGAAAACTCACTAAAGAAAGCTCATGAATGTTTATGATTGCCCAGAATACAAATTTCTCAATACTTAAAATCACAGGGCAAAGGGTTCTATTTATAACAGCTTTCTAACTAAAAATAATCGATTAAACACGCTCCTATAATCGATTAATTCAAGAATGTAATCGATTAAAGTGTTTATGATGCATTCTGGGTTTGAGCTATGAACATTGTAAGCGATTATTTCGTCATGTAATCGATTAAACCAGACACTCATGATTTTCCAAATGCACTGAGTAATCGATTACGAAATTTGGTAATCGATTAAGACAGACAGACCAATATTTCCAAATGTACTATGTAATCGATTAAACTGATATATAATCGACTAAATCAGCAGAACATGTTAGCCATAGGCATGATATGTAATCGATGATGAACTTCTGTAATTGATTAAGACAGACAGTATGATTTTTCAATTTTAGTCTAGGTAATCGATTAATTTGATATGGAATCGATTTCATTGTTCTTGGTTTGTTTTCCAGAAGGCACGAAGAACAAAATAATCGATGCCAACATATCTGTAATCGATTAAAGCAGAAAAACTTCATTTTTCCAAAAACTTGATTTTAATTTTGCCTTATTTGTTGAATGCTTTTGAATTGGTCCTCAGTTTAACAATCCTAAATGAATGATTATGCATGATATGCACATTGGATTATCAGATAACACATCTTCCCTTTTACATAAATCAATCGATCTTCAAGCTTCCAAGGCACTTTGCTATGAGGCATGTTGAAAGCACAAAACTCCAAAGCTTGATTCCTTGTCCATCCTTTCATACTTCCTCTTGAATCAACAATGCAAGCATTCTTAACACTTGCTCTTGGCAAAAGGCTATTTGATTTCAGGTTATCAAATATAAGGCTCCTATCATTCATCCCTCAAAGCACTTAAAGGCTAACAAATGATCAATTAATATTTGGCATGCTCAAAGCCAAAAAGGGGGAGATTTTTGGATATGGGGGGAGTTGGAAGAATCAAGTCAAGGATGAAGCCTATGCCTTAGAAGAAAGATTTTAGCTTTTCACATGCCAAGGCATTTGTAATGTGTTAAGTATTTAAGATGCTTATCTTATGATCCTTGCATTTCATAAACATGATCATAAAATGCATACATGATTTCATTAAAGCATAAAAGTTTTCATGTTTACATAAAGAAATTGATTTCTCATGGTTAAGTTTTGGAAAACTCATTTTAGCACTAATTTAATCGATTACCAACATTGGTAATCTATTACTTAAGCCATGAAGAACATAGTAATCGGTTACAGGCAAATGGTAATCGATTACATAGTATAAAAACTCAAAAACAAGTCTGACTGCTTTAATCGATTTCCATACTTTGTAATCGATTACATAAGCTTAAAACTGAATCTGCTATGACTGCTTTAATCGATTACACATTGATTAAATTTCTATTATACGTTTTCTAGAAAGAGCTTAGAATACTTTAATCAATTATTTTGTGTATTAATCGATTACATTAGTTAAAATAATCGATTACATTAACGATTTAATCGATTACATTGAGCTTACTCTATTTTCTATACAAAGCTATTGAGTATGTGATTTTAAAGATATATCTCAGAACGTGAGAAAATATACATCTTACTTTTACAAAGTACTCATTCACTTCAAAAGCTCTAAAAGCATGAGAAAAGTTTTTCTCTACATCTTGATTCAAAACTATGTTTTTATACATCAAAGATCATGTTGTTTTGAACAAAGATTGAACAAGAGGTTTCAAGAAAGTTGTGTTCTGCAAAGCATTCTTTAAAACTTTATTTGATTGGTAAAATACATCGCATTCATATACTGAGGTTCATGAGGTGATATCTTTCTTGAACTCTTAATTATGATTTGTTTTGTCTATATTTAGTTCTTGTATTTTCTAAGATAAAAAAGGTTTTTTAAAGTTTTTTTTTTCTGGTGGAGTGTTCTCTAGAGGATAGAACAGAGTGGTGTACTTTGGTTCTTGGTCTTTAGAAGTCTATAGGGTTTGAATTCCGTTTCTTTATCTAGGTGTGATAAATGAGATCAATTGTACAAGCTTGTAAAGAACAAGATTTGATTTAGTGAAACTCTAACCAAGGTTTGGTTGTAAGCAACTGGATGTAGCTTCTCTTTTAAGAGGTGAACCAATATAAATTGTTGTCTCTTGTTTCTAATTTGGTTATCTTTCATTACTTGTACTTGGGTGATCAAATCATAATTAACAATAAGTGTTTTTGACATTACATGTAATCCAAGGTGTATATTGATTGAAAGAAATTTTCTGATTTTGTTAAAGAGCGATTGAGTGATATGATCCATTTTTAATTCCTTTGCTAATTTGTTTTTCAAAGAAATTTTTAACTCTCTGTTATAAACCAATTCACCCCCCTCTTGGTTAATTGTGTGTGTACATCATTGTTTTCAATTGGTATCAGAGCTGGTTCTTGAGCGTTATTCAAGATCACAATCTTTTTTAAAGAAAATGAATATCACACAGATTACCTTTAAATAAGGTGTCTCCCTCAATCGTCCTCCAATGATTTTAGTTAAATTTTTGTCTATCATTCTTAGCTTGTTTGACCTCTTTTGGACTTGTATTTTTCCATTCTAATTCATTTTTTGGCCTAGGCAAGTAAGTGGGCTTAATTGTTAATTGTAGCGTATTTTCAGATTTTTGCTCACTTAATATATCTGACTTGTGCAGGGCCTATAGAATGCTACCGATCTCCGAATGCAGCTTTCTAGTAGTCCCTGGAAAGATAACAAAAAGATCTACAAGTTTGCTAAAAATAGCCCAAAGCCAATTCTGTCATTTTGAGGGTCATTTTGAGCTTCGAAGTTAGCACCTCTGCACTTGTAATTTTGGGCTGCGAATTGGACTTTTAGTGGTGTAAATAGTAAATAATTAAATTGTTGGGTTTGTTTATGGCCCATTCTATTTTCAGAACTTAGTCACTATATGTATTAGTGACTTTAGTGAAACTTGGACAGCACACTTTACAATTCAATAAACAAGTTTTATTTTTCTTTAGTTTTTAGAATCAAAAGCTTGTTCTTCATTTTCTCTCAAGTGTTCTTCATTGTTCTTCATCTTCTTCATTTCCACTTTGCTATTCTTCCATTTTCTTGCTCTTACTTCATGGGGCTTTCCTTGGTGATCATCATGGAAGGCTAAATCATTAATCAATCCAAGGATCTAACTCAAGCAAGAGAAGAATTGGAGTTCCGGTTTGGTATTTCGAATTCTACTTGAATGTTCGCCTTCTTCAATTTCTATTATGTTTTCATGATTATGAATGCATTTAGGATTGAAAGTGAATTAGGATTATGGATTCATATCTTAATTTCAAATGATAATCACAAGATTAATTGAATGATATTTCAGTTAGGGTTGTGGTTTCAATCAATTTAGGAGTAGAATCGATTGAACTGCTTCTTTTGAGATTGAATGAATGTTCATGAAAGAATCAATTTAACGGAATGATGATGATTCGAATAGCTTGGGTTGGTGAAATGGATTGATGCTTTCTAATCTATTTTACTTTACTCCTTGATAATCTTGTTAATTTCTGCATTGTTCTTTAATTTTAGTTTGTGTTCTTGCATGTTTTACTTTGCGCATACCAACTGTTCGACAAAAATCCCTCCTTATTATTACCAATGATTTGAAGCGAGAACCATATTGATCGTGTCTCTGAGTCGACATAGGTTAGCTCTGTGCTACAGAATTAGCTTAGTAAAATTGTTTTTGATGCGTCTCGACAAAGCATTATCATCCTCCAATGTTTGAAGGAGAGCATTTAGCTTTTGGAAAAATAGAATGTAGATTTTCATATAGTCAAATGACCCTTGTGCATGGAAAGCTATAGAAAAAGGTCCTTTGGTCCCTATGAAAACTATTGATAATGAGAGAATCCCCAAGGAGTGGGATAAGATGACGAATTTAGAAAAAAGAGTTGTGTAGTATGATTTTAAAGCTAAGAATATGATTACTTCTGCACTTTCTTTTGATGAATTCTTTAGAACTATTAGGTGTAAAAAGGCAAAGGAGATGTGGGAGATGTTGGAAGTTACTCATGAAGGGACTGACGAAGTTAGAAGATCAAGGAAGTATGCCTTGATTCATGAGTACGAAATGTTCAAGATGAACACCACAGAAAACATATCTTAGTTGCAGACAAGGTTCACTCACATTGTCAACCATCTTCTTGGTCTTGGGAAGATTTTTGATGCTGAAGAATTAAACATGAGAATCCTGAAGTGTCTCACAAGATCATGGCAACCAAAGGTTACAATAATCAAGGAATCAAAAGATCTATCCAAGATGTCCATGGCTGCACTTTTTGGTAAGCTTCTTGAGTATGAACTTGAATGTCATAGCTAACACATGCAGAGGATGTAGAGAAGAAACCCAAAAGTATAGCCTTGAAAACTGCATCATCTAATGTGGAAAAAGAAGAAGACTCAAGTGAAGATGAAAGTGATGAACATATGAACCTAATAGTGAAGCAATTCAACAAGTTCATGAGAAAGAACAAAAACAAAAAGCTATCAAAGTTTAACAGGAAAAATGACAGCAACAATAACTCCAACTTCACTTGCTTCGAATGTCGTAAACCTGGACACATTAAATCTGAATGTCCAATCTGTTGGATTTAGGGGGAGCTACTTTAAGAATGCAAAGGATTTGTGATTCAAGCATGGTTTTTGAGCTTTCAACATACAATGGATGCCTTGAAGTTTAATTAGTGTGAAATGTGTAAAAGAAAAGCAATTTTGGTGATCCAAGTGCATTGCATTCATATTAATCTATAATTAAATTAATTGGGTTCATAAAAATCACAAGGCTTTAGTTATTTGACTAAGTTTTTAATTTGATTCAAAGTGTTTTTGGAAAAACGCATTTTATACTGTTGTAATCGATTACCTTAAAGACTTAATCTATTATTTTGTTCTTAGTCTATTTTGGAAAAGCTTTCAAGAACAATGTAATCGATTACCTATCAGAATAATCGATTATTTGACTTTTGTTTTCATATATACTGCCTTGTTGAACTCTTTAATCGATTATTAGGGTAGTAATCGATTACATAGCTATATATGATTTTAAGTTGTGCTGGGATAATCGATTACCAATGTATTGTAATCAATTATACAAGCTTATTTGGAAAAGCCATTTCCCAGCTTTAATCAATTACCATTTCTCGTAATCGATTACACTGTATGTTAGTGCTTACAAGTTTTCCTGGTTTAATCGATTACCACATATCGTAATTGATTACATAGTTCATTCAGCTTTGGAAGACTCCTGCTTTATTCGATTACCACATTCTTGTAATCAATTACACAATGTATTTTGTCATTCTGAGTCTTCTGTCTTAATCGATTACAGGACGGAATAATCGATTATTTTACTCGTTGCTCATGTCCAGAAACTATGTTGAACACTTGAATCGATTACATGAGCGTTTTAATCAATTATTGGACGCATTTAATTGATTATAGTTAGTTACAAAAAGCTGTTATAAATAGGATTGATGCTCAGCTTGATTTCTAACTTTGTGGAACATTACCTATACGTATTTTCTGAGCTTAAACAGTCTTGTGCGCATTCTAAAGTGTTTTCTAAGAGTTTAATTGTTTCTTGCTACATTGTGCTTTGGTCGTATGTGTTGAGTCATTCTTGGAGCTTGAAACCATTTCAAGATTAAGGAAAGCTGTGCTATTTGATTCATATTCATTCAACCTGATCTGGTAACATAATTTTGCATTGCATACATTGGATCATCAGGTTGTTTCTCTCCTTAATCTGATTGTAATTTTCGTTTTGGATTTTCTTTATAATTTGGCTATTGTAATTGGTTTCTTGCTTGAAACTAGAGAAGGGGTTCTCTAGGTGGAAGAACTGAGTAGTGTTCTCAGGTTCTTGTCTCTTAGAATCTAATAGGTTTTAGATTTTTGTACTTTATCTAGGGTTGATAAAGGGAGACATTGTAATTGATTGTAAGAACTGAAAATTATAATAGTGGAACTCTAACCTAGTGTTGGTTGGAAGAAAACTGGATGTAGCTTCTAGTGTTGAAGTGAACCAGTATAAATCTGATTGTGTCTTGCTTTTCTATCCTTTAACTCATTATATTCATTGTGTTCTTTATTAAATTGCTTGACCAACAAAGTCAGTTTTGATCCATTGAATTACTTGGGGCTGAGCTACTTGATTGAATAAGGTTTCTTGGTTTTGAAAAGTGATAAATATCCTAGGAACTCTAATTTTGATTAAAGAAATTTTTAATTTACCAAGGTTTAACCAATTCACCCCCCTCTTGGTTAAGTGTGAGATATTCATATTCTTTATAATTGGTATCAGAGCTGGTTCTTGAAAGTTACTCAAGATCACTATTTTTTGTCAAAAATGAATACCTCAAATAACTTTCAAGGAAGGTGCTTCTTTAAACAGACTCATTTGTTTGAAAGGGAGAATTTTAGTATTTGGAGAAATAGGATGAAGATCTTTATTAAATCTAATGACCCAGGTGCTTGGAATGCAATAGAGAAAGGTCCTGTGGTGCCTATCAAAACTGTTGATAATGACATGATTCCCAAAGAATGGGATGAGATGACTGATGTTGAGAAAAAGGTTGTTCAATATGATTTTAAAGCCAAAAACATGATAACTTCTGCACTTTCCTTTGATGAATTCTTTAAAACAGTTAGGTGCACAAGTGCTAAGGAGATGTGGGAGATGTTAGAGATCACTCATGAAGGAACTGAAGAAGTAAGAAGATCAAGGAAGCATTCATTGATTCATGAGTATGAATGTTCAAGATGAACACAAATGAAAGCATTTCCCAACTCCAAACAAGATTCACACACATTGTCAATCATCTTTTGGAACTTGGAAAGACTTTTGATGTTGAGGAACTAAACATCAAGATCTTGAAGTGTCTCACTAGATCTTGGCAACCAAAGGTGACATCAATCAAAGAATCCAAGGATTTATCCAAAATGTCAATGGTTGCACTCTTTGGTAAGTTACTTGAATATGAATTGGAATTGACTCAATTAACTTGTGTTGAAGATGTAGATAAGAAAGGCAAAGGAATTGCTCTAAAAGCTGCAACATCTAAAGTAGATAAAGAGGAAGATTCAAGTGATGAGGAAGATGAGGAAAACATGAACTTAATAGTCAAAAAGTTCAGCAAGTTTTTGAAGAAGAACAAAGGGAAAAGATTCTCAAGAAACATAAAAAACAATAACAACAACAACAACAAGATTGATAACAACTTTACATGCTTTGAATGTGGGAAACCTGGCCACATCAAGTCTGAATGCTCAATCTACTTGAAGAAGCAACAAGGGGACAACAAAGGGAAGAAAGAAGGAAAGTCTAGAAGAGCTTATATAGCTTGGGAAGACAATGACTCAACAAGTTCAGAATCCTCCACTGAAATAAAGGAAGCAAACATGTGTCTTACATCCATTGTCAATGAAGATGATGATGATCTCTGTAACACCCCAACATGTCTATATGTATTAAATTTATGCAATATTTTACATCAATTAGTAATACGTGATTAAAGGACCTTATACAGACTAGAATTTAGTAAGATTACAGAGATATAGGCAGAATAATGACTAGGTTACCTTCCCTATAAAATAGAAATTACAAGAATACTCTTAGAAGATAATTACCAAAATGCCCTTAGACAATTTCAGAAATGACGATTAGGTCCCGAGGGTGGTAAATGACCAAAATACCCTTTAGGTAAAAAAATGCCCAGATGATTTTGGCAATTTTGTGGGAATCTGTGTATGAAATAAAATACTTTTAGATGATTAATTATTAACTAAATAGGTGACAAGAAACTATGAATTAGAATTTCTAGGAATTTTAATAGAAATTTTGAAAAGAGCTCAATACAGACTAACTTAAGTATCAGAAAACTATAGGAAAATGATGGATATAATTTTTGGAGTTTTCTATTAATTTTGGAATAAATAGACTTCTTTACTAAGTTAGTTTAGTAATTTTACTAATTAAAAGAATGATGAATCAATAAGAAACTAAAATATAATAGTTACATAAAACAAGAAACTTTATAGATTTGGCAACAAATCAAGTAGTCTACGGTGAGAAATGAAAAGAATTCATGGCAGCCCCTATAATTGAGAGAACACGTGCAAGATAGCAAAGCCAAGGGGTGGGGGACAAATTCAAAGAAGGAAAAGATTAGCCAATAAGAACTAGCCTAGTGGAATGTAGTAGGAGACAAAAGGAATCTACCATAAATGCTTAGCTTCTTAAGTAAGATGAAGATAAGAAAAGCCTTCTCCAAGCTAATAGTCACCGTGCAATAAAAAAGAGAAGGAGAATTGTGTGGTACAAGCCATTCCATTGACCAACCAATAAGAACAAAGCACATAAGTTAGTAGTCATCATGACTTATAGATAATTTCTAGTAAAAAATCAAGACTTACCTTCCTATAAAAAGCAAGTGGACCGAAAACTGTGGGCAGCCAAAGAGAGAAGGAAAGTGACCGTGCACTTACTCCACTTGACCAATTTCAAAGCTTTGTCAAAACCAATTCAAGGCAAAAGTGAGAAGTGGTCGTATTCTACCTCACCTTTCCTTTAATCCTTGCTATCATTTTCACATAATACCTTGTAGCAAAAAGAAAAATCACACCACCCACTTTAGACAAGTCCACGTGAAGGCTAAGGAGGCAAGGGAGCAAGGTTGTTCAATTTTAAGAAACCAATCAAGGTATGGGGAAGTCCTTGATAAACCAAGTTTAAATATTAATTATGTTTGAAGCTAATACTTGTGCTAATGAAGATTTAAGTTGGATTATTTGGGGATGATGGAAGGACTCAAAGAACTCAAGATATATGATATGAATGATATGGGACTTTAATCTTAATTATTAATGATGAGATAAATAATTTAAACTAACTTTAATAAACAAAATACAAAGAAATTCACAAACTTTTTATGTGATATTTACAAACTTTTTATGTGATGCTTAATGGTTTAGATTCATTTTGTTCATGAATTATTTTGCTATAAATGACATATATTTTATGTTCTTTAAGTTAGTTTATATTTTATGGTTTTTAAGTTAATCTATATTTTATGTTCTTTAAGTTAGTTTATATTTTATGTTCTTTAAGTTAGTTTATTGATCTTGTCATGTTTCTTTAATTTAAATAATTCCTTGAATATTTATTTTATTGTTAAAACATTGGATAGAATCTCGATGAATTATATTAATAGAGTAGATACAATTTTCTTTTAAGTATTTAACTAAAATCTAGCTTTTTGTTATATGAAAAATGAAAAATGAAAAGATTACAAAGAAGAAAAAAAAATTTGATTTATGTGGTGGTGGCCGTGTGGTGTTGTATGGTTTTATGAAGCTTTATTTGATAATTTAAAAAGAGGTGTATGTGCTGTTAAATATGCTTACTTTGTGTGTCTTGAAAGACATTGAGTTTTGATTTATATGAGACCAAGTGAAGTGTGATGAATGATGAAATAAATAAGATGAAAAGAAGTATTTATGCATGTTCCATGTTCATATACCCGGCGGGGGTTAATCCGTGAAGTTGTTACCTCATAAGGAGGTTTGTCAGATAGCTAGAGTTGAGAAAGAGCGTTCTAAGGTGATGAACTGGGGGAGAGTGGCCGTGGGGAGATCACCTACCCATGATGATCACATGTAGAGTAGGTGTGAGTCCTATTGCAACACGGACCTATCCTGACTGATCGATCCAACTCGCGAGGTGTTAAGCTATTCTGACGATGGCCATAAGTTGACAAGTTGAAAATCATGCATCATGCATTTCTTACATACATTTATTATGAATTAA
>PYAF01003262.1:333305-352958 GCA_007407185.1 Glycine tomentella | reverse complement strand
ATATTTAGCTATGCTTCTCAATATAAATAAATCGTGGTGAGGATAATCATTTATGTTACTTACGAATCATAAAATTAACAAGCAAAACGAAAGGAATTGTCGTGAAAAATTTATACTGATCTAATTTTAAGACAAAGTAAGACACGAGATTTTATCTAAAATCAATCAAGCACGAGAGAGTAAAGAGAGGCGTTACAGGATGAGGCTGTGAGGACCATGATTGGTCAGCAGGATGTCTCCTGGGAGGATCACGACTTGGTGTTGTAGCAAGGTCGTATCGTGGTGCCTAAGGGCGAGTTGGTGGATGTCGTCCTATCTGAGGCACATAAGGGCCAATTCAGTATTCATCCAGGTGCCACTAAGATGTATCATGATCTGAAGAGGAATTTCTAGTGACCAGGGATGAAGAGAGACATAGCCGAGCACGTGGCTAAATGTCTGGTGTGTCAGAAGGTAAAGATTAAGCATCAGAGACCGTCTGGTCTACTACAGCCTTTGCAGATCCCTGAGTGGAAATGGGACAACATTTCCATGGATTTTGTGGTGGGATTACCGAGGACTCAGAATGGATATGACTCCATCTGGGTGATCGTGGATAGGCTGACCAAGTCTGCTCATTTCTTACCTGTGCGATCTGACTACACTGCAGAGAAGTTGGCCCAGCTATATGTCAGGGAGATTGTGAGATTGCATGGTGTCCCGAATAGTATTATCAGTGACAGAGATCCGAAGTTCACCTCGAAGTTTTGGGGTGCTCTTCAGGATGCTTTTGGGACCCAGCTGAGGCTTAGCACAGCCTACCATCCTCAGACAGATGGTCAGACAGAGAGGACCATCCAGACTCTGGAGGATATGCTGAGAGCTTGTGCT
This sequence comes from Glycine tomentella, assembly GCA_007407185.1. Classification (NCBI taxonomy): domain Eukaryota; kingdom Viridiplantae; phylum Streptophyta; class Magnoliopsida; order Fabales; family Fabaceae; genus Glycine; species Glycine tomentella. The sequence goes on along the minus strand of PYAF01003262.1, from coordinate 352,088 downwards.
TTGGAGCAAGGTACTAGCTGGGACAGATACCTACCTCTGGTGGAGTTCTCATACAACAACAGTTTTCATGCCAGCTTGGGCATGGCACCATATGAGGTTTTGTATGGCCAACTGTGCAGGACTCCAGTCTATTGGACAGAGGTAGGGGAGAGACAACTTATTGGACCTAAGATGGTTCAGGAAACATCTGAGCAGATCAGGATGATCAGAGACAAGTTGATGAAGGCTCAGAGTCGACAGAAGAGCTATTATGATCATAAACACAGACCCCTGCAGTTTGATGAGGGTGATCATGTGTTTCTAAGGCTGTCTCCAATTACAGGTGTAGGACTGGCTTTGGGCGTGAGGAAGCTGAGTCCTAGGTTCATTGGTCCTTATCAGATTCTTCAGAGAGTAGGGCCAGTGGCTTACACACTAGCTTTACCTCCCCAACTAGCAGGGCTGCACGATGTTTTCCACGTGTCTCAGTTGAGTAAGTATGTGGCTGATCCCTCACACGTGGTAGAGTCCGACACAGTTCAGATTAGAGAGAATCTGACAAGTCCTATACGACCCCTGAAAATTCTGGACAGAATGGAGAAGCAGATCCGGAGCAAGACTATTCCCATAGTTAAGGTACAATGGGAAGGCAGAACACCTGAGGAAGCAATTTGGGAGCGAGAGCAGGAGCTGTTGCAGCTGTATCCCGAGTTGTCTAACAGGTATGTTTCTGAATTTTGCGGACAAAATTCCTAAAAAGGAGGGGTGAATATAATAACCCTGAGTCCTGGCGCGAACAGCGCGAGCATCTGCGCGGAGAACCCTGGTTTCTGCAGAATTTCTTCTGCAGAAACAAGTTGCAGTGGTGTGGCGCGGATGGCGCCAGGCTGGCGCGATCAGCGCCATGCCCACTGGAAGTTGGCGCTTGAGGTGCCAGGCTCATGCGAGAAGCGCCATGATTTCTGGAGTTTGGCACCAAGGGCGCCAGAGTGGCGCGAGAGGCGTCAGACCACCCTGAGGATCTGATCCTCCCTGAAGCACGACATGAGTGGCGCCAAGATGGCGCTGGTTGCACCACATGTTCTGGATGATGGCGCTGATGGCGCGGAAGTGGCACGGATGGTGCCCTTGTTTCTGGATGTTGGCGTGGTTGGCGCGGCAATGGCGCGGTTGGCGCCATAAGCACTGGTAGCTGGCGCGATCAGCGCGGCATGCCGGTCAGGTCTAGTATATGAGGGCCATTTTACGAATTTTTTGGCCATTTTCGTTTTCTCCTTCCTTGGAACGACCAAACCTCCATTGCTGAGTGCCCCAAACTTCCTAGACCTTGTTTTTTTCACCAAACCACATCCTTAAAGCACCAATCTTGTTAGAAATGTGTTGTGAGCTACAATCTTTCCCTTAAATCCCTTTGAAAACCACTTTAAGTTGAGAATCCCTTTCTCAAGGGAAATCCTTGGAACTTGAGTTTGGCAAGGAACGGCTTCGATTCTTGGACACCTGAGCTAGGAGAAGCTGTCCACCAACCCTTCTAGTCGCCATTGAGGTAAGAAAACTCGAGTTTTCCCGATTAATTTGTGATTTGGGGTTTTGGGGGAATAGTGACCCACTTGAGCTGGGGCTGGAATTAGCCATAGGTCCTGTAGAAAAGTGTGTTTAGAACGGTTTAGTGGTGAAGGATTAGCTCTCAGATTGTAGTTTGGTGAACTTTGATTCCTGGCTCTGAGTATGCATGTGTGACTTGTGTTGGGTCACTGGCTGATGTTGTTATAACATGCAAGAGCCTTAGTTATGGTTTTGTTGTGCCCGAGAGGCCAGATGAACGGTGCCCTGGGGGTGATATGGACCATTCAAGCTATATTTTGAATTCTTGAGTAATTAGGCTGTATAGAGCTTAGAGCTCTCTATATTTGGCTTGCATTGAGTCTGTGGTGACTCTAAAGTCTTGTATTAAGCTGTGATGGACCTCTGAGGGTCTGTGAGAAGCCTAGTGTGTGCTGGGCTATGGTAAACCTTAAGTTAGAGGACTGCTTGACATGCTGTGCTGTTTGTATGATTGAATTGGTTTTGATACGTGCATACGTGCCTTGTTTAGGGCTTGACACCGAGGGTGTCAGTGGCATAGGCCACCGAACAGGGAAAGAACTACAGAGCTCGGCTTTGCCAAGTAAGTTCTTGGTCCCTAGGGGTGTTTCCCGCTTGTTGTGCTCCACCACACTCCGAGGGCATGATGGTTGCATTCATTGTGGTTGTTGCATCCTCATAATGATATGTATGCTGCATCTATGCTTGAAAAATGTATGATGCATGTGATTAGATCTTGTGGCCAGTAAGATAGATATGGACCTCCCTAGGAGAAGAGCGCACCTCCTAGTTTGGTTTGCTCGTGGGTGATAATGATCCCAGGGTGATGATGATCCCTTAAGACCAAGAGATAGGTGTGTCCCGTCACGGTTGATTGCCTATACTCGGAGGTACCATATACGTACGTCTATGCGTAAGGGGTAGCTCCCTATGGGATGGCACGGGTGTGATTGCCGGTCTCACACTGAGGTTGGCGTTGATGATGATACGCCGTACATAGAGCAAGATGTCTTGCTCATATTGTTATGAGGGCCAGGAGGCCTGTACGATTGTGATAACCTGTGTTTATGTCATGGAAAGTGGGCCAGGGTGGAGGAGATGCCTCCAAGGACCCTGAGCTTACTGAGATGTATATCTCACCCCGTGTGGGGTTTATGTGGTTACAGGTGACGCTTTTGGCAGAGAGGAGCGGTCTCAGGGCCAGTAGAGTTATTGTTTGCATGGCTGTGGACTGCAGGAGCCTAGCTGACTGGCTCATTTTGGTTCATGATATTTATTTTGTACCCCTGTAGAGGGGAGATGTGTGTGTGCACACCTGATATGATTATATAGTCCTGTACACCCTCGTGTGAGGGAAGTTATTCTTTTGTATAACCATTGGTGTGGTTCTGATACTGATGTATATATGTACAGGACTGGTTTATGTTATGAAATGTAGTTCCTCCTGATTATATCTGTTATGAATCTTGGTTATCTTCCTATAGTTATGGTTATGTTAAACTGGATCAGCAGGAGTTGGTTTTGTGTTATTATGTGGCATGATGATTGTGCTGTGATGTGTTTTTATATTCCATACATAATGTAATCAAGAAATTTGGTTCGATCGCTTCCGTATTTTTTTAAATGAAAGTTTTTAGCGCGATTCTGATATTATAGATGATAATACACCGGGTGCACACGGGGTGTTACATTGTGCAATTGGGGCTTTCCTTGGTCAACGTAAGGATAAACTTCTGCATGTCATATATTATGCTAGCAAAGTTTTAAATGAGGCACAGATCAACTATGCCCCAACTGAAAAAGAGATGTTAGCTGTAGTATATGCCCTTGACAAGTTTAGACCCTACTTGATTGGTTCCAAGGTTATTGTTTTCACTAACCATGCTGCTCTTAAGTATTTATTGACAAAGCAGGATGCTAAGCCACGCTTGCTGCGTTGGATTCTCTTGTTTCAAGAGTTTGATTTAGAGATCAGAGACAAGGCTGGAGTGGAAAACAAAGTGGCTGACCACTTGTCAAGGATTCAAGCTGCAAATCGGCAAGATGGGCCAAAATTAGCCATCAATGAGTCATTTCCAGATGAGCAAATGATGGCTGTCACAAATGCTCCTTGGTTTGCTGATATGGCTAACTATAAAGCTGTGGGAGCAATTCCTGATGATTTTACATGGCAGCAAAAGAAGAAATTCCTGCATGAAGCCCGGAGACATCAGTGGGATAATCCATTTCTGTACTTCCAATGTGCTGATGGCATTATCAGGAGGTGTGTAGCTGAATTTGATGTTCCAAAGATCTTGTGGCATTGTCATGCCTCAAGTTGTGGAGGACATTTTGGGGGCAACCGAACTGCTCACAAGGTTATGCAGAGTGGATACTATTGGCCCACATTATTCAAAGATGCTAAAGCATTTGTGGAGAACTGTGATAGGTGCCAAAGAACGGGGAACATATCCCGTAGAAATGAAATGCCACTCAACAGCATTTTGGAGGTTGAATTGTTTGATGTTTGGGGAATTGACTTCATGGGACCCTTCCCCAAGTCTTTCTCCAATCAATATATCTTGGTGGCAGTTGACTACGTCTCCAAATGGGTGGAAGCAGTGGCATTGCCCACCAATGATGCTCGAGTTGTTGCAAATTTCCTGAGAAAGAACATCTTCACTCGTTTTGGAGTCCCCAGAGCTATAATCAGTGATGGTGGCACACATTTCTGCAACAAGCAAATTGAAAGTTTGCTCACCAAGTATGGGGTAACTCACAAGGTAGCTACACCATACCATCTGCAAACCAGTGGCCAGGTCGAGATCTCCAACAGAGAGCTGAAGAGAATTCTAGAGAAAACTGTGGGGAACTCGCGGAAAGATTGGTCCAAGAAGCTGGATGATGCACTATGGGCTTATAGGACGGCATTCAAGACGCCAATAGGTATGTCTCCCTTCCAGCTGGTATATGGTAAGTCTTGCCACCTTCCCGTTGAGCTTGAGCATAGGGACATTTGGGCCACTAAGTTTTTGAATTTTGAACTCACCAAAGCTCATGAAAAGCGGTTATTACAACTAAATGAATTGGATGAGTTCAGAATTGCTGCTTATGAGAATGCCAGGTTATACAAAGAAAAGACTAAAAGGTGTCATGACAAGAGAATTCACCCCAAGGAGGTTGAGCCGGGGCAACAGGTATTGTTGTATAATTCAAGGTTACGGCTATTTCCTGGTAAGGTTAAATCAAGATGGTTTGGACCATTTGTGGTTGTCAAGGTATTTCCTTATGGAACTGTGGAGATCTCTCATCTTGACACCAACAGACCTTTCAAGGTCAATGGATGGCGGCTGAAGCCATATTTTGGTGGTCAAATTGATAGAGATGTTGTGGCAATCCCTTTGAGCTCCCCTAATCCTTAAGGGATTAACCGTCAAGCTCGCGACGTTAAACAAGTGTTTTTTGAGAGGCAACTCAACTGTGTGTTTAATGATATGTTTGAATCTATTTCTTAAGTTAGAGTAGACAATTAGCTTTGCATTCCTCGTTGTTAGTTTCCATTTACTTAAGACAATTCGTTCCTTTTGTATTTATTGTGATTTTGTTTTTTTTTTTCATCAATGCATAGTAATTTAGTTCTTATTCTGCACTAATTAAGGATTTTAGTGTTTTTAGATCTTTAAGAGCCAATTCCTGCTGTTTTGTGCCTATGTTAAGGTTCTGGCGCCATCCACGCCAGAACGGCGCTATCAGCGCCAACCTTTCTGGAGCCTCACACCGTTAGCGCGAGATTGGCGCTACTGGCGCCATTGTTTCTGGAAAGCCACGCGTTTCGCGCCATTGTGGCGCTATCAGCGCTGGCTGGATTTCAAAGTGATGATATGGCGCCCCCAGCGTGAGGTTGGAGCCATAAGCGCCAAGGTTTCTGGCTTTTCGCGCGGTCAGCGCGGTTGTGGTTCCACGCTAATGGCGCGACCATGGCGCGATCAGCACGACACTTAGGGCGCTGTTTTATTTTTTAAAAAAGACTTGAAATTCTCGCACCTTCCCTATACTCCCTCATTTTCTCAAGAACCTCGACCCCGTGTCCATTCTTCTCTCCACCATTTCCTAAGTTCCCTTTCCTTTAAACCTCTCCATCTCCCTTTTTGCTTTTGTGCTCCATTTTCGTTCTCCTCTTCAAAGCCTTCTCTGCTGCGGGTTATCTTTCTTGTGCTGTATCTCAGTTTCATTTCTGTTCTATGGCTCGTGACAAGGTAAGCGCCCGTTTTGTTTTTGTTCCTATTTGAGTTATCCTGTAGTTTTTTTTTGTTTCTACTCTGGGTTCTGTTGTTGCTCAAGCTTAATATGTGCTTTGATGAATATGATATATAGCCTCATTACCCAGCCTATGGATATAAATTTCTTAGAATAGAAGGGTATCTGCACTACCACAAGATGTGGTTAACCTGCAAATATCCTATTCCATTACGTTAATGTGGGTTGGTTGGGTGTGATTATTTTTCCTTGACTTGCAATTTCTAGGGTTCCACATGGCTTTATATGGTTTCTTTTGTTAATCACTGCTATGAACTTGTTAGACCCTTGTGTAAAACCATAAGTAACCAGTGTGGACCATATTCTACATGATGATGTCGTTCAATCAATTGTTAGGTATATTTGGAGTGCTTAAATCTGGGAATCATGCTTCAATAGGACAATTTCATTACTTGCATTTCTTTGTGGTGATTTTGTGTTTTTAAATGCTTAAATAGCAAGGTCTGTGTGTGTAAAGATTGGTGTGAGAGGGTGTTGTGATTAATTCTCTACTTGTTCTTATACTGGGAATGGTTGGTCTTGTGTGTAAGGCTTGAAGCTTGAGCCAATTTACTGCACCTTACAGTGTTGAGCCAATATCTGGGCATTCTTTTCCTTTTGCATGATAATAGATCTCAACAAAGTCTAAATCTGGGAATGGTGTTCAAATTTGGTTCTCACCTTTTTGTCAATCTTCTTTCAACCCTGGAACCTATTTGATCATCATTCACTCCTAATCACTAGCTTGTTATGAAATTGATATTTGTGGAATTGTGTTGCAAACCAGCTTAGTGTCATGAACTTTTGATGGTGATTATGTGCTGTAAATGTACCTGGGTCATTGAATCCCTTGCACTGGCTTGAATTTTGGAAACCGCTAGGAATATCTGTAAACATCATTGTAGGCACTGTGGTTTCAATTAAATTTGGGAATCACAACGTTGATATGCATATGCACAAATCTCTTATCTGTGTGGTCATGTGTTTCCTCTATGCTTTGCCTGATGCCTTAATTGCGTGATATAATCTGATTTTAACTCTGGGAATCATGGTGTTAGTTGTGTCAATGAATGCTACATGAATCTGGTGCGATTGATAACTGTACACAACTCTGGTTGATTCATTTGAATATTTTGTACTTGCCCCTGTCGTTGGTTATCCAAACATTTCCATTATCACTTTTGTGCTATTCTGGTTATTTAATCAACAGGAATATTGCCTTGCCTAAATCTGGGAATTCCCCTAGTCCAATGCTTAGGCCATGATCTGTTTGTGTTACTTTGTTGACCCTATGGTGTATTGGGCTTTGCTTTTTGAATTTCAGGCTAAATAGGTGGACAAAGGCAAACAGAAAGCCACTACAGGGACAAGCAGCAAAAGGCCACGCACAGCAGACTTTGATGCTGGCCGCTTCCAGTCGAAGGCTCATCAAGAGCACTTCGACAAGTGGTTCTTTCCAAAGAAAATTATTCCAGAGAGGCAGATTGACTGGGAAAGCTTGCCAGAGGACTCGCCATCCGGATGATTATCATACGCCGCCAGTGGCAGAGACTGGTCAGCTTTGCTGAACCCAGCTCCAGCTCTATTCTGAAGGAGTTCTGTGCGAACGTAGATATGCCTTCCGTGGCACTGCACCGTCACAGCTGGGTCCGGGGCGTGGTCATTCCTTTTGACCACGAGTTTATTGAGAGTTTCTTACAGACATCCTTCGACGACCTCCGATGATGCGGTTTCGTGAGGCGTTATAACCAGATGCAGCCGCTTCCTTGCACGGGCAAGGCCACCTACAGGGATGATATGCCTCAGCTAGATGACGAGCTACGCCGAGGTATCACTGGTCAATTCTCTGCTTGGAAGATGAAGATCGGATCAGATTACGTCCCAGAGAAGCTCAAGCGATCAGACCTGCATCCTGAGTCTGAATTCTTGCACCTGTTCGTTAACTCCACCATTCTCCCGTCTTCTAACTTGACGGATGTGAATGTGGAGCGAGCCTGTCTGCTTTATGTCCTTCAGAGGGAGATTAACCTGGATATATCTTACGCCCTCTCGGATCGCATCCTCCATATGATCCAGGACGACAACAGCCGCTCGCTCCTCGGCCATTCCTCCCTCATTTCTCATCTCTGTATACATGTCGGCTTGGAGATTCCTGACGAGGAGCCTATGGACGTGAAGCTAGGGACTACACTGACCCTGAGGACCTACCAGGACGCAGTGAGGCATGCTCTTCAGGAGCAGCTCCTTCGTGCTACCAACCTCACCTCTGAGGAGATGGCGGCCCGGAGTCCGAGGTATGGACCCCGTGACAGGTTAGAGGAGCCCATGCCAGAGATCCCAGTCTTCCCACAGCCAGCCGCAGCCTCACCACCTCAGCAGCCAGCCACTTCAGTGCCCACCACCACAGGACGCCCCTGCTGCATCCAGCCATGCTCCCCATCGCGAGTCCATCTTTGACGACTCAGCTACTTATCTGAGGATGCAGCAGCAGATAGACCAGCTGACCACCACCACTCAGAGGATGCAGGAGCAGATGGACGCTCAGACCCAGATGCTCACTGCCCTGTGCCAGCATTTCTCCATCGACCCTCCTGGCTCTCCGTCACAGCCTCCGCCCCTCGTTTTTGCACTTCCTACACCAGAGGCACCTCCATCCCCCACAGCTGACATCGACACTATGGATGAGGATCAGACTCACTGATCCTCCTCGACCTCCATCCTTATTTACTTTATGCTTTATTTTACTATTCTTTTCAATTGCTGCACTTTACATTCAGTTACATGACACTTTTTGCATACTTATGGCACCGTCAATGCGTGCCTAAACATATTACATTTCTGCTATGCTTCGTACTTTGTTATCCATGAGTATATTTCCTATAATAACGTGTCATCTGCTTCATGTTTTATGCGTGTCATTTGCTGGGGACAGCAACTGTTTAAATCTGGGAATAGGGGCACGTTAATCGAGGAAACACGCGTTAGTCGTACAGTTCTTTTTGTTAATTATACGCTTTTTGGGAAACATGAACAGTAGGTAGATACTTTTTGATCAGATACTTTTTGGTGACAAAATTTCTTTTGTGAAGCTATACAGATAGTAACTACTTGCGTCTAATTTAACCTAACCATAGGTGTACATATTAGACATTTTTGCTAAAGGCATGCTTGTCCCGGATTTAGATTTGTTCAATCAGTTAGTTGTGAATTTGATTTTGGAAAGCATTGGTGATATGAATCATGACTTGATGTTGTATGAAACTTGAACTGAGTGTGTGAATGCTTGTATAGCTAAATTCATTTCGAAATGGAATGCTTTGTTTGATTTGACATCACCATGAGTCTAGCTTGTACCACAGCCTGTGAGATTTGAGCTTAAACAGTTAATTTCTTCTAGAGTGACCTCACAGCAATAGGACTCTAGAACTTGTTCTGTTTCTCTCTGATGCATGCATGATTGAGGTGATAAAAGCATTTTGTTCTGATAAGCTTAGGCCAAATAGCCTTCCTTACAATTATTTCCTTTGCTAACCCCTTTGAGCTTGAAGCCTTCTCTTGTTTAATCACCTGACAATACATCAAACCACAATTATTACCTTACCTTGGTTGAGATTGAGCTGCTAATTGATCTGTTGTTTTGCAAGAAAAGTATACAAATATCAAGGTGAATACAAGAATGAATTGAGATGAAAAACAAAGAATGACATTCAATTAAGCCAATTGACAGATGAAAGGAAAGAATTAGCAAGTTGAAAGAAAAGGAAGGAAGAAAAGAATTTTAAAAGAAGTAATAGACTGAAACAAGAAAGAGAAAAATTTCAAAAATTTAGTAAGTTCAATCTCAATGCTTGTTTAGTCACTTTCCAAATGGTCCTACCTGTAAGCCAAGCCAAGTTACAACCCTTTTAAGACCATTTGATCAGTTATGCATGTGTTGTGTTCTTTTGTAGGAACTTGAGAATAAGATTAAGCCTATGGTGGTGCTAGGGCTGTGATGGATTGAGAGAATACCCAGACACTTGAGTGATGAGTGAATAATTGCCTTAGTGAGGGGTATTCAAGTTAGACTTCAATGTTTGATGGATTTGAAAAATTTTGTCTGAAGTTTTGAATTGGTTCAGTTGTTTGTAGCATTCTAAGCTCAAGGATTGTTTTGTTCAATGTTGATTCTAGAGAATTGATCCATGCTTCCTACTTGAACTTGTTTATTGCTGAGGACAACAATATCTAAATCTGGGAATTGTTTGATATGCGCTTAACATATAAGGTTTTCCTAAGCTTTTAAGAGCGAGAATTAAGCATTTAGCATGGATAATTGCCGTTTTTGTGTTATGATTTGAGTTAATGTGATAAATTGCCAGGAAATCAATCAAAGGTGCTGAGATTAAGCAAAAATCAGAAGAAAAGAACCAAGCTTGGAAGAAAACTCTGGCGCCATCAGCGCCAGAGCGGCGCCATAATCGCCAAAGACACTGGAAGCTGGCGCCAATCGCGCCAAGGTGGCGCCACAAGCGCCACAAGTTCTGGAATATGGCGCCATGAGCGCCAAACTGGCGCCAGGAGCACCATTCATTCTGTAACCTGGTGCCATGAGCACCAGTCCCACGCCAGGAGCGTCATTCATTCTGTAATCTGGTGCCATCAGCGCCAGATCCGCGCCATCAGTGCCACAAGTCGACAGAAGCTCTGTAATTAAAGCTGCAGGGGTAAAATGAAGATTTCACAAGCTAGGATATAAATATTTGAACCTCAGTATTCAATGCACGACTTCTTGGAGGGAAACAACACAAAATAGGGTTTTAGAAAGCTTGGGTACCTTAGCTAAGGTGGTTGGAAGATTGAAGGCTCAAGTGGAGGTGTTCTCCATCTTCTTCTTCCTTTACTTCAGCTAGGTATGCCACTTTTTGTAACACAGCCACCCACAATGAGGTTTGGCTAGTTTCTTATTGTAGCTAGGGCTAAGCACTGAATGTAACCTCCTTTGGATTGTATTGGATGCTATCTTTCATTTATCTCAAGTTATTTCACTTTATCTTGTTGAATGCACGTTTCTATCTCTCTGGAACTGATCACTCTGTTTGGGTACTGAAAGCTAGGGTTTACAATAGGAATATTGGGATTCTATGCTTGGACTTGGGTAAAGTGACAAGCTTTACATTGACTAGGGATAGAAGTGTATGCTTGCAACCATTTATTGCATCATTTAATGCTTAACCTAACAGCTACCACTAAGGGATTAGGGTAATTACTTGGGCTAAAGGGTTACACTACGGGAGTAGGGCTTAGCTATTATTGTATGAAGATGCATGTTGAGTGACTTGGGATAGATGAATGTAGTAGACACTACATGTAAGAAGGTAGAGAGCATTTAGTGTGACTTGCCCTAGCTACATCACCACATATATCATTACAATCTTCATAGTCTGTCCATAATATTCATGCTCATAATTAGGTTTTAATTTAATTTGTTATACACACCCAACACTATTTCTCGTAAATATTTGTCATCCAACCTATCGATATAAATTATAATTTAATTGGTCAACAATCATCGTGGGAACAATATCTTCTTATCACTTTATTACTTGTACGATCGGTGCACTTGCTGAGTACGCAACAGTCACTCCTCAAGTGACACGTATGCATGGGTAAGGGGTATGGGCGACACACGTCTGCCAACATTAATGAGGACATAAACCCCATTTTCAAAAATCACATCAAATGGTCACAATTTGACAAAAGTTCATCATCATTGACGCCTCACCTGCCTGCCAAGTTCACACTTATCCATTAAAGTCAAATAGTCTACCTTGGGAAACCCAGCATTCACAACCTGGACAACCTTGTCCAGGTTCAGTCCATAAATCCAAACTAAATTTAAAGCTTTGGTTGACCTATGAAGTTGTCAACCTCGGCACACCACGTTCACCCTCGGGGGCTGACAATAATCATTATACTACTATGACACTGGACATTCTGCATCAATGCTCTTTCACCCTCTTTCGCCCATGAATTGGCTCAGAGACTGGGGGCTTATATACAGTCCAAATATAGAAAAGTGACACGTGGCTATCATTGCAAGGTCATTGTACACATGGACACCCTCCAGGTCAGCATTATCGTATTTAGGGGGCTTATTCACCCTTCAGGTGTCAACCCAGACACACATGTCCGTCCTCCTTGTCAGCCCTACTACAGAAGCGTGGACGTCGATCCTCTACAGGAGACAGACACAAGAATATTATTTATATATTAACAGCATATCAAATATGCGTGGATATTCGAATAGGTGCAACCACCTTATCTCCACAAGTTATCTACAGGTTGTTACTTATCTACAAGTAACAACATATCAATAAGGTACACATTATCTTATATCTTAAATAGATAACTGTCTACTATTATCTGTTATCATCTTATCAGCAGCTTATCACTAAACAAATGCACAAGGCCCACTCTCCATATTATAAATACAACCTTACAGGTTCTCTCTAACGATACTTCACACTCCTGATTCAACCTAGAATCATTCAACTTACAATCAATACATAATACTTGAATGCATTACTCAAGTTACTCATTCTCTACATCTCATACTGGGTTTTCACACTCAGTTACTCTTTAACTATTAATGTACTTACTTGAGCATCGGAGTGTCTTTCCTTTGTTTTGCAGGTCCCTCCTCTGAACAAGGCCGACCCACCATCCGACGTGCAGAATTTGGAGTCCACCTAGACCACATCTAGCCCATACGTGAAATTTCCAGATTTTGGTAAGAACAATTATCATTGATTTAAATTAATTTAAATTAAAGGATTAATAATAATTAATATATTAATGGGTTTAAACAATAATTGATCATAAAAAATGAGGTAATAACCATAAAGGTTATCATTGACTCCTTCATATATAAGAATCCACTTTAAATGTTGTTTGACCAAAATCTGAAAATTCCACGTATGATGATGGACGGGGTCCAAGTGGATTCCAAACTCTGCACGTCAGATGATGAGTCATCCTTGTTAAGGAGGGGGACCTGCAAAACAAAGGAAATGACTATGATGCTCAACTAAGTACATCAATTATGGAAGCATAACTGAGTAAGAAAGTCTGAGGTGGTCTTGGAGTAAAGAAAAGTAGAAGGTTTTTGAGTGTCTCGGATGGTGAATGAATGATGATTATGGGATGAATATCGAATGAATATGAGCCTCAGTAAATTTTTAGAGAGAACTTGTATTTATAGCGTGGAGTATGGGCATTGGGCCTTTGTTTCTTAATTAATTTGTTGATAAGATAACAGATAATAACAGACAGTTATGGAATTTGAATAAGAGATAATGTGTACCTTGTAGATATGTTGTTACTTGTAGATAAACAGCTTGTAGATAATCCCTTGGAGATAGTTGAGGATATTTTCGGAGATAAAGTGGTTACACTTATTTGAATAAGTGTAACAGATAAGCTGATGTTGACTAGAGAGACCCAATTGTTGAGGGTTGACGTCCGCGCTAATGTAGCAGGGTTGACACGTAGGGCGGACACGTGTACAATTTTACCATTTTGTATAGTACAAATGTCAAATAACATAATTTTTAATAACCATATCTTTTTGAAATGATAATTAACAAAAGTTATGAACAATCTCTTAAATATGTTGGTATTTATCTTTCAATTAAGATCAATCTTCTTTCATTGTCAATTATATGTTGTAGTGTCTAGAGTGGTCAATCGTTCTGGATTGGTGATTCTTATTCGTGAAAGTGAAAAACAAAATACTTTGACTCTTTCAAATATGATAATAATTTTTTTCTAAAACTTAAATCAAGTTAGTTATTTGTAATTATTGCTCTAGATTTTATGTTTCATATCTCTTAAATAATATGTTATAAACATAAATTGATTAATTTGATAAGCAAATTTTAGCACATGTTGATCAACTAGGAACACAATTTTTCACCATTACCTATTGAGATTGATAGTGAAGAAAAGTCCACAAATTGGTCAACCTCGATATTATTCATTATCAAGTTATCTTTTCTTATTTTGTTTAACACTTGTAATTGCTTGAAGTCTACATGTTGCTAACATTTGTTGTTAAATAAATTAAATCATGTTTTGATTTAGTTAAGTATTTTTTATTGTCAAATATTTTGTAATTTTTTAAAACTTAAATTAGATTAATTATTTGTAATCATTAGTATAAATTTGATATTTTATAATTTGATATGATCTCGTCTAGGTCAAATTATTTCAAATATTTTTTGCAATGAATGAAATGACCATTAAATAAAGCAAGACATAAAAGAATCAAAAAGACTTTTCAAAGCATAATCATGAAGGTGCTTAAACAAAGAATTGTCTCATATCTACATTGTGAAGATACTTTTAGCAAGCTTAAAGATAATAATTTGAAGAGCAAAATGAGCCAATAATGTATACTCAAGATGTGTCGTGGATTGAAGTTTATTTGGATAGATTACATAGTTTTTGGGCTAAAGAACCAATTAAGACCCATTTTTCTATTTTCTTATGAATTTCTATATTAATTTAATGTAATAATTACATATAACTATTGATATCTTTTGCGTTAGTTATTCGACTTTTTAAGGCTTCCTAAGAGAATCCTCAATGGAGATCCCTCTCCTTGGATCTTTACCAACCTTTTGTGGGTCCCACGTACCACATCAATTTTTAAGATCTCTACAAACATTTTACTCCTCCTATATGATCTTACAAAGAACTTCAATTGGATTTCACATGTTACCCCACATGTTTCTAATTTTATATTTATATATTTTTACTTTAAAATGATAATTTGTTTTTAATTTTAATTTGAAATAATAAATATACAAACAAATATTATTGAAGCATAATTAGTTTCTTTGAAGAAAAAAAAGAATTTGTTGTGATTTTTTTTTTGTATTTGAGATCTATGGAGCAATTGAATAAAAGAAATAATAAGCATGTTTAGATACAAGGCTAGAAGTGTTTTTGAGAGCTTCTCTATTGAAAAAACATTATATTTTCAGTGGAAAAACTCTCAAAAGCACTTATGGCTTGTATCCAAATAGACCAAATTGTGCAAGTCATGAAACATGTTATTTATAGTATAGAAGAAATATTGCAACGATAAAAAAATTCCAGATTCTAAACAAATAGAGTAGCCACCATTCCATTTTAATCGATTATTTGGCCTTTGATTGAAATTGGAACTGCTATGTTAAATGTTTTAATCGATTACCAACATTTGTAATCGATTACATAGTTGAAATCATTTTTTAAGGCTTCCTGGTTTAATCGATTACCATCATTCGTAATCAATTATATAATTGAACAAAGCTTTTAAGGTTTACTGGTTTAATCGATTACCAAATCTTTACACCGTTCATTTTATGAAAATGTACTTCCTGGTTTAATCTATTACAGCTCAGAATAATCGATTATTTTGCTCGTTGCTGAAATCCAGAAAACTTCATGAACAGATTAATCGATTACAGATATATTTTAATCGATTACATATACTAAATAATCAATTATCTGGCGTGTGTAATCGATTATTGTTAGTTACAAATTCTGCTATAAATAGAATTGAAGGCTTGGCTCGAATAAAACATTGTCCATTTGAAATTCTGAGTATACACAAGCTTTCTATTCTCTCTCAAAGTAATTTTCTGAGTTCAATTACTTCTTGCTACTTTCAAATCATTCATGGGTTATTGAGTGAATCTTGAGCAAGAAACTTTTCAAAGATAAGGAAAACATGTGCTGATTCATTTTGCTATTCAACCTGAATTTGGTAACTCATGTGCATTACATTCACTAGATCATCAGGTTGTATTTCTCCTTAATCTTTGTGTGTAAATTCGTATTCTGAATTTCTGTTGTAATAGCTATTGTAAGTGGGTTCTTCTTGTTTGGTTCTAGAGAAGGGTTCTCTAGATTAAAGAACAGAGTAGTGTTCTCTGGTTCTTGCTCCTTAGAATTCTAATAGGGTTTTAGATTTCTATTCTTTATCTAGGGTTGATAAAGGGGAGATCTTGTAATAAGCTTGTAAGAACAAGATTTATAATAGTGGAACTCTAATCTATTGATTAGAAGAAACTGGATGTAGTTTCAGTTGTGAAGTGAACCAGTATAATTGCTTGTGTGATTGTTTCTCTATCTCTTATACTCTGATTGTTCATTGATTCTTTGTTTCATATTCATTATTCAACAAGTACTGTTTTGAGCTAATTGATTCCAAGGGGCTGAGCAATTTGATTGAGTAAAAAGATTTCTTGGTTTTGAAAGTGATAAAGATCCTTAAAACTTTGATTTAAATAAATTTTAAAATACCAAGGTTTAACCAATTCACCCCCCTCTTGGTTAGTGTGAGTATTCCCTTTATTTTCAAAGACTTCTTTCAGGGTTGTAATTCTGATATGAACCTCATATTACACGATCAAACTTATATGTCATAACCAGTTATTTCCCTTGATATTTAGACACAAAAATAACTTTGATTTGTTGTTAGTACTCCAAGGGTAATCTTATTAAGATTACTTAGTCTCTTTATGGTAAAGAGCGAAGGATATCGATTTTGGATAAAATACTCAAGTTTGTTAAAGGAGACATCCTTTCCATTGTTACACAATTGATTTGTGCTAAGTAGATTGTGTTTGAACCTTTAACAAGAAGGGTTACATTAGTGAGTGAAGAGAGTATACCTGCCTTTCCCTCTCTAGATGTTACTTCTTACTAATTCCCTTTGGAAGTTATTGTTCCACCATACATGAGAGTCAAGACATAAACCTTCTTCTTGTCATGGAATGTGAGTAGCCATTGTCCTGGTACCATGACTGGAGTTTCTTTCAGGCTACCAAATAGATTTGCAACATGAATAATCTTTTCGTTAGGTACCCAAATCTTTTTGAATCCTTTTTGGTTAGTGTTGTAGGCATTGGACGTGCCTGTCATTGGTAGGTCTTTGCACTTAGGCATTTTGTATTCAACCTTCCCATAGAAATAACAGACAATAATTGACTCATTATGAACAAAATTCTTACCTCTATAACTGTGACCAAATTTATTCACATGACTTCTCTTATATCTTAAAAATTTGTCAAAACATTTAACTCATCTGACAAATTTGGCTAAGGATTCCTTTAAAGTATCAACTTCCTCATGAAGTTTTACATCTTGAGGTTGATCTCTTACAACATCATTTCTCTCAAGTTTTTCATTAAAAATTTTCACAGGCTTTTTATATGTCTCAGATTCTTCAAAAATATCCTTTTTAATGCTTTCCAAGTTTTCATAATCTTTTTGAAGAAAACATAGTTTCTCTGAAGATCATATCTTTCTTCATCAAGGTGATCCTACAACTCATTGATCACCTATAACTTTTTTTATACCACTTAATTTTTATTTGTAAATCATGAAAGTTTTGTAATAAAATATCTTTTCTTTGGTTAACTATTCATTTTCAAGATGGGCCAAATACTCTGATCCTTTCTTCTTCTTCTTCAAAAACATTTCTTATTGAAATAGTTTCAAAAGGACTATCTTTTTTTCATACACTTTTTCTAGTTGGATATGATCTGTGGTATGTTTTTTGAAATCTTTTCTTAAAGACTTGTAAGCTTGTGAAAGAATGGAAGAGTTTGAGAGTGACTCATGATAAGTTTGTCTCAAGGATACAAGGTTATCAAGGTCTACCTCTTCTTCAATTTTTTATTCTTCTAATGTTGTATTGGCCATTAGACAAAAATTGACTTCCTCTTTGTCTTCTTTATCTGAGGTGGTGTCATAGTATATGATTGAACTCTTCTCATTATCCCTTTTTTCCTTGAAGAACCTTTTGGATGAGTTCTTTCATCTAGATTTGTTGTTATTCCTCCACATCTTCCAAGTCTTTCTTAAGATGAATGATGATGTGTTGCAAACACATCTTAGTTTTAGGCTAGTTTTAGGTCATAATTTAGTTAAATACTTAGGAAAATAGATTAGCATTAGTTAAGTTTATTGTTTTGTTGTTTTAAATCTTAATTCAATACATTTGAGCAATTTCAGGTTAAAAAGAGGAAGTTTCAGTAAAGAAAAGAAGAAAAGCCTGTTCAAGGTCCCACGCGGTTAGCGCTGGAAGCCGCGAGGATCGAGCCAGATGGTGAAGTGAAGGCCCAGTTTCAAAAATCCCATGCGATCAGCGTGGAAGTTCACGCGGTTAGCGCTGGAAGCCGCGCGGATCGCCCCACAACCACGTGATCAGCGCCACAAAGCTCAGCATCAGACATTCAGCTCGAAGACTCCACGCGGTTAGCGTGGAGTTCCACGCGATCAGCGTCATACTTTCGAACAGACCGCGCGGTTAGCGCGGGACTTCGCACGGGTCGCGCCGCAAGGATTCTGTTTCCTTATTTAGTTTATCTGTTTAGGATTTGAGTGCTGTTTTAGGCTTTATTACTGTAATTAAATGATTCTATAAATAAAAAGCCACTGAACTGAGTCTAGGACACTGGATATACACTGAAATACCTTGGAATACATTGGATTAGCCAGAAAAACCCACAAATCATCATTCTAAAGCTCTGGAAATCAAGAATCAAGGCTAGGGTTTCAACACAATCATGTATTATTCTACTGCTTTGATGTTCTTGAGGCCTATGGCAGGCTAAATTCTGTATTGTGGTCAAGCCAAGAACCAATGTGAACTCCTCTGTAATTTAACTGGTATTGAATGAGATTGTCATGATTGTTTTATTCTACTTTGTTCTTTATTGTTTTATTCTTATCTGGAATTGGCCATTCTATTTAAGTGCTGAGGGTTAGGATTCGCAATAGGGATGTTGGGATTCTAATTGCTGACCTAAGTAGGATAACAGTTGTTCATTGCCTAGGGATAGGGATGCGTGACTGCAGAACCTTATAATATATTCTTTTAAATGCTTAACTTGATAAAATTCACTA
>PYAF01003262.1:301793-321188 GCA_007407185.1 Glycine tomentella | reverse complement strand
TACAAGTCCCTTTTAACTAGTTCACAGGAATTAAGAAAATTGATTTAGTTAATAACATAATACGGATTACATGATCCGTAGCCTCTCCCCAATTGCATTATGGGTGCCGGATTACATGATCCGTAGCCTCTCCCCAAACATAATACGGATTAATAAATCCGTTTCCTACAATAAAGGCATTTCACGGATTAACGGATCCATTTTTACCATACCATCTTACGGATTCAATAATCCGTTTCGGACCAAATCAAGGTTTTCCGGATCAATTGATCCGTATGCACCATGGCCACTTTACGGATTGGTAAATCCGTTTCATACAAAATACGCTTTTCGGAAACACCTCAAGCAAAATAATTAGAAGGACAGTTTCGGATTTTCACTGTAGCTGTATAGTGTATAAGAAATTCTTATAGTGTATAAAGTAACACTCCTATAACATTGCGGAAACCACGATCTCTGACTGACTATTCTTACTTTCCACCGAAACGAATTCTCTCTCGTTCGAGGAAAAACGAACTCAATAGTGTCTGTGAGAACTCCAATTCCTAAACCCTAGCTTGAATCCAACGATTCAGGTTCTGATCATTCTCTTTGGCTTTCGCAGTAAACGCGATCAGTTCATTTCGGATCTTGTTTAATCTTTGTTTTGTTTTATACGATTTTCTATAATAGGTTTCAATTTTGCAGTTTCGCCGTTGACTTTTGTGGTGTTTGGGGAGTGAGAAATGCAGCGTGCTCCGGTGACAGTTGAGGAACAGTTGTTGCAAAAAGCGATTAAGGAAGAGTGTACATGGGAGAACCTTCCGAAGCGGATTCAAGCTACTCTTTCTTCTAAAGAAGAATGGCACAGAAGGTTAGAGAGAGTGATTTTTCGTTTGATTCTTGACCCATTCCCAATCGTAGTTTTTTCTCTATTTCGTCGCTGTACTTTAAACCGGTTTAAAGGCTTAGAAAGCATATTGGTCATGGAAGCTAAATTGCACACTTTCTGTTACAATTAATTATAACTAAACTTTTCTGTAAGATTTTTAAATAAAAATACATGATTCGAACTGTACCACCCTTTATTGGATTTTTTTATCCTCTACATGCCATGTGTGTTAGGAGGTATGATTACACAATTTTTTTTTTTTTTTGCTCAGCAGGTATGAATACACATTACATTGCATCAATGGTACTTAGCAGGCCACTCAATAAACTTTCATATGTATAACATGCTTTAGAGTTAGTATGCTATACATGACCCTTTAATCTCCAAGTATGTGTTCGTATGCCCTTTTAGGTGAAAACCTAGTTGTCTGAGGAGGGTAGGAGATCTAGTGAAGGATAGCGAAGGATCTAGTGAAGGATCTCTAACATTGTCATCTCAACCCAGACTAAGTGTCTGGAACTGGGTCTAGAGTGCTAGTTGAGTTTCAAATTTGTTGGCAAACATATTTCTTAAATAACCGTGGAGTAGAATAAAATAAATAAATTTTCATTGGAGTGAGGGGATTTTTTTATATTTTATTTTGAGAGGCTATTATGCTTTTAGTGATAAAACCAAAATCTATCCTCATTCCTCAGGAAACAATAAACTTGGATTGGAAAATTTTCTTTTAGAAATAGTATTTTTTTTTTTTTTTGTTTTTTAAGATAATCACAGTTTGCTACATTCCACTTATTTCAAGGCTCATTGCCTTGAATTTATATTTTGAAATAAATAATCAAGAGCAGAGGAAATGTGTCGGGATGAAGGTGATACAGGCTTGTCCATGTTCCATGCGCTTGAGAAATGGAAACCAACAATGAAGTGTGGCTTTAGGTTGGTCTGGGTGCTCTACTGGGGAATCCCGCTACACGCGTGGGATTCAGATAATATCAGAAAGATTGTGGCAGGCGTTGGTGAAGTGGTGGAGGTGGACGATGATACAGAAGAACTACAACGTCTAGACAGCGCACGAGTGCTCATTAAAACACCATGGCAACAGGCTATCCAACATAAGATAGAAGCGCGCATAAATGAGGTTGCCTTTACGATCAACATTGTTGAAGAGACAAACGGCGGTCATGGGAGTTGCAAGTGCTACAGGGCAGATTTGATGGGTCCTCAGGTGAAATCTTATCTGAGGCGAGTACCTTGGGTTGGAGTGAGTCGTCGGAGAGAGGACCATGCGCCGTTGAGCCCTCGGCGGCAGCTGCAGCGGCGATAGGCGATTTGGGCGAAGGTAGCTGTTCAGGAGGGAAGACACTATTACACGATGGTCTTGGAAAGAGCCAAGAACCAGCGGACAATACCTTTGTTCCTGACTCAAAAAGCAACAATGGAGATGAAACACAAAGCTCTTTCGGCAGGATTTGGTCACCTAACCAGTTCGGGCATCGAGGTGAAAAGGATGACACAGGGAGTACACTGCAAGAGGTGAACGAACATGGGAGGGGACGGTCAACGAAAAAAAGTGGAGAAAGGCAAATACAGAAATAGGTAATAGTTTGACATATGTTGGGGAGCAAGTGGGCCCACACCCACGATAAGCTTTTGATTTGGAAGGGAAGAAGCCACTTGAAGATGCAGAGAAGACAGAAAGTGATGGTGCTGGCATGGGACCCATTGACGATATGGCTGAAGAACTAGAAGACAGAAACACACCATTGGGCTCAAAGGTTATTGGGCCTGACTCTCATTGGAAAGTATACTCAAGAAGCAGGGGGTGTAAAAAGAAAACAGGGGTAAGTGGAAGTCATGGTCAACAATATGATTTAGAAAAAAAAGCTAAGTAAAGACAAAGGCAAGGAGGCTGTTAATTTCGAATCTACTCCCTTGACATCTCCAACGAAGATGGGGGCAGTGGACTAAAAGAAGTTGCAGATTGGGGGGAAGAATACAGTGAGAATAACAGTGTGGGCTTGAAGCCAGCTTTGAATTCTTCATCAAGTGCAAAACAAGCTGCATGCAATTGGGATATGGCAAAGTTGCTAGGCGTAACTTGTTGTAACCCATGTCAGCTTATTTCTTGTTCACTAATGATAGGCGAGCAGCTCTTGTTGCTGAGAACAAGAATTTCTTGGAGGAGACTTTTCTCCTATTGTTTTGTATTATTTTCCTATTCAATTAAATTCTTCCAGTTTCTTTCTTTACTTTGCCATTCCAAAATTCTGGGTTCATATCAATTGGTTTGCAAACAGCCGAAGAGTGGGAAAACATGACAGAAGAACAATAGAGACCTTATGAAGAGTCTCCCTTTAAAGACCACCCAATGTCTCAAGTTGGAAACCTCCCATGGGCTCGAATTGGATCTTTGTTTCGAACTTCAACATTATATCTCATACAACACTGGGCTCCAGTTGACTGCAAGGGCCTTGCATCTATGGCTGACAGCTCAACCATGGAGCCAAGGCTGAAGGAAGCTACTGAACCAGTCATGCTCCCACCACCAAAGCCACCAGACCTCAGTTTGCATGCAGGGACAGTGGGTAATTCCCAGTTAAGCTGCAAGGGGTGAAGTTGTCTTCATGTGTTAGGGAAATTGAACGAGAGAGAGAGAGAGATGAATAGTAACTGAATTTGCTTTTATTCAGAAAGAATGAAAAAGTCTATTACAAAGCTATGCATGTGAGGTATTTATAACCTCTTTCACTAACTAGATGAAAGTAACTGACAGCTGTGCATTGCAGCTATTCAGTGTACATACAGGTGTGCAAAGTTGCATAAAATGCTAACTACTAACTACACCCTTCCTATTACTAATTACCGCTTATTTACGAAGGAGTGCTGTTAGCTTTTGTTAACAACACTTACATGCTCTAAAATCCCTCCTCAAACTCAAAGGGAAAAATTTTCAGAAGAAACATTTTTCACATTGAGTTTGTTCTTGAGAAAATCAAATCTGGAAGGAGAAAGTGGCTTGGTAAGAACATCTGCCCATTGATCCAAGGCAGAAATATGCAGAATAGACAGCTGCTTGGCCAGAATTTTCTCTCGAACAAAGAAAACATCTATTTCCATATGCTTGGTGCGGCTATGAAACACCGGATTGTGAGCAATAGAGACAACACTCTGAATGTCACAAAAAATAGTAGGAGTAGTGAAAAAAACTTTTAACTCAGTGAGAAGAGCATGAATCCAGATCAATTCAGTGGATGTTTGGGCTAAACTTCTGTATTCAGCTTCAGTGTAGACCTTGCTGTAACTTTCTGCTTTCGAGACCACCAAGAGATTAAATTGGAACCAAGAAAAACAGCAGAACCAGATGTAGACCTTCTGTCATCCACATTAGATGCCAAGTCAACATCACAAAAGGCATGAAGAACCAGAGGCTGACTGATATCAGCAGACCTGAACTTCTCCATGACCCACAGTTCCCTTATGATACCTTAAAATCCTTTTAACTGCTGCCCAATGAGACTCAAGAGGAGCAGCCATAAACTGGCAAACCTTATTTACTCAAAACTGATTTCTGGTCTGGTGAGAGTGGCATATTGTAAGGCACCCACCACTGACCTGAACAAGGTAGGATCATGAAATATATCAGCACCATGTTTAGATAGCCTACAGTTGGAAACCATGGGAGAAGAGATGGAATGAGCTTCTGCCATGTTGGTTTTATACAGCAAATCCCTAATGTATTTGCTTTGGGTCATGAGAATGGAGCTGTTGGACAGATGCTTAACCTCAATACCCAAGAAATAATCCAAATGTCCAAGCTGCTTGAGTGAAAAAACATGATTTAGCCTAGTGGTGAGCTGCTGAATTAGAACTTTGGAGCTTCCAGTAATTATAATGTCATCTACATAAACCAGTAGATAAACAGTATGTGTCTGATGGGTGTAAATGAAAAGGGAAGAATCACATTTACTCCCTATGAACCCAAACTGAAGTAGAGTGGACTTTAATCTGTCAAACCACTGCCTTGGAGCTTGCTTCAACCCATACAGTGCCTTGTTAAGCTTGCAGACCAAGGTTTTATCTGTATTTTCAAAACCTGGTGGCTGTGTCATGTATACAGATTTTTCAGGAGACCATTTAGGAAGACATTGTTTACATCAAGTTGAAATAACTCCCACCCATGTTGGAAGCCTTTAGCAACTAATTTGGCTTTAAATTTATTAATAGAACCATCAACATTTTCTTTTACCCTGAAAATCCACTTGCACCCAACAGCTTTCCTGTTAGCAGGTAGAACAACCAACTCCCATGTATTATTTTTTAACAAAGCATCATATTCTTGTTTCATGGCAGCAAGCCAGGCTGAATCTGCCAATGCTTGTTTCACATTTTTTGGTTCAGAATGAACTAGAAAAAGGGAAGGATGAAGTCTGGGATTATGAAGACCAGATTTGGACCTAGTTTGCATGGGATGAGTGCTAGCAGGGATAGAACTTGGTACAGAAGCAGATTCAGAAGAGGAATCAGTTACAACAATGTTTTCAGAGGAACTATTCTGCATAGACTCAGATTCAACAGTGGTGACAGGTTGAGAAATAGAGGGAAAAACAATAGGATTAGTACCAGAAATAGGAGAGAACCCAGGGGGAACATTGGGAGTAGGAATAGCAAGAGATGAAAAGGGCTGAGACTGTATAAAAGTAGGCAAGTCAGCAGGTGGAGATAAATTTGGATTTAGACTGAAATATGAATCAAAATGTTTTTCAGAACTTGAACATTTAGGAAACATTTCAGAATAGGGAAACCTCACCTCATTGAACAAAACATCCTTAGATATGTAAACTCTACCAGAAGGAGATAAACATATGTAACCTTTATGAGAATTAGAGTACCCTAAAAACAGACATTCTTGAGACCTGAAATTCAGCTTGTGAGTATTGTAAGGTTTGAGAAGAGGAAAGCAAGCACAACCAAAGGTTTTAAGAAACTTAAAGTCAGGAGATTTGTGAAAAAGTGTGGTAAGAGGAATGTCAAAGTTAAGAGAGGCAGTAGGAAGCCTATTGATTAGATAGACAGCTGTACTGAAAGCATAATCCCAAAACTGCAGGGGTAAGGAAGCATGATGCAGGAAGGTAAGACCCAAATCCACTATGTGTCTATGTTTTCTTTCAACCACTCCATTTTGATGATGAGTGTGGGGACATATAAGTCTATGAGAAATACCATAGGATGATAAAAGAGTAGAAAAAGGCCTGTATTCACCCCCCCCCAATCTCATTGAACATTTTTTATTTTGGTGCTAAGTTGCAATTCAACTTGAGTTTTGAAAGCCTGAAAAACAGAGATGGTTTCAGCTTTGGTTTTTATGGGAAATATCCAAGTAAATTTGGAAAAAGCATCAATGAAAGACACATAGTACTTATATCCAGCAAATGAGGTTAAATGAGAGGGTCCCCACAAATCAGTAAATATTAGTTCTAAAGGAGAATAAGTGGAAGTGGAGGGAGAGGAGGGTAATCTATGAGATTTACCCATACAACATGATGCACAAAAATCTGAGACATTTTTATTAGACTGTGAAATATTATAATGGTAGAGAACAAGTCTCGTTACATGACTATTGGAATGGCCTAACCTATTGTGCCAAACATTGCTGTTACAGGGAAAGGAAAAATCAGAATTTGTATGTTTTGAAGAATCAGCAGAAGTGGATAAAAGCTGAGGAGAAATATCCTGAAGCTTGAGATTATGAAAGCAATAGAGACCATCAGCTCCAACTGAACCTTGGAGCAGGATTTCACTTGTTTCCTGAGATTTTACAAGCAAATATGAGGATGAAATTCAAAGAAAACAGAATTATCCTTGGCAAATTTACTGACACTTAACAAATTTTTTGATATGGAAGGAATATGAAGTAACTTTTGTAATTTAAAGGTAAAGTGACTATTATTAGAAGAAATAAAAGAAGAGGTACCAGCACCATAGATACCTAATTCTTCACTATTGCCAATGAAAATTTGATCAGGCATGAGTGATTAAACTGTTTGATATGCTGAGATTCTCCAGTGACATGGATGCTAGCTCCAGAATTTGGAAATCCAGGAGTGATCAGCACCAGACCCAGGAGAGACAATGTTTGTAAGCATAGCACTGGGCTGATTAGGACCAGAAGTTGCAGATTTCAAATTTAGATTAACCCAAGTGTTAGAAGGCGCTGTATGATCAAATCTGGATGAACCAAGATTATAAGGAATAGGCTAAGAAGTGGCAGGATCAAAGAACACTAACGATTCATGAGGCTGAAAATGTGTATCAGTCCTAAAATGACACACATTTGCAGTGTGTCCATATTTAAGACAAATTTGGCACTGAAAGTTGGCAAATTTGCCACTGCCACGTCCTCTACCAGCTCCTGAACTGCCACGGCCATGATTATTTGTTCCTCTAAAATTCCCAGAATTACCATCCTTATATGAATTAGAAGGTGATTATCCTTGAGTATAATTCAAGGAGGGAGAACTCAACAGCTGAGTTTCTTTATTGTAATGATTTATGTGTGTCTCATGACCATATAACAAGGCTTCAATTTCAGCAATTGATGGAGTTCTTTTCTTGCCTTCAATAATAGCAATAACAGATGCATAGTCTGAGGAAGACCTTCCAAAATAGCATCAACATACTCCTCATGACGAACTGGAACACTTACACCAGCAAGCTCATCCACAAATCCTTTAATTTTTCTCAGATACTCATCCATAGACCTGTCAGAAAGTGATACTGCACGCATGGCAGTTCTCAATTGTCTAGCTCTGGATTTTGTATGAAGACTGAAATGTTCATGGATCTTTTTCCAGACTTGATAGGAATGAGTGGATCCAAGAACGCGAGAAAGAACAGACTTAGAAGGTGTAGATTGGAGCCAAACAAGTAAGGTTTGGTCCTGTACTTCCCAAGCCTCATACTGAGGATTGACTCGATCAGCAGCACTGTCTTCCTCATTGAGATATCTAGGAGGAATAACTGGATTAACCACAAAATGCTGAAGCTTATGAGCTTTCAACACAGGTTCCACATGTTGACGCCAATGGAGATAGTTGGAGTCATCAAGCTTTTCAGCAATTGCATTTAGAAAGGAATGTGAACTTAAACCTGAAGGAGCGGAAGCGGAAGCCATAGAAAAAGCTAACAGCGCTTACAAATCACGAGCAAGAAGAAGCTAGAAATCGGCGAACAGAAATAAGCCAAACAGATTTAGGAAAACGTAATTCTGAACAGCAAATCAACCAAAATTAACTCCTAGCAGCACAGAGAGGTGCGAAATGAGAAGTTGAAGCCAAATCAAGATTGAACGCAAACAGAAACATGAACAGGAACAATCACGAGCCGAAAAGTATCGCGAACAGAGAGAAAACGATGTTTGAACAGTAACGAGCATAGAAAAGTGTCGAAACCAGCTTCAATCAGCACAGACAACGCCGAAAGAAAGATCCCTAGCTCAGACGAAACCAATCGAACTCGTATGGATGAACAGGAGCAAGCGCGATGAAGTTGCAATCGAAAAGCAGATACGCATGAACAGTGAAGAAAATCCGATTATGAACAGGACTGGAACAGGAAATTTGAACAAAATTTGTGAGATTGAACATGCACTGCACGATTAGTGCAAAATTTTTGCTCTTGATACCATGTTAGGGAAATTGAACGAGAGAGAGAGAGAGATGAACAGTAACTGAATTTGCTTTTATTCAGAAAGAATGAAAAAGTCTATTACAAAGCTATGCATGTGAGGTATTTATAACCTCTTTCACTAACTAGATGAAAGTAACTGACAGCTGTGCATTGCAGCTATTCAGTGTACATACAGGTGTGCAAAGTTGCATAAAATGCTAACTACTAACTACAACCTTCCTATTACTAATTACAGCTTATTTACAAAGGAGTGCTGTTAGCTTTTGCTAACAGCACTTACATGCTCTAATATCATGCAATTAGAAAATTTCAGTGTGAAATTCCTGTTTTCAGTTTTCAACCTTGAGGACAAGGTTGTTTTTAGGAGGGATGTATTGTTACGATATAAGGAGGGGGATCTAAGGAAAAGTGTGTTAATATAGTGAGAATACTAAGGAGTTAGTTAGTTAGTTAGAGGGTTTTTTTGTGCTATAAATAAAGGGAGAAGGATAGGAGAGAGAGGGGTATGTAATCAGTTTTTTTTAGATTGAGCAATAACTCTTTGTGAAATCCTTTGTGAAGGGGAAACCCTTGGAGGAGATTTTTCTCCTATTCTGTATTTTTTTCCTATTCAATTAAATTCTTCGAGTTTCTTTCTTTACTTTGCCATTCCAAAATTCTGGGTTCATTTCAAAATCTGTCTACCAAAATAGTAAGGTAAGTTGCCAATGAAATCCAAGGATATATCAGCCCAGACCTTATTAGGAATATAGGTAAAGGCTGTAATAACCCTGCTGGAGCTAATGTACTAGCCTTATTTCTTTGACAGACCTCACACTCAGCCACATACTGCCTCATAGCCTTCTTCATTCCATGCCAAAACACCACTCTAGCCACCCTTTTCAGAGTTCTAAAGAACCCTGTATGGCCTCCCACAGGGGAATCATGCAGCTCGTTCAAGATTACAGGAATTTTAGAAGAATTTCTGACCAATACCAACCTGTCTTTGTAGTATAATCTACCTCCTTTGATTGCATACCCTGGTTTCTCCACTGTTTTACTTAACAGTCCCTTATACACCTCATACACTTGAGGATCATTCTGCAATTCCTCCTCCCATTCAACCCATTCCTCCTGTTGCACCATAGAAATAGCAGAAAATGCAAATTGCCTGGAAAGTGCATTAGCAACCACATTCTCTCTTCCAGGTCTGTATTGAATCTCAAAGTTATACCCAATCAATTTAGTGGCCTATTTAAATTGATCTTCATTCAATAGCTTCTGTTCATTCAAGAACTTCAGGCTCTTTTGATCTGTTTTAATCACAAACTTCCTCCCCAGCAGATAATGTCTCCATCTCTTTACTGCCAACACTACAACCATCAATTATCTCTCATATACAGATTTGAGCTGACCCCTTTCAGACAAAGCTTTACTCTAGAAAGCTAAAGGCCTCCCTTCTTGCAGCAACGCTGCCCCTAACCCAGTAATAGAGGCATCTGTTTCCAAAACAAATTGCTTGGAAAAATTAAAATAGGTAACTCCTTCATGGCTGTGTTCAACTGTTCAAAAGCAACAACAACCTCTTCTCCCCATCTAAAAGCATTTTTCTTTAACAATGCATTCAGTGGGTGGGCTATCTTTCCATAATTTTTAACAAATCTTCTATAATACCCTGTCAACCCCAAAAATCCTCTTAACTCCTTAGCATCCCTAGGTTTAGGCCATTCTGACATTGCTTCTAACTTGTTGGGATCAGCCTCCACTCCCCTACCAAAAATAATATGTCCCAAGTACTCTAAGGACCTTTGCCCAAAACTACATTTTTTCCTGTTTGCATACAACTCTTGTTGCTGTAACACTTGCAGCACAGCCCTTAAATGCATATTATGTTCTTCCAAATCAGCACTGTAAATCAGAATGTCATCAAAGAACACCAATACAAACTGCCTCAAGAAGGGTCTTATTACCTCATTCATAAGAGCTTGGAAGGTAGCAGGAGCATTGGTCAGCCCAAAAGGCATAACCAAGAACTCATAATGCCTTTCATGAGTCCTAAAAGCTGTTTTCTGCACATCTTCCTCCTTCATTTTGATTTGATGATACCCTGCCCTGAGATCTAACTTGGAAAACCATTCAGCCCCCCCAATCTCATCCAACAACTCCTCTATTATTGGCATAGGAAATTTATCAGGTACAATAATCTTAGTTAAAGCCCTATAATCTACACAGAATCTCTAGCTTCCATCTTTTTTCTTAACCAGAATTACAGGACTAGCATAAGGACTAATGCTGGTCCTAATAATTCCTGCTGCCAATGTGTCCCTTACCAGCTTTTCTATCTCATCTTTCTGGTAATGTGGATATTTATAAGGCCTCAAATTAGGTATCTTATTCCCAGGATGAATGTTAATGACACGATCCTTGCTCCTATAGGGTGGTAAGTTGTGTGGTTCCTTAAGAATCTCACTGAACCGATCCAATGCTTCCATTACAAAAACAGGGACCCCTCCTACCTCTTCTTTGGCTTCTACAGATTTTAAGTCCACCATGAACCCCTGATCTTCCTTCAATAAGATACCTTGAATAGATTTCAGATTGATAGCAGCCCTAATCAATTCTGGATCTGCTTTCAAACTCACATCCTTGTCCTCCACTTTTACAATCAAGGTTAATTTCTCAAAATTAGCCTTCACTTCCCCCAAGCTGGCCAACCATTCCACCTCTAACACCAAGTCAGCCCCACCTACCTCAAACAAATAGCAATCCTGCATAATCTGTAACTTTGGCAACTCAATGACCAATCCTCAACACATGCCTTGACACCTCACCTTGTGCCCATCTCCCACTTCTACAGAATATGGATTAGTTCTTGTTACCTCCAATTTCATTTCTTTCACCAGTTTCCTTGAAATAAAATTGTGGGTAGCTCCACAATCAATCAAGATCACCACCCTTCTACCCTTAATCCTGCCCCACAATTTGAGGGACTTCTTTGTAGTGAAACCCTCAATATTGTGTAAGGACAATTGATACATCTCTTCACTCTCCTTAGCTCCATTTCCTTCTTGCAACTCCTCTTCCTCCTCTTCTTCCATAACCATCAACCTCAGCTGTTTGTTTTTACAAAGATGGGTAAGGTGATATTTCTCTTCACACGTGAAACACTCCCCTTCCTCATCTTTTCGTTCACTTCCATTGGGGACAGTTTGTGGAATGCCCGCCTTCCCCTCAAGCTCTCATTGCTAGCCTTGGCTGCCATTCCAGATTCAACTCCTTTCCCTGCTACTGTTGGCCCTTCCTTCCAATTCTTTTGGCTCCAGAAACTGGGTTTTTGTAAAGAAAACCCCTTCGCAGTGATTCTTGGCAGTTTTGCCAAGACCCTGATCTTTTCCTCCACCTGTCTTGCCTTGCCCATGGCCTCCATCAAGTTTCTTGGGTCATGCAACCTCACCTCCGTACTGATTTCTTCTTTCAGACCTTTCAAGAAAACTTCCACCAAAAACACCTCATCCAAACCTTTCACTTTACCCACTAGCTTCTCAATTTGGCTTATAAAATCCTGCACTACCTTCTCCTGCTTCAAAGCTAATAAGGTTTGAAAGGGACTTTCCACCATTGACCCTTGGAACCTTTGAGTAAGTGCAGAGACGAACCCTTCCCAAGACTGGTTCGGGTTTCACTGCTCCCACCACTGGAACCACCCCAGGGCCTTGCCTTCCAGAGCCACCAGAACCACCTCCATCTGTTCTTCTTCGTCTTCCTCTTGAAACCTGAAATATCGCTCCACTCTGGCTAACCATCCAAACACGTCCTTCCCCCCAAATGTCGGCATCTCTACGCTCCTCCACCACGTCCCACACTCACGATCGTTCCTCCGCACTCTCCCACTGGGTTTGCCCTCATGCGCGTCGCCTGTAGTCGCGTGTTTCTCCATTGCCACCACCAGCCTTTGTACGATCGATTCCATCGATCCCAAATGCGATTCCAACATCTCACGGTTATCCTCCATAGCCTTCTCCATAGCATCCATACGAGCATCCATTTTCGCGCTGCCTTTCGCCACCATGAACACCTCACAGCTCCAGAATCGGAGCTCTGATACCAGTTGTTAGGAACTGGGTTCAGGTATGAAGATTTAACAGAACTTTTATTCAGCAAATGAAGCTGTTAGCTATAGTATTACAGGTGAATTCGAGACACCAACTAATTTCCCAACCCCTTTTCCCTCTCTTTCTGATCTATTTATACACCTCTCCCTCAATTCTGTAACTAACAGTTACTTAAACTAACTGTCAGTTACCCACTAACAGTTACAGACCCAAATTAACCGACTTTTCTCCTATTATACACCTGTCCCCATCTATTGCTTCTATCAGATTGACTATATGGATCACACAAAGCCATTGGGTTCAATTAAATACCAAATTCTCAAGAATATTGTTCACCATGAGTTCCCTTAACAATTTTCTCCAATGTCCTTCTTGGTATTATTCTACCCCCTTTCACAGTCTTAAATACCATACAATTTACTCTCCTCGCCAGTGTTTCTGGTGGCCTTCTTTGCAGCTGTTCAAACCACCTACATAGCACTATATGAGTAATTATCCAATTTACTTTCTTTTTGACAATGACAATCTCAGTATTACCTTTTCTTTTTGTGCAGGATAATGGAAAGTTGCATAAAGAAGAGACTTCAATGGAATAGTTGTTTTGCGCGTAAAGTTTGTAAAGAAAGTGAATATTATGAAGAGATGATGCGTTACCTGCGGAAGAATCTTGCTGTATGTCCTTGACTGAATGCTATCTGATTCTGAAACTGTATTTCAAATACATTATTACATGTTTTACATGTTCACTAATCAGAAAAATTCGTTGGTAGAATTGTTTATGGCTAAAATAGATAACTGGTCCCTTATCTACATTTTAAGTTTCTGTTTTGTCCTTGTTTAAAAAGTTTCACTTTGGTCCCTTAAAGTTTCTCTATCAGACCAAATTGGTCCTTCCGTTAGTTATCATGCTAATCTGGTCAACTTGGTGACACGTGGCAAACTGTGAAGATGCCATGTCAGCCAAAATTGACACTGTTAGTGCCAAAAACTGACAGAAGGACTAATTTGGTCTAACAAAGACTATAAAGGACCAAAGTGGAACTTTTTAAACATAAAGGACCAAACTGAATCCTGAAATGCAGATAAGGGACCACAATTACATTTTAGCCAATTTTTTTTGGGAGAAAATTGAAGTTTTATTGTAATTGAAATCTGGACTTTGTTTCTCTTGTTTTAGGATCAATTTTAGTTAATAGTAAATAATTACTATATTAACTTGTCATTTTGTAAAGAAAAAAAAAACTCTCATCTGTGTACTAGGCTCAATGAACGCCAAATATAGCTACTACACAACCACTTCCTGGATGTTGGGCATTTCTTTTATAATCAGAATTTGATTAAATAGAGTTTAAGAGGTACTCTAACCCAATAAGACAAGGAGTTCAGAACCTGGATATTAAGCAGTGACCTCATCTTTTGCTTTTGTTGCAATGCATCTGCATTTAATATTTGTATTTCCATGAACCAGATTCCTCTTAGTTGGCAAACGATCTCTCAGTAACCTCCAAGCAAAACAAGTGGCTTTGCAAGGGATGCGTAGCTTCCAAAGATCTTTGTACACCTCCTCCTCCCACCTCCAACTATCCTGTTGTTCAGGACGTATGACCAGACCCTGTATTTTGTCTAAGAATTTGATTGCTATTTCTACTTCCCCCTCCCTAAAGCACCTTCTCCAATTAAGTTTCCATTCCTACCCATCGTGTGATAGAGAACCCATTTGTTGAATGAATTGCTGTTGCTGTTGGGAAATGAGGTATATTCTAGGGAATTTCGTCCGCAGAGGTACTCCATCATCCTTCCACCCATCTTCCCAAAATAATACCTTTGATCCGCAACCGACATTCCATTTAGATCCCTTATTGAACCACCCCTCCACATCATTAGACTGGCATACGTCGCACAGGTCCCTCCACCAAATAGAATCACTAGCGGACCTTCTCGTAGCATCAAGATTTCTCCACCCACCATACTTTGACTCCAAGACTTGTGACCACGGTTCCCCTTGGCAATGGAACAGATTCCACCGCCATTTCTCGAGTAGCGCGGTGTTGAAACTCTGCAAGTCCCGAATACCCAAGCCTCCTTTCAGTTTTTCCTGACACACCACTTCCCAACTAACCCATGCAATCTTGTCATGATCAGCATTGCCACCCCACAGAAATCTCCGTTGTAGCCTCACCAATCGGTCCATCACCTTCTTAGGGACCGTGAAAAAAGAAAACAGAAAAGTAGGTAACGAGTTCAGGACTGACTTGATGAGAGTCAGCCTGCCCCCAAAGGATAGGAATTTGTGCTTCCATTTTGACAGTTTGCTCTCACACTTTCTCACTAAAGATGCCCATTTGTTGAGGATGCATCACACGTGTTCTTTAGCTGCCACAAGATTATGCCTCTGTGGTGGGAATCTATGAGCTGGATTAATGTGGTAGGGGCATCCCCGATTAACCCAATTGATCATTTCCTTCAAGACAGTTGCTGCAATTTTACTGGCATTAAAGTTCAGAGGTGATATATTTGGTGGATAGCCTTGACATGGAGCATTTGGTTTCATCGCAACAGGATTGTTTTCCATAATGAAAGCTTTGATGGGTCTAAGCTGTTGGAGGACGCTTTATTCTTTTGCTGGTCCTGGTTAGCGAATCTGGAGAAAGGATTTAATATTCCTTTCCACCATTGGTCTAGTCATATTAGAGATGATTTTTGTTGGTAGGGGAGGTTTTTATTTTGGTTCTTGTTGTTTCTTTTGGCCAATAGGGTGAGCTTCTCTTAGGTTGACCTTTGGCACCTTAATTCGGGTTGTTACCATGTATTAGGTTGCCAAAGCTCTGCTAGGCTTACTGTTAGCCTTTTCTTTGTCAGTACTACTTGTACTCCTTTCTCCTATATATAATATATAATCTTTCTATGGACACTTCAAAAGAACACTTCACTCAACACTCTTTCTATGGAAACAATGGAATTAGATCAATGAGATGGCAGACTTGGTGGGTAGCTTTGACCTGGACTATTTGGTGTCATAGGAACAAAATCACTTTTCAAGATGCTAGTTTTAATAGGCATAAACTGATGGAGGATGCGCTATTCTTATGCTGGTCTTGGCTTAGAAATCTGGAGGATGGCTTTACTTTTCCTTTCCACTTTTGGTCTACTAATATGGGGCAGGCTTTTATAATCAGGGGAGGGAAGGTCTAAGATGTATTCTTTTTGTTTGTTGACCTAGGCTTAAGTCAGAACTCAGGTGGCTTTTTTCATGATTTCATGTTTTAAGCCTCCTACGTTCTGTTTTGTTGTACTAGGTTATATGTTTTGCAGTACTCTTGTAATGCAGACATTTCTTCATATATATATAATAATTTTTGCTGGCCAAAAAAAAAAAAATATTATCTTTGCTGA
Organism: Glycine tomentella; assembly: GCA_007407185.1. Classification (NCBI taxonomy): domain Eukaryota; kingdom Viridiplantae; phylum Streptophyta; class Magnoliopsida; order Fabales; family Fabaceae; genus Glycine; species Glycine tomentella. The sequence continues at coordinate 305,150 of PYAF01003262.1, read as the reverse complement.
TAAAAAAAAAAAAAATCTGCATTTAATATGCTTGTTTTTTCACTTGCAGCTATTTCCTTATCATCTGGCCGAGTATATTTGCCGTGTAATGAGAGTATCGCCATTCAGATATTATTGTGATATGATTTTTGAAGTAATGAGAAATGGTAACGTTTTATTTGCTTGTTGCAACCTGATTAATATTTGCTGCATATAGCATAGTTTGCAATTGAGTGACTTATATGTAAAATCATGCCCTCTTAACCAGATTGTTGACTACCAAATGAATAGTATTTGTAAGAATATTTTTGCCGTGGGTTTTTTTGTAACTTGAATGGTTGGAACTGGAAGAGTTATTCATTTACTTCGATCTTGAATTGATAATTATGTTCATAATACAGATTGATAGTAAGAAGTATAATGTTGACTTGCAAAAACTTTTCTATAGGATAGAATTAAAACTTTTCTATTGGATATTGTTAATGATATTATTTGATTTAATGTAAATAGGGAAACTAGGAATATGGAATATATCTCTCTAGCTGATTTTTAGGGATTTAATTCCTTTTTGTAATTACTCCTTTGATTATAAATAGAGGCTTAGTGTGATCATTTTTGACACACAACATTACAGAAATAATACTCTTACATGGTATCAGTAGTTTAGGTTTATTTTTTTTTAGTGTTTCTTGGCTACGATGAACAGTACTCACGCATGAACACTACCACGCAAGCCTTCAACGCTGTTTTCCTCTCACCAGGCTGCCTTTTTTCGCCGGTGACCTCCAGGGGTAGGATCGCCTCCTTCTGACGACCCAGCTCCCCAAACCGCGCCGCCTGACTCCGCCGCACGCGCCCCACGCGCCGCCACACGCCGCTGCACGCGCACCGGAAAAAAAAAAACCTCCTTTCTAATATTTCCTCATGGCCTCTACCAGTCCCCTTGGTGATACCGGCTCTACGGTCACTTTTACCAATGTTCCTTTGATCCCTTGCAAGAAGTTGAGTGGTTCCAACAATTATAGTACCTGGGCAGCCGTTGTCCTCCTTTGGTTCCAAGGACAAGGACGTGCCGATCACTTGACTACTTGCGCCTCGGAGATTCCAGCCAAGGATCGCGCTTGATGGCAACAAATTGATGCCTCTTTATGCAGCGTCCTTTGGTTCTCTATAGCTCCCACTCTTCAGCCTCAATACCAGGCGTTTCCCACCTGTTACGAGGTTTGGACCAAAGCTAAACGCGTCTACTCTAATGATGTTCACCGTCTCTACAGTGTGGTGACAACTTTGCTCTCCACTCGGCTTGAGAATATGGATATGCAAACGTATCTTGGTAAGCTAGATCGTTTGATTGCTGATTATAACAATCTAATGCCTTTCACTACCAATGCAGAGACCTTTTACCGACAATGTAACCAATTCTTTATGGTTCTTGCTCTTGCCGGACTCCCGCATGACCTTGATTCCGTCCGTAACCAGATATTATCCGGTACTATTGTTCCTACATACGACATGATTAGTGAACAACTCTTACATCTCTCCACCCCGCATGCTTTTGGACATCGCTCTGCTCCTTCTGCGGATGCCTCCGCCTTTGTCTCCTCTCTTCTCATCGTGGTGGCCGCGACGGGGGCCGTGGCGGCAAAAGTCGCCCTCGTTGTACTTATTGCAACCGCTTTGGCCATGTCGAAGCCGAATGCCGCACCAAAGCCCGGGAGCATTCGAAGACGGCTAATGTGGCCCAGGTCAACGCACCTACAGATGTTACTATTTCCACCACTGAGTATCATGATTTCCTCCAGTTCCGAGCAGCCCAGCAATCTGCTTCGCCTACTACCATCGTGGCTCACTCTGGTAATCCTGTAGCTTTTGTCTCTCAGTCTTCCACCCTTGGACCTTGGATCCTTGACTCTGGTGCTTCTGATCATATGACTGGTAACCAATCTCTTTTCTCTCAGTTGTCTTTTTCCGACTCCTTGCCTTCTGTCACTCTTGCAGATGGCTCTCATATTAAAGTCCGTGGCATTGGTCAAACTCACCCACTCTCACCTTTTTTTGAACTCTGTTTTATTTGTTCCTGGCTGCCCCTTTAATTTAATTTCCATTTGCAAGCTCACTCGCTCTCTCAATTTCTCCGTTTTATTTGTTAATAACTCTGTTCTTATTCAGGATCGGCGTACCGGACGGACGATTGGAGTAGGACATGAGTCTGGGGGACTGTACCAGCTTTCACCATCGGTTGCTTGCGTCTCTAGTACCTCTCCTGATCTTGCCCACCAGCGTCTCGGTCATCCCAGCTTACAAAAATTACGTCTTTTAGTACCTAGTCTTTATACACTTACATCCTTCCAGTGTGAGTCGTGTCAATTAGGAAAACATGTGCGTTCTTCTTACAGTCCACGCGTCAATAAAAGTGCTGCGTCACCTTTTACTTTAGTTCACTCTGACATTTGGGGTCCTAGTCGAGTCTGTTCATCTTTAGGCTTTTACTATTTTGTGACATTTATTGATGATTTTTCCCGTTGCACTTGGGTGTTCTTAATTAAAAATCGCTCTGATGTTTTTTCTGTTTTTCAAGCCTTTTTTAATGAAATTAATAATCATTTTGGGACGCCTATTAAAACATTACGCACTGATAATGCTAGGGAATATTTGTCCTCTCACTTTCAGTCATTTCTTACCTCACATGGAATTATTCATCAGACAACATGTGCTCACACACCACAACAGAATGGTGTGGCTGAACGAAAAAATCGTCACCTAATTGAAACAGCTCGCACCCTCCTTCTTCACTATAATGTCCCTCTCCGCTTCTGGGGTGATGTGCTTCTTACTGCCTGTTATCTCATAAACCGCATGCCCTCGTCCGTCCTCAACAATCAAACTCCGTACTCCCTTCTATATCCTCAACAGAACATCTATCCTGTTCCTCTCCGTGTCTTTGGTTGCACTTGTTTTGTTCATGACCTTACTCTAGGTAAAGACAAACTTTCTGCCAAGTCTCTTAAATGTATTTTTCTGGGTTACTCTCGTCTTCAGAAAGGATACCGTTGTTTCTGTCCTCAACTTCAACGGTATGTTGTTTCTGCTGATGTCTCTTTCTTTGAGTCTACCCCTTTCTTCTCTACTCCCACTGCTCCTTTGGATCTGCATGTTCCACATGTTGTTTCAGCTCCAGTAGTCATCCCTGCCCCACCCCCGCTTGTTACTTATCAGCGCAGACCACCGGTGCTTCCACCTACTGGTCCCCCAGCATCATCTCCTACTCCAAACGCTCATCCACCACCGCCGCCTGAGTCTGAACTTCCTCTTGCCCTTCGCAAAGGTATTCGATCCTCCCGCAATCCTAATCCTCTATATGCTTGTGTTCTTCATTAT
>PYAF01003262.1:273413-301693 GCA_007407185.1 Glycine tomentella | reverse complement strand
GCTGCTACATGCGAAGTTATATGGCTTCGACAACTTCTCCAACAATTACACTTTGGAGACACTCGGGACACTAAGCTCATCTGTGACAATCAAGCTGCCCTTCACATTGCATCTAATCCGGTCTTTCATGAGCGAACTAAACACATAGAGATCGACTGTCATTTTGTGAGAGAGAAAGTGCTTTCGGGAGAAATCACCATTGACTTTGTCAACTCCAATGAACAACTGGCAGATATGTTCACTAAATCTCTCAAAGGATCTCGCGTTAATTATATTTGTAACAAGCTGGGTACATATGACATATATGCTCCAGCTTGAGGGGGAGTGTTAATGATATGATTTGATTTAATGTAAATAGGGAAACTAGGAATATGGAATATATCTCTCTAGCTGATTTTTAGGGATTTAATTCCTTTTTGTAATTACTCCTTTGATTATAAATAGAGGCTTAATGTGATCATTCTTGACACACAACATTACAGAAATAATACTCTTACAGATATAATGTTCTTGGTTAGCCCTTGAAGTGAGGGAAATTGTCTCTGAAATGGTAAATCTCCTTCCCCCCTGTTCAAGGAAAATGCTACCTTGTCTAAATTGAGGGTACAGACTCATCCTACATGATGGTGTGATTAGTAGTGAGTATGTATGGTATAGTAGGCAGAAAGCCGAATAATATGTGTGTAAACCTGGGGATGAAGTGTGTGCACAATATTTATTAAACCTGATGTGGATCTAAAAGCCAATTTGGCCAGAGCAACTGTTGTTGGGCATTGGCAATTTGGCATTCAAGATTTGTGGTTTTGCTGAGTATGCTCTTGGAAATAAATATTTTTGGGTTAGAAGAATTATAGTGGAGGGTATAAGAAGAACATTATAAGAGGGATGACTAATTGCTGGAAGAAAGAAAATAATTATGGAAATTATGTGGTGTTCCAAATTCTTGGTAATTTGGCAGTGAATAGTGATGGGATAGGCTATAGAGTGTGTTAGCACTTTGATATCATATTGAAATATAAGGGATTTAGATAAGGAAGGATGAGGGAGGAAAAGAGAAAATAGAAACTGAATAATTTAAAATTGATTTGTGTTAGGGTTAATCTCAATCTCAATCACAACAATTTCAGTGTGATGATCGAGGAGATGGTGATTAAAAAATTTGGATTCAGAGAGAGTGTGTGTTTTAGAAAAGAAAAAGAAATAACAGGGAAAGAAATGAACTCTGATCTTATTTCAGTAATGAAAAGTTAGTTTGTGTTAGTTACAATAGAGGTTTATATAACCTCTGAATTTGTCTAACTGAAATAACTAACTTCCTAACTGATTGAACTAATTACAGAATGTACATAGGTGTAGATAGCAGAAGCTACACGTGTACAGAAAGAGAGGTGCTGTTAGCAAAAGCTAACCAGCACTTACAATATGTATATTTGCTAAATAAAACTCTAATATCCCCCTCAAACTCAAAGGGAAGAGTTTTCTGAAGAAACACTCTTTACATTGAGTTTGCTTCTAAGAAATTCAAATCTTGCTGAAGACAATGGCTTGGTCAGCACATCAGCCCATTGATCTAGAACTGGAATGTGCACAACTGACAGCTGCTTAGCTAGAACTTTCTCCCTAACAAAGAAAACATCAATTTCCATATGCTTTGTGCGACTATGGAAAACTGGGTTATGAGCTATGGATACAACCCTCTGGTTGTCACAGAACAAAGCAGGAGTTGTGAAAGAAACATGTAACTCAGTCAGAAGAGCATGAGTCCAAGTGAGTTCTGTAGAAGTTTGGGCTAAGCTGCAATATTCTGCTTTAGTGCTGGATCTGGCTGTAACTTTCTGCTTTCTAGACCACCAGGAAATTAAATTTGGACCAAAAAATATAGCAGAACCAGAGGTTGATCTCCTGTCATCCACATCTGATGCCCAATCAGCATCGCAGAAAGCATGAAGAGACAATGGCTGAGTAATGCAAGTAAACTGAAACACAAGCCCATGAAAAATAGTACCCTTAAGGTACCTTAAGATCCTCTTAACCACTGCCCAATGAGAATCAAGAGGTGCAGCCATAAACTGACAAACTTTATTGACAACAAAGCTAATCTCTGGTCTAGTAAGTGTGGCATACCGCAATACACCCACAACTGACCTGAATAAAGTAGGATCATGAAGAAGATCAGCTCCATGCTTAGACAACTTGCAATTAGATACCATGGGAGAAGAGATGGAGTGAGCTTCAGCCATATTAGTCCTGTGTAACAAATCCCTGATGTACTTGGTTTGAGTCATGATAATAGAACTGTTGGACAGATAGTTAACCTCAAGCCCTAAGAAATAATCTAGTTGACTAAGTTGTTTTAGAGAAAAAACACTGTTCAACTTAGAAATAAGCTGCTGAATAAGAATGTTAGAGCTGCCATTGATTATAATGTCATCCACTTAAACCAGAAGATAGACAACCTGCATCTGATGCTTATTTATGAACAGAGAGGAATCACACTTGCTTCAAAACCAAACTGAATTAAAGTAGACCTCAACCTATCAAACCACTGCCTAGGAGCTTGCTTTAAACCATACAATGCCTTGTTAAGTCTGCATACTAATGATTTATCTGGAGCTTCAAAACCAGGGGGTTGGACCATATAAACAGATTCTTCAAGGAGTCCATTAAGAAAGGCATTATTCACATAAAGCTGAGATAACTTCCAACCATGTGAGAGAGCAAGAGTGATGATAATTCTAATGGTGACAGGCTTAATAACAGGAGAAAAGGTCTCATGAAAGTCAAAACCTTGAAGTTGATTGAACCTCTTTGCTACTAACCTTGCTTTGTATTTGTTTATTGTGCCATCGGCATTTTCCTTTACCCTAAACACCCATTTACAACCAATAGCTTGTCTGTTAGAAGGTAAAGAAACCAAATCCCAAGTTTTATTTCTCATTAAGGCATCATACTCAAGTTGCATGGCAGGATGCCAATCTGAGTTAGCAAGGGCCTGTTTGACAGTTTTAGGCTCAGAATGAACAAAAAACAAGGAGGGATGTAATCTAGGATTATGAATACTAGATTTAGACCTAGTTTGTATTGGATGAATGTTATTGGAAATGGAGTGAGGGACAAAAACATCAGTAGGTGCAGAGGAGGGTGCAGAAACAGTGGCAGTCTCTGAAGAGACATGTGAAATAGGGTCAGAAGTTGACAGAGTAGCCGGTTATGACACAGGAGAAGAAACAACAGTATGCTGATTGGTTATAGGAGAGAAACCAGGTGGTATAGCAGGTTCAAATTGTGGTGTAGGAAGGGAAAGCTGTGTATGGGAAAGTTCTGACTGCACAGGAGGAGGAGACAAATTGGGATTAAGACTAAAGTATGTATTTAAATCACTAACTGTATTTGGGAATGAAGGAAACAGATCAGCATAAGGGAATTTTTGCTCACTAAACAGGACATCTTTAGAGATATAAATTCTGCCAGAAGGGGCAGACATTTGTAACCCTTGTGAGAATTAGAATACCCTAAAAATAAGCATTCCTGAGACATGAAGTTAAGCTTGTGAGTGTGGTAAGGTTTTAAGAGAGGAAAACAGGAACAACCAAAGGTTTTCAAAAACTTAAATCAGGATCTTTTTCAAAAAGAATGGTGAGAGGAATGGCAACATTAAGAGAAGCAGTAGGAAGCCTATTAATGAGATAAACAACAGTGGTAAAGGCATACTTCCAAAAATTCAGTGGTAAAGAAGCATGATGCAACAAATTAAGACCTAAGTCCACTATATGCCTGTGTTTTCTCTCAACCACTCCATTTTGATGATGAGTGTGAGGACAAATGAGCCTATGAGAGATACCAAAAGAGTTTAAAAGATTGGAAAAAGGTCTATACTCTCCTCCCCAATCAGACTGAACACTCTTTATTTTAGTGTTGAGTTGTAGTTTAAAGAAGGAGAGCTTAAAACCTGAACCTCTTTGTTATATTTGTTAAGTTTAGTCTCATGTCCATATAGAAGTGCCTCTATTTCAGCAATAGAGGGTGTTCTCTTCTTTCCTTCAATAACAGAAATTACTGATGCATAATCAGAGGGGAGACCTTCCAACAAAGCATCCACATACTCTTCATGCCTCACTGGAACTCCAACTCCAACTAACTCATCAACATAGCCTTTAATTTTTCTCAAGTAATCATCGATGGATTTGCCATCAAGGGAAACTTCTCTCATTGCAATGCGTAATTGACGAGCCCTGGATTTAGTGTGTAGGCTAAAGTTTTAGTGTGTATGCTAAAGTGTTCATGAATTTTGTCCCAAATTTGGCATGAATGTTCAGATCCAAGAACACGAGACAAAACAGTTTTAGAAAGAGTGACTGAACCCAAACAAGGAGAGTCTGATCCTGAACCTCCCAGGCTTCAAATTCTGGATTAATTCTATCAGCCACTTGATCACTTTCTGTGAGATATCGAGGCGGAATGACAGGATTAACCGCAAACCTCTGCAGCTTATGTGACTTAATAACTAGCTCAACATGTTGACGCCAGTGTAAGTAGTTTGAATCATCCAATTTCTCAGCAACAGAATTGGGAAATGTATGCAAAACAGAGTGCACAGGAGCGGAAGCCATACTGAACAGAGAACACAAACAAACAGTGAACCAGATAACAATCAACATCGTAACAGGATTGTCTTCCACAAGAAAACTTCAATGGATCTAAGCTGATGGAGGATGCTTTATTTTTTTGTTGGTCATGGCTAGTTATTCTGGAGAAAGGATTTAATATACCTTTCTACCATTAGTCTAGTCAGTTGAGTGTTGGGTTTTGCTAGAAAGTTTTTTATCTTGTTTTTTAACCTTCCTGTGAGTCTAACCTTAGGCTGTCCTTTGGCACCTTAACGCGGGTGGTTATCATGTATTAGGCTGCCAAAGTTCTGGTTGGCTCCCTGGGATGTTTTCTTATTCAGTTCTACTTGTACTCATCTCTATCTTTCATATATATATTTTTTATCTTTGCTGATAAAAAAAACAAAAAAACCAAACTGGGAACGAAAGCAAAAGCTAACCAGAAAATGCGAATAGATTGAGGCAAACAAGCCAAACAGTAGCACCAGAAGTTAACGATGAACAGACTGATCCAAACAAGCCAAACAGCAGCACGAGAGGCTAATTGCGAACAGACTGAGCCAAACAGCAGCACCAGAACTTGATTATGAACAATAAACGTGTCAAAATCACCTTTGAACAGCACAGACAGCACAGAAAAGAGGAACCCAAGCTCATACGAGACCAATCGCACACACATGGTTGAACAGGAACAACCACGAGTGCATGCACTATTGCGAACAAGGAGAAACATAACTGAACAGGAACGAGACGAGCAAGAAACGAACAAGAAGACGAAACTGCAAGCAAGAACAAGACCCACCAACAGATGCTAGCAAGAACATGAAGCAGAAATCACGAGCAAGATCAAAGCTTATGAACAGAAGCTTGAATGAAGACACACAATCACTGCAAAATTTTTGCTCTTGATACCATTTTAGAAAAGAAAGAGAAATAACAGAGAAAGAAATGAACTCTGATCTTATTTTAGTAATGAAAAGTTAGTTTGTGTTAGTTATTTTGGGAGGATGATTGGAGGGAGGCCAGATGAAGTACCAAAGACTATTTCTAATTTCGCAACAGCAGATGAATAGTGTCCAAAAGATGGGGTGCTTCTCCAATAACGGATGGGAGTGGAAGTTTAGGTGGAGGAGGTGTTTCATGGAGGGCGAGGTAGAAATAGCTATCAGATTTATAGAAGAACTACAAGATATACAGCCACATGCCCAGATGCAGGATTCTTGGAGCTGGGAGGATGATCTGAGTGGGACATATACGGTGGGAAGTGCATATAGACTGCTGACTAAGGAGGCAGATTTTCAGAATCAGGAGCTAGTGTTCAAAGAGATGTGGAAGCTAAAAGCTCCTAGCAAAGTACTGTGCTTTGCTTGGAGACTTTTGAGGGACCGTTTACCTACTAAAAATAATCTAAGTAGAAGGAATGTACTACTACTCGATAACAGATGTCCTTTTTGCTTGGATGCTGAAGAGGATGCGTCACATATCTTTTTCAGTTGTCCGAAGGTTCTGCCGCTGTGGTGGGAGTCGATGAACTGGATAAATATTCAACGGGTATTCCCGTTAAAACCAAAACAACATTTTCTCCAGCACGCATATTGTGATATCAATGGTCTTCTGATTAACAGATGGCAGATCTGGTGGTTAGCCCTATCATGGTGCATTTGGCACCATAGGAATCAGATTGTGTTCCATAATGTTTGCTTTAATGGACAAAAGCTGATGGAAGATGCATTATTTTTTTGCTGGTCTTGGCTTTCCACCCTTGAGAAAGGATTTTCTATTCCTTTCCACTTTTGGTCTAGCAATATTAAGGAGGATTTTTGTATTTTAGGGAGGGTATAACAATATTTTTTGGTGGGGCTTGAGCCTATCTTCAGCTAGATCTTTGGCTATCTAATCCATGCTCTCTGCATGTATTAGCTAGCCACGGTTCTGGTCTGTTTTGTCTGATAGGTTGTACATTTTCATATGTTATACTTGTAACTTCTCATTTACATATATATAATATATTATTTTTGCTGAGAAAAAAAAAAAAAAACAATAGAGGTTTATATAACCTCTGAATCTGTCTAATTGAAATAACTAACTTCCTAATTGATTGAACTAATTACAAAATGTACAGAGGTGAAGATAGCTGAAGCTACACGTGTACAGAAAGAGAGGTGCTGTTAGCAAAAGCTAACCAGCACTTACAATATGTATATTTGCTAAATACAACTCTAATATTGTGTAAAACCCCTTATTTATATTTATTCCTAACAGTAGAATACCCAATTAAATAAGGAAACAAATGATGAAATATATCAAAATATGAAAACCACTCCTAAGAGATCATTTAAGATACTCTAAGATATTCAGACTCATTAATAATATTTATGATATTTTGTATATATTTGAGATGCTTAAGCCTTTGGGCTTTTCCTAAGTTACACAGTTGTGGTAGTGTAGAGGACAATATTCCTATTTGGTTTTATTTAGTTTTTTTATTATTTGAGCTGCTTATTTAGTTTTTTACTTAGGGCCTGTTTGAACAATTATACAATATTTGCCTTATGTAACACGTTGGGATAAGCTTCTCTAGAAGCATTTCTAGAAGAAGAAAATAAGAGCAAAAAGATGAGATGAACTTCTCCATAAGTAAAAATAAGCTCTCCATTAGCTAATTTGTAGAAGCTCACCAATGTAGCTTCTCTAAAAGATGAGATGACATCTACAAATTAGCTAATGGAGAACTTATTTTTACTTATGGAAAAGCTCATTTCATTTTTTTCTCCTTACTTTTCTCTTCTAGAAGTGCTTCTAGAGAAGCTAACATCCAAACAGGCCCTTAGTCTATGGGAGTTTATATTTTCTTCTTGATCAAAGAACTCTATCTGGTACTTGCTCACTTGTGTGCTATAGGTTAATTAAGATGCGGAGTAATAAACATTTGCTTGCAAATGAGCTGGCCTAAATTTCTGCATGTTTGAATTATTTGCAGAGCAACCTTATGACAGCATCCCAAATTTTAGTGCAGCAGATGCTTTAAGACTTACAGGAATTGGGAGAAATGAATTTATTGATATAATGAACAAGTGCAGATCTAAGGTACTGGGTAGATTTTCCCATACTGTATACAGAAATATGCGTTTGATTCTTAGATTTCATGTATCATCATGATATTCTATGCATCTGTGGTTGTTATTATTACCTGTTCTAATTTATTAGAATTGATAACAGAGAAATGAAAAAGGGGAGAAATTCAGTTTCATTAACCCAACTAACTCAATTCATACAGCTTCATATTTATAGACTAATCAGTTAGTTAGGACAGCTGTCCCTAACTAACTAACTATAACTAAATGAGCTATCTAACTCAGGTAAACTAAGTACCCAGAACTGCAGTAATAACTGCAGTTCCTTTACAATACTCCAATACCCCCCTCAAACTCAAGGTGGTTGAGACTTAGAAGAAAGATCAATTGCATTGAGTTTGCCTTTGAGAAACTGAAACCTGGTTGGAGAGAGGGGTTTTGTTAAAGCATCAGGCCACTAATCATGACCAGGAATGTGATGAACAATCAGCTGCTTGGTTAGAACTATTTCTCTAACAAAAAACACATCAATTTCCATGTGTTTGGTCCTTGTATCGAGAACAGGGTTGTGAGCCAGTGCTACAACACTTTAGTTATCACAAAACCATTTAAAAGGAACACCTTATTCAGAAAAGAGAGTCTTATTGGGCTAAACTTCTGTATTCGGCCTCAGTACTTGACCGGGCTTCAACTTGTTTTCTTGACCACCAGAAAATGAGATTAGGTCCTAGATAAACTGCAGCTCCTGATGTTGACCTTCTGTCATCAACATCTGAGGCACAGTCAGCATCACAAAGACCTCTAAAAGGAATAGGTTGACCTGATATAGCAGGTCTTAGTTGAAGTCTATGAGAGATAGACCCTTTTAGATGTCTTTGAATTCTCTTGACTACTGTCCAATGAGTTTGCTATGGATTAACCATGAATTGACAGACCTTGTTAACTGCAAAGCTTATTTCTGGTCAAGTAATTGTTGTATACTGTATGGCTCCCACAACTGATCTGTAAAAAGTAGGATAAAAAAATAAGTGTAGAATATTCTAGAGTATTAGAATTAGTTGTGGAATATTCTAGAGTATGAGAATTAGTTGTGGAATATTCTAGAGTATTAGAATAAGTGGTGGAATGTTCTAGAGTATTAGAACTAGTTGTATATAATGAACCCTTTGGGTTTCAATCTAAATGAATGAAAAAGAGTATTCACATAACCAATGTTGTTAAATCGTAGAGTCTACATAGACTCGGTGGGATGAGCTAAATCGTAAAACCGTAGAAATGTAAATTGTATATAAGAGTCTACTTCAAGGGAAATTAGCGGAAACACAAACACAAAAGTCCATTTCGAAAATGTTAAATGAAACTGCAGAAAGAAAAAAGTGGTTACATAAAGCAAATCAGGCCCAAACAAAGAAAACCTAGCCTATATTCTTCTTTTCTCCTAGTGCTGCGCCGTTTCTCTCCTTCTCCTCTTCTTTTCTCCGCTGCACCTTTTCTTTTCTCCTTCTCTTCTTCTTTTCTCCTCTTCTCCTAGTGCTGCGCCATTTTTCTTTCTGTTTCCATTACCGTGAGCTGTTTTCATCCAAATCAGTGACCTCCAAACGGTTTTCAATGACGGGAATGGTGGCCAAACCTCCTTGACATGGAGCGCGACCGCCGCGACGAAAGGGAGAAGATGAGAAGCTCGAGAATGGCCTAAATCACTGAATGGGTTTCGAAACCCTTTTTTTTTTTTGTTTAAATACACACTGAGTCAACTCGGCGATTCAACCGAGTTTACCGAGTTGACTCGCGAGTTTACCGAGTTTACACTCATTTCCAAGTTTACTACCGAGTCAACTCAGTTTGGTGCGCAGAATCGTTAACTCGGACGATTTTACCGAGTTAACTCGCCAATTTAACAACACTGCACATAACAATATGGTATCAAGAGCAGGTTTTCCTGTTATCGTTGTGCAACTCTAAAGCCTATTTTTTAAAAAAAGGCCTACCCTCTTTTGGTTTGAGATGACTTATGGACTCTTCTAATAATACGAGTGAGGAGCTTCGTGCCTCTCCTAATTTTGATGATGTTTTCATCTCCAAGGCTGAGTATGAGCAATTTCAGAAGATGATGCCTCAATTTGTTGAAGCAATTGAACTCAATTCTTCATGTTCCCTCTCTTACTTGTAACCTCATCTCTATCAGCAAACTTACATCTGAGTTAAATTGTGTTGCGAAGTTCTCGGTCGATGCTTGTGTTTTTCTGGAACAGGACTCGGGATTGAAAGTTGGCAGTGCTAGAGAGGAAGAAGGGCTTTACTATTTTGAAAAGGATCCTAATGAAACAAAATTTTTTGCGCACCACTCATTATCTTTGTCTGATGATTGTAATGATGTTATATTGTGGCATCATCGGTTAGGACACCCAAATTTCTTTTATCTTCAGAAGTTGCTCCCAAACTTATTTATCAATAAAAAATCCAGTTCTTTTTCTTGTGATATTTGTCAGTTTGCAAAGCATCCTCATGTTTCTTATCCTCCTAGAGTTTGTCATGATTATTCTCCATTTACCTTGATTCATAGTGATATATGGGGCCCAGCCCGTGAGAAAAAAATCTTCGGTGCTCATTGGTTTATTAGTTTTATTGATGACTAGTCTAGGGTATGTTGGGTATATCTTTTAAAGGATAAATCTGATGCTGCATCCACCTTTAAAAACTTTCATGCTATGATTCAAACTCAGTTTCGGACTTCTATCAAAATTCTTCGAACTGACAATGGTACTGAATATTTTAATTCTGTTCTTGGAGACTATCTCACCCAACATGGTATTCTCCATCAAAGTTCTTGTCCTAACACCCCTCAACAAAATGGGGTGATTGAAAGAAAAAATAGACATCTTCTTGAAGTTGCTCGAGCTCTTTTGTTTACCATGCATATCCCTAAATATCTATGAGGGGAAGCTATCTTGCATGCATCGTATCTCATCAATCGGATGCCTTCTCGTGTACTAAATTTTCATTCTCCTTTATCTTGTCTTACCAACACCTTTCCTTTTTTTCGGGCTCATTCTTCCCTTCCTCTCAAGTTGTCTGGCTGTGTGGCTTTTGTACATGTTCCTCCCCATCAAAGGTCCAAACTCGATCCTAAGTCTATTCGATGTGTTTTCATAGGATATCCTCCTAACCAAAAGGTTTACAAATGTTACTCACCTTCTCTCCGTAAGGTCTTTGTTTCTATGGATGTCACATGTTATGAGACACAATCCTTTTTTCCTTCAACTTCTCTTCAAGGGGAGTCTATTGGGGTAGATGAAGATAAGTCTTGGAAACCAAATGAGTCTGTCGTTCTACCTTTGCCTTTGGAGACATGGGGAGTTATTGTGCAGGAGATAGGGCGAGCTACTGTGATAGAGACTGAAGATCCTCCTGTTAAATGGGGAAAAATTTACAGCAGGCGAAAAACACTTCAGGAGCCTCTAGCCTGCCAAGATTCTGACTCGAGACCTAGTTCCAGCAAACCAATACCTGAATGCACTGATGCAGCCAACCTAAATTTGCCTATTGCTCTTCGAAAAGGTACCAGATCCTGTATTGCTCACCTTATTTCTCATCATATCTCGTATGAAAAGTTATCCCCAGTTTTTCGTGCTTTCAACACTATTTTAGACAATACAAAAATACCAAAAAACATCCAAGAAGCACTTGATGACCCAAAATGGAGGAATGCAGTTTTTGAAGAAATGGATGCACTAAAAAAGAATGAACTTGGGAATCTGTAGCATTACCCAGAGGAAAGAAAACAATAGGTTGCAAGTGGGTGTTCACAATAAAATTTAATGCAGATAATAGTATCAACAAGTATAAGGTGAGATTGGTTGGTATGGGATTCACTCAGACTCATGGAATAGACTATCAAGAGACATTTGCCCCAGTTGCCAAACTTAACACTATCCGAGTTCTACTATCATTTGCTGCCAACCTTGATTGGCCCTTGCAACAATTAGATGTAAAGAATGCCTTCTTGAATGGAGATTTACATGAAGAAGTTTATATGAATCCACCACCTGGTTTTGAAAAAAAAGACTGTTCAATATGCAAGTTGAAGAAGTCTCTCTATGGGCTTAAACAATCCCCTAGAGAGTGGTTTGAGAAGTTTACCCAAGCTGTGAAAGGAAGAGGATTCCTCCAAGCTCAGACTGATCACACTCTATTTTATAAATACTCTGATGGTGGCAAAATTGCTATTCTCATTGTTTATGTTGATGACATAATTGTCACAGGAAATGATTGTGAAGAGATAAGCTCTTTGAAACAGTGTTTAGCTAACGAGTTTGAACTGAAAGATATTGGAGTTCTCAAATATTTCCTTGGCATGGAGGTTGCTCGTAGTAAGGCAGGAATTTCTTTAACTCAGAAGAAATATATTCTAGACTTGTTGCAAGAAACAGGAATGCTTGGGTGCAAGCTAGCAGAGACTCCAATTGATCCTAATATTAAATTGGAAATTGAAGATGGGAAAGTTGACAGAGAGCAGTACCAGAGGCTGGTGGGGAAGTTGATCTACTTATCTCACACTCGGCCAGATATTGCATTTGCGGTTAGCATGGTTAGTCAATTCATGCATTCTCCTAAGGAAAAACACCTTAGTGCAGTTTATAGAATCCTCAAGTACCTCAAAAACACCCCTGGTCAAGGAATGTTCTTTCAAAGAGGACACAAGAGGTTGATTGAAATTTATACAGATGCAGATTGGGCTGGCTCTGCCAGGGTATTGGACCTATGTCTGGGGAAATCTTGTGACCTGGAGAAGTAAGAAACAAACAGTTGTTGCCAGAAGCAGTGCAAAAGCAGAATTTCGGGCTCTAGCCCATGGTATTTGTGAAGGAATCTGGTTAAAAGGACTTCTTGAGGAATTGAAGATCTCTTATCCCTACCTGTCAAATTGTATAGTGATAATAAGGCTGCTATCAGCATTGCTCAAAATCCAGTTCACCATGATAGAACTAAACATTTGGAGGTTGATCGTCATTTTATCAAAAAAAAAATTGGATGATGGTAGTGTATGTTTGTCATATATACCTACCAAAGAGCAGACAACGGATATTCTTACCAAAGGATTACACAAGCCCACCTTTGAGGATTTGATTCGCAAGTTGGGTATGATTAATATATATCTCCCAACTTGAGGGGGAGTGTAGAATATTCTAGAATATTAGAAATAGTTGTGGAATATTCTAGAGTATGAGAATTAGTTGTGGAATATTCTAGAGTATGAGAATTAGTTGTGGAATATTCTAGAGTATTAGAATAAGTGGTGGAATGTTCTAGAGTATTAGAACTAGTTGTATATAATGAACCCTTTGGGTTTCAATCTAAATGAATGATAAAGAGTATTCACATAACAATAATAAGCCATTACCAGACTTGACAACTTGCAGGTAGTTGTCATTGGAGAGGAGATAGATAGGCTGAGCCTCTGTTATCTTAGTGTTTTGAAGAAGATCGCTGATGTACTTGATCTGAGTGAGAACAAGGTTACCAGGCAGTGCTTTGACCTCAATTCCTAAAAGATAGTCCAATTTTCTAAGTTGCTTAAAAGCAAAGCTGGAATTCAGTTTAGAAGTAAGTTTCTGGATCAGCATAGAAGAGCTACCAGTAATTATTATGTCATCAACATATACCAGGAGATAAACAGTTTGATGTTGAGCTGTGTAAACAAACAATGAGGGGTCACACTTGCGTGCTATGAAGCCAAACTGAAGAATAGTGGATTGTAGTTTTTCAAACTATTGCCTAGGGGCTTGTTTTAAGCCATAAAGAGCCTTTTTAAGCTTACAAACCAGAGCGCAAGTTTACAAAGTCAGGTGGCTGTGACACAGACAAATTCTTCAAGAGTACCATTTAGGAATGCTTTTTTGACATCTAGTTGAAAGAGATCCCAATGATGAGTCAATGCTACAGTAATAATGAGTCTAATAGTGACAGGTTTTATGAATGGAGAAAATATTTCATTGAAGTCAAATCTGTTGGGTATGGCTCATATTGTGCCGTCAGTAGATATGCACGGCTAGGGGGAGTCTCCCCGGCGGGGGCTAGGGGGCAGTGCCCCCAGAACTTCTTTCGAGGCCTTGTACTGTTGTTGGCCTCGTGTTTTATTATTTGTAGTTTGGGCTTGGGCCTATGAATCGCTACGGTGCTTAGGGTTTCTAAGCCTATATATTTCCTTGTAATATGAGTGCAATTGTACGAGTGTGAGAGAAATATAGTGAATAGCTGGATGTAGCCCACATTGGGTGAACCAGGGTAAACTCTGTGTTATTTTCTTCCTTTCTCTCTCTTTCTCCTATCTCGATTGTTGTGTGATTGCTCGATACGCAACAATTGGTATCAGAGCGTTGGTTCTGTGATTGGGGTTTCGCTGCCAGGTTCTGTGATTGGGATTTCGCTGCCAGGTTCTGCGATTGGGGTTTCACTGTTTTAGGGTTTTCTTGACAATATAAGAAACTTGCAAAATCAATTTGTGAGGGATGTCGACCAGCCAATCACTAATCGAGGTTGAAAAGTTTGGAGAAAAGGGTTTCGAGTTATGGAAACTGAAGATGGAGGCCCTGCTTGTTGATAGGGAACTCTGGTACGTGATCGAAGATGCACCACCTGGGTCTAAAAGATCAAAAACGATCTAAAGGCGCGAGGCCTGATTTGGTTGTGCCTTGCTGACAACGTTCTGGTGAACGTGATCTCCGATAAGACCGTGAAGGATCTCTGGACGAAGCTAGGTAGTCTCTATCAGAGCAAGTCACTTGTGAATAAGCTGTTCCTGCGAAGGAAGCTGTACAATCTACAGATGTCTGAAGGTGATTCTTTTTCTGCACATTTAAATGAATTAAACACTGTCTGCGCACAACTCACATCTGTAGATGTCAACCTGGATGATGAAGATAAAGCATGTACCTTGTGTTCATTGCCAAAATCTTGGGAGCATATCATTATCTCTATTGGTACTGGTGTTAACATACTGTCCTTAGAGGCCGTTGTTGCTGCCTTGTTATCTGAAGAGATGAGAAGGGTAGGTTCTGAGGGTATTGCTAATGAGGCTTTGTTTGCTAGAGGGAGGAATACTGATAAATCAAAATCAGATTTCAAAGGAAAATCTCGGGGAAGGTCAAAGTCTCGTGATAAATCCGAAGCAAGGTGCTGGAAGTGCAAGCAGGTTGGGTACATAAGAAAAAATTGCAGAAATAAAAGTGTAGGCCCTGAGAAACGGGATGAGTCATCATCTTCTGGTACAAAGAAGGATGATGATGATGATAGCGTGAGAGATCTGTATGTAGTGACAAATCCTCATAGCGACTACAACGAGTGGATAATTGATACTGGAGCATCGTTCCATATGACACCTCACAAGGAGTGGTTCTACACTTATCAAATATGTTCTGATGGTACAGTGAGAATGAGAGATGACATGACCCTGGAAATTGTGGGACGTGGGAAGGTAAGGTTGAAGATGAAAGATGGAACAATCAAGAATCTATCGGATGTAATGCACATTCCGAATTTAACCAGAAATCTTATCTCTGTTGGAAGTATGGTAGATGCAGGTATAAATTTGAGTAGTGATAAATATTCATGCAAACTGACTCGTGGAGCTATGGTAATCGCCAGAGGAGAGCGTCATGGCAAACTGTGGAAACTGTTGGGTCACACAATGTTCAGTGGTGATGGCTGTATATTTGAGCACGCTGAGGAAGACACTGCAATGCTATGGCACAGGAGGCTGGGTCACATTGGTGGGAAAGGTCTGGAGACTTTAACATCAAAGAAGTTGGTAGAAGGGATTCTGAGTTGTTCTATAGGCTTCGGGTTTTGTGAGCACTGTTTACATGGCAAGCAAAATCGGGTGTCTTTTGAGTCCATTGGAGGAAGAGCTGCAAAAATTCTTGACTTGATACACAGCGACGTGTTTGGACCTACACCTGTAGTATCACACGAAAAATCTAGGTATTATGTTTCTTTTACTGATGATTATTCTAGATATGTGGTTATATTTCTTACATAGCAAAAATGAGGTGTTCGAAAAGAGTTCAAAGCATTGGTAGAAAATCAATTTGACAAAAAAATCAAGGTGTTGAGAACTGACAATGGTGGAGAGTTTTGTTCTGCAAAATTCGATCAACTTTGTGTGGCTAGTGGTATTGCACGGCAAAAGACAACACCCTATTCACCTCAACAGAATGGGGTGGCAGAGAGGTTGAATCGGTCTCTCATTGAAAAGGCACAAAGCATGCTAAGTGGTGCAGGCTTGGCAGCTGAGTTTCGGGCGGAGGTAGTTTTTGCTGCTTGTTATTTGAAGAACAAGTCTCCTACATTGGCTTTGAAGGATAAAACTCCTTTTGAAGCACTGTTTAAAAGAAAGCCAAACATCTCTCATGTGAGGGTATTTGGTTGTGAAGCATATGCACACATACCCAAGGAGAAAAAAAGAGCGCTTGACAGTAAGTCTCAGAAGTGCTATTTTATTGGGTACAAGGATGGCGTCAAAGGGTACAAGTTGTGGAATCGAGAAACTGAAAGTGTAAGTTACAGCAGAGATGTTGTGTTCAGGGAAGAAAAGCTGAATCAGATTTTTCCGGAAGCTTCTGAAAAGCCACAAACAGTAGAGTTTGATGTTCATAGCTCACAGGTTGGAGAGGAAAATTCAGATTCTGAAGCTGTTGAATATGACGGGGTGGAAGATACAGTTTTTGATACCGAGGCTGAAGTTGAAGTACAGAGGTTGAGGAGATCCACAAGGGAGAGAAGACCACCTGAGAGGTATACACCTGAAAACTATAATTTTTGTGCTACTGACAATAGTTATGCTTTGAGTATCAAAGATGATGACCCGAGCACTGTAAAGCAAGCTAGGGATTCAGATGCTGCTGCCAAACAATGGGAGGAAGCCATGAATGAAGGGATGAACTCTTTGATAAAAAATCAAACTTGGAGTTTGGTTAAACTACTTGCAGATCGAAAAGCAATTGTTTGTAAGTGGTTGTTCAAGAAAAAGACTGGTGCTAATGGGGAGATAGAACGTTACAAAGCTCGCTTGGTTGCAAAAGGATACTCACAGATAGAAGGGTTTGATTATGGTGAGGTATTTTCACCTGTTGCAAAGTTAAATTCCAAAAGACTTGTTTTATTTGTGGCAGCTGCGTATGACTTAGAGGTGGAGCAGTTGAATGTGAAGACGACATTCGTTCATGGTGATTTGGAGGAGGTTATTTACATGAAGCAGCCAGAGGGGTTCATAGTAAGAGGTAAAGAGGACTTTGTGTGCAAGCTTAACAAGTCTTTGTATGGCCTGAAGCAATCTCCCAGGATGTGGTATTAGAAGTTTGAGACTTATGTGTTGAAACTTGTGTTTGACCGTTGTGATGCTGATCATTGTGTTTACGTGAAAAAGGTAGAAGATAGCTTTGTTATTCTAACCTTGTATGTTGACGACTTGCTACTTGTTAGTAACAGTTTGAAGATGATCAGTATTGTAAAAGGTCTACTGGCAAAGCAATTTGAAATGAAAGATTTAGGCCCGACAAGTATGATCTTGGGCAACATGTCAATTTGTAGAGATGAGAGAGAATTTTAGAGAGAGAGACAGTGAGTGGGTGAGGGTCAGTCACAGAAATAGGTTTAGAGAGCGTTCCGGTGAGGGATATAAGGCTAGACCATGTCTCAACTACGCTGGATTTGGCTACGGACAACGAGGTATGGAAAATGTGGAGGTTCGACGATGGGGGAGGGCGAGACAGGATTGGCGGGATAGGTCGGAGATAACTTCCTTCTATTTCACTCGATTTCCTGAGGAGATAGGGGAAAGAGAATTGTGGACAGAATTCAAAAAGTGGGGCGACGTAAGAGAAATATTCATCGCAAAGAACCGAAACAAGAGTGGCAGAAAGTATGGTTTCGTGCGATTCAAAGGGTTGAGGATGTGGGCTACCTTGAAAGAAAGCTAGATAATCTGGTTGTCGGTGGACTCAAGCTACATGTCAACCTGCCTAAGCATAGCAGGGAACGAACCAAAATGGACCAACATCATCATAGGGAGACCGGTGGCGACAAAATATCTGTGAGGAGTAAGGGCAAGGAGAAGATCACTTGGGCACAACCAGAGCGGTACGACGACACTCAAAGACAAATGCCGTATCGTCAATCATACGCGAAGGTTCTTGCGTCGTCCAGCCACTCTGGGATGAGGAGACGACCTACAGTACATGCTCTAGCGGCGAGGTCTCCATCCCATTCAACCATTCAATTATCTATTCCGCCGGAAAAGTGGAATTGGTACAACAAGGCATGGATCGGCAGGCTTAGAAATCTGTCGAAATTTGACAGACTGGAAGAGGAGATTTTATGGGACGGTTGACGATGTTACACCCAAATACCTAGGTGATGATATGGTATTATTAAAGGGGCTTAGCGACTCTACAGCAAAAGCAATGTGCAGAGAAGCTATAGAAAACGGTCTATCTCTGTTTCATATGTTGCATAAATGGTCTCCAGATTTGAAGCCCGGCTTCAGGCTGGTATGGATACTATGTTGGGGAATTCCATTGCATGCATGGAACACTGAATCTATAAGACAAATCGTTGCTGGGGTAGGGGATTTGGTAGATTTGGATGATGATACTGAAGACCTCCACCGACTGGATAGGGCCCGGGTGCTTATCAAAACTCTTTGGCAGCCTATTATCCATCACAACGTTACGGTATCTATCAATGATGTGGTATACAAAATTAACATAGTAGAGGAGACGGGTAATTGCTCGTGCGGGTGTAAAAGGGGAAGTTATGATGCGTCGTCGAAAGAAATTTCCTCCGACGAAAGTATGATGGAGCTGAGTATATCATCGGAGAACATGGAGGTGGTGGCGGAAACTCCAGCGCAGTATGGGGCGATGAGCGGCGACAGGGAGGACCATAACTGCCTCGTTGCTGACCAATGGTTCATACCTGATGGTCAAAACAGTGCGCAGGAACCGATGGTCTCAAGTTTGAATCTCGACAAATCATGCAACAGGGTAGGTGGAGCAGAGCAGGCTTTATGTGTGAATCAAACTATCAATTGTACGGGCCTATCTTCTGATGCAGACAACAGAGAGGGTCGTTTGGGGGTAAGGGTTGAAGCAGAAGATATATCGGTGCCTAGGATTGCCTCTGATGCAGTCAACAACGAAGGATGTTTGGGGAAATGGGCTGAAGCAGAAGACGCATCTGAGATGCAGCCAAACACACAAAATAGTACGGGAGTCCAGAATATACCGTCACGTGGGGTGTTGGGGACAGCAGGGGGTGTTTGTAATCGGATGGGCCCCACCACTTTATGCTCAGTTGAAGACAAGGAAAAGGAATTGGGCCATAATAAATATGGGCCTAATTTTAAGGGGATGTTATATATCAGAAACAGGGGGTGCAAAAAGGATATTCAGGTCATAACAATGTGTGGATCTCAACCTGAAATCACCATCCAGCAGCCCAGTAAGAAAGGGAAAGAGGTCATGAACGTCCTTTCCAATTTAGAAAATTCCCCTTCTTCGTCCAGGGGTGGTGGCCTTAAGGTGGTAGCGCATTGGGAGAACAAGAATCCGGGTGACAATGATGGCTCATCTGAGGCAAAGGCAGCTCATAGCTATTCAAAACATGATTGGAGAGTTGATGCTGACAGTGACTCGGAGATAGCAAAATTATTGGGAGTGGATGGATATAATCAGACAGAAATAGTGAACAATATGCTTGATATGGAAAGCAGAGATAAGGCTGAGTTTGTGAGGATGGGGGGCAATGCTTGTGATCAATGAAGATTCTATCCTACAACATCAGGGGGCTGGGGAGGGGTGTTAAGTGGGCTGCAATTAGGAAACTGATATCAAAAGAAAGGGTGGATATGCTGTGCCTACAAGAAACTAAAAAAGAAACAATTGATGCTAAGGTGTGTAATGCACTATGGGGAGATGATGATATCAAATGGGAATTCCTGCCTGCAATCAACAAGGCTCCAGGTCTACTATGTATCTGGAGTGAGAAGGTTTTTATTTTGGAGAATAATGTGTTAGGGGCTGGATTTATATATCTGGAAGGGATATGGGTTGCTGATGGCAGTAAAGCTACAATTGTGAACATATATTCACCTTGTGAGGTATCTTTGAAAAGAAAAATATGGGAGGACATAAGGCAACTGAGAGTTACAAACATGGGGGGTTTATGGTGCATAATTGGGGACTTCAACAATATCAGAAAACCTCAAGAAAGAATGGGGTTATGTCTGAGATACCATGATGATGGTATTGTTAAGGAGTTTAATGAATGGATAGATGATATAGAAGTTGAGGACGTACCTTGCATTGGACGTAACTTTACATGGTATAGACCAAATGGGACTGCCAAAAGTAAACTGGATAGAGCACTAGTATCAGCAGAATAGATCACTAAATGGCAGGGCACTACTCAGTTTATTCTGGAACGAAATTTTTCTAACCACTGCCCTATCCTACTGAGATCCTCTGTGGCTGATTAGGGCCCAAAACCATTTCGGGTCTTGGACTGCTGGCTTCAGGATAATTCATTCAGGAAGATTGTGTGTGATGGATGGAATTCCAATTTGATCAGTGGTTGGGGGGGTTTTGTTATAAAAGAAAAACTTAAGAATCTGAAACAGAGGATTAAGCTGTGGAATAAAACACAATTTGGTGATATGCAGCTGAAGATTAAATCTTTGTAGATGGAACTCCACAAGTTAGAAATTGAGGGTGATGGGAGACATTTTAGTGAAGATGAGGTGCAGAGAAGAAAACAACTTCAGGAGGAGTTATGGGCTGCAGCCCAGGCAAATGCTTCCATCCTAAGGCAGAAGGCTAGATCCAAGTGGATAAAAGAAGGGGATTGCAATTCTAGCTTCTTTCATATGACTGTCAACTGGAAGCGCAACAGCAACATGATCAGAGGATTAATGGTTGATGGGTGTTGGATTACTGAGCCTAACAGAGTTAAAGAAGAAATCAGGCTATTCTTCAAGAAGAAATTTGAGGAGCCGGTTATGAATAGACCTAATCTAGATGGCACTAATTTCAAAGCCATTGAACAGCAGCACATGGATAGTCGCATGGCCCGTTTTGATGTAATTGAGGTGAGGAATGCAGTATGGGCTTGTGGCAATGAAAAGAGCCCTGGACCGGATGGATTTAACTTCAAATTTATTAAACATTATTGGGAGATCTTCAAAGCTGACTTTCTTCGTTTCATGGACGAATTTTATGTAAATGGTAAAATTCCTAAGGGTGGTAATGCTTCTTTCCTAACCTTAATTCCTAAGGTTAGTGATCCACAAGGTATTTTTAAGGAGTTATGGAAGCTAAAAGTACCTAATAAGGTACTATGTTTCGTCTGGAGACTATTTAGGGACAGATTGTCTTCCAAGGTGAACCTGTGTAGAAGAAACATGGAACTCAGCGACATTTTATGTCCTTTCTGCAGGAATATTGAGGAAGATGTGTCTCACTTATTTTTCAGCTGTAATAGTATTATACCACTCTGGTGGGAATGTTTGTCGTGGATCAATACTGTTAGTGTATCTTCCATAACTCCAAAAGAACACTTTCTACAACACTCTTTTTACGGACACAATGGAATTAGATCGATGAGATGGCAGACGTGGTGGGTAGCTCTGACATGGACTATTTGGTGTCATAGGAACAAAATCATCTTTCAAGATGCCAGGTTTAATAGGCATAACCTAATGGAGGATGCGCTATTCCTATGCTGGTCTTGGCTTAGAAATCTGGAGGAGGGTTTTACTTTTCCTTTCCACTTCTGGTCTACTAACATGGGGAAGGCTTTTGTAATCAGGGGAGGGAAGGTCTAAGATGTATTTTTGTATGTTGACCTAGTTCTAAGTCAGAACTCAGGGGGCTTTTATCATGCTTCCATGTTTTAAGCCTCCTTCGTTCTGTTTTGTTATACTAGGGTTTTTGTTTTGCAGTACTTCTTGTAATGTAGACATTCCTTTCTTATAAATATATTAATTATTTTTGCTGGCAAAAAAAAAAAAGTATGATCTTGGGCATGCAGATCAAAAGAGAGCGTCATAGAGGAAGGTTATGGTTGAGTCAGAGGAAGTACATAGAAAATGTTCTGAAGAAATTCAATATGACTGATTGTAAACCGGTGCAAACTCCCATGTCTAAAGGTTTGAAGTGATCCACTGATCAATGTCCCAATACTGAAGAAGAAAGAGAAGAGATGGCATCAGTACCTTATGCTAGTGCAGTTGGGAGTTTGATGTATGCTATGATTTGTACTCGTCCAGATATTGCCCAAGCAGTAGGAGTATTGAGTAGGTTTATGTCCAAGTCAGGAAAAGAGCATTGGATGGCAATGAAGCATGTATTCCGTTATCTTCGTGGTACATCTAACCTTGGGTTATGCTACGAAGGTGTGAAAGACTCAAGGGGACAACCACCATTACAACTAGGGTGCTTTGTGAATGCTGATTGGGGAGGTCACATTGATAGTAGAAGGTCTACTAGTGGATATGTTGTTTCTTCATTTGGAGGAGCTATTAGTTGGATGAGCAAGAGGTAGGGCACCGTTGCGTTATCTACTACTGAGGCTAAGTACATGGCCTTGACACATGCTGTCAAGGAAGTTATTTGGTTGCAAACATTGTGTAGAGAGCTTGGCCTTACACAAGAAGATGTGATTATTGGGTGTGATAGTTAGAGTGCTATATTTCTGGCTAAAAACCCAGGATACCATGCGAGGACCAAGCACATAGGCGTCCAATATCATTTCATCAGAGAAAAGATTGAAGACAAGGTAGTAATGCTGAAGAAGGTTGACACAAAGGAGAATGGTGCTGATTTTCTGACCGAGGCAGTGGTTTCAGAGAAGTTTGAATGGTGTACAACTTCATTGGAATTGAAGAAGCATGCAAAGCATTCGCCAAGTGGGAGAATTTTGGGTATGGCTACTGTGCCATCAGGGTAGTAATGCTGAAGAAGGTTGACATAGACGTGTTTCATTATTTGTAGTTTGGGTTTGGGCCCATGAATAGCTACAGTGCTTAGGGTTTCTAAGCCTATATATTTCCTTGTAATCTGAGTGCAATTGTATGAGTGTGTAAGGGAAATATAGTGAATAGCTGGACGTAGCCCACATTGGGTGAACCAGGGTAAACTCTATGTGTTATTTTCTTCTTCCCTTTTCTCTCTTTCTCCTATCTCGATTGTTGTGTGATTGCTCGATACCCAACAAAATCCTTGAACTTGATGAAAACCCTTAGCAACTAGTCTAACTTTATATCTGTTAAGAGATCCATCTGAATTTTCCTTCATCCTGAAAACCCATTTACATCCAATAGCCTTTCTGTTTGGAGGAAGAGGTTATTGTTAGTGAGAGCTGAGTACTCTTGCTGCATAGCATGCAGCCAATTGGGATAAAAAATGGCATGCTTAATACTTTGTGGGCTTAATACTTTGGTTCACAATGAGTTAAAATAAGTGTAGGATTAATTCTGGGTTGAAAAATTCCAGATTTTGATGTAGCTTGCATAGGGTGAGCATTAGTAGTTATGGTAGGTAAAGGAGAATGAATATCAGGGTTGGAATCTGAATGCTCAACAGGACCAGCATTAGAACCATAGAAACTGAATGCTCAACTGAATTTTCAACAGAACCAGCATTAGAACCACCATCAGAAAGTAAATTGTTATTAGAAACTGAATTATCAACAGAAACAGGTTGAGAAGAAGCAGAGTTCTCAACAGAAACAGAAGTCTCAATAGAAGCAGATGGAGAAGAAACAGTAGGAGAAGTGACCTGTGGAGAGTGAACCAGAGGAATGGGACAGAGAAAAATGAGTAGAAGATGAGGGAATAGTATAAGAGACAGAAGATGATTCAAACAAATCAGTATATGGAAATCTGATTTCATTAAACACAACATCTTTAGAGATAAACAGTCTCCCTGAAGATGAAAAGCACTTATAGCCTTTGTGTGAGGTTGAGTAAAGAAGAGACATTCTTGTGACCTATAATCAAGTTATGTCTGTTATAAGGTCTAAGAAAGGGAAAACAGGAACAATCGAAAGTCTTTAAAACATTGTAATCAGGTGGTTGTTTAAAAAACACAGTATAGGGTACATCAAAGTTAAGGGAGGATGATGGTAATCGGTTTATTAGAAAAAGAGCTGTAGTGAAAAGCATAGTCCCAAAATTTAATGAGAAGTGTAAGGCCTGACTCAACTATATGTCTATGTTTTCTTTCCACCACTCCATTTTGATGATGAGTGTGTGGACCTATCAATCTGTGGTTTATGCCAAGTTTAGCTAGAAAAGGGGCAAGAGGTCTAATCTCTCCTCCCCAATCAGTTTGGGGATTTTTAATTTTGGCATGGCCTTAAACTGTTGAAAAATACTGAAAGTTTAAGATTTATTCTTTAAGAAATAAATCCAAGTATACTTTGAAAAGGCATCGCCAAAGGTTATGTAATATAAAAAGCCATTGGTCAAAGTAACATGAGAAGGTCCCCAAAGATCACTGTAAATTAACTCTAAAGGAGCAGAGCAAACAATATTAGACAGAGAAGAAGGAAGTCTTTCAGACTTTCCTACACAGCAAGATGCACAAAAATCAACAGCATTTTTCTTGGATAGTTGTATATTACATTGCTTTAGTATAAGTTTCATTACATGGAAATTTGGATGACCAAGTCTAGCATGCCATAGGTTGCTTGACTTGGTCTCCACAGAATCAACAGAATTCGTACAAGTAGGAAAAACAGAATTAGAAACGCTGGAATTGGAAACAAAATAGGAAGCTGGTGATGAGTTGAATGGAAAGCTTTGTAGCTGTAGATTTGGAAATGAATAGAGTCCATCAGGTCCAACAGAGCCTAGAAGTAAGATCTCAATGGAAACCTGAGATTTTACAACACAGAAATGTGAGTGAAATTCAAAGTAAACTTGATTATCTTTAACAAATTTACTTACACTCATGAGATTTTTAGTAATAGATGACACATGTAAAAGTTGATTAAGAGACAAAGAAACTTTAGAAAATTATGAGAGAAAATAAAATGAGAGGAACTAGTGGACCGAATATTTAGACCTTGACCATTACCAATGAAGATCTGGTCAGGTCCTTCAAAAGGAGCTAATTGCTGAATATTTTGGGATTTTCCAGTAACATGAAAAGATGCTCCAGAATCAGTGATCCAATTGGAATTATTAGACTGTGGATCGATATTTGTCAACATAGTACTAGGTGGATGAGAGGTTGAAGCTTTATAGCTGTTAGGATTTGTCAAACATTGGAGGGATGAGAACCACTAGTGGTCTGTCTAGAAGCAGCATTAGAGTTGTTTTGATGTGAAGAATAATTCTGAGATGAGTAATTTTGGGCTGCTTGATAATTCTGACTTGACTGATATGAGTTAGGAGGTGGAACTGAGGGATCATAAGTGTCAAATTAGGGTTTGGTTGATACTTCTGATCATATCGATTATGACAATGGGAAGCAGTATGACCATACTATAATCTCGTGAGGTAGGAGAAGATCCTCAACTTCTGCATTTGGAAGAGGTTGAAACTTGCTTTCAATCCCTAAAATAACAGAATTATAACCTCTTGGAAGACCTTCGAGCAGCGCATCAATATGCTCTTGAGGAGAAATCGGACTTCCAACCGAAGCAAGAGAATCAGCGATCTCTTGAACTTTGAGAAGAAACGTTTGTTTGTTGCTCAGTGCACAATTGCCTTGCTTGAGCATCGACTTATCCTTGAGCATCGTAGATCGCAGCTCAGTGCACAATTTCCTTGCTTGAGGTCACGTTTGTTTGTTGAAGTATTCATGAATCTTCTCCCAGACTCGATAGGAATGTATGCTTCATAATCAGCGCTACAAAATCGACTTCGAGAGCGTTGATTGCAGCCATGTGAGGAGAACTGGATCTTGTTGCTACCACATTTCATAAGCCGGATTTTCTTTTCCGATTTGACAATCAGCATCAGTAAGAAATCGTGGCTGAATCAAAGGATTTGCAATGAAATGTTGAAGCTGGTGTGATTTGATCACTGGTTCAATTTGTTGACGCCATAACAGAAAGTTGGAGTCATCAAGCTTTTCACTGACCGAATTAGGAAACACTAAAGAGGAGGGAAAGGAGTTGTTTGATTCTGCCATTGTTGATCGCTTGATCGAACTAGGCTCTAGATACCATATTAAAATTGATAACAGAGAAATGATAAAGGGGAGAAATCAGTTTTATTAACCCAACTAACTCAATGCTTACAGCTTCATATTTATAGGCTAATCAGTTAGTTAGGACAGCTGTCAACAACTGTCACTAACTAGCTAACTCTAACTAACTGAGCAAACTAACTCAGGTAAACTAACTATCCCAAACTGCGGTTCCTTTACAATTCTCCAATACAATTGTAGTGCCAATATTACCTTTAAGACTTACTTTCACTTAATTAGGCGAGGTATTTCTTCTAGAGATGTTAAACTGAATAATATACCTTAATGATTATCTTCATCATCAGACACTTCTGAATTATATGTTTTTGAGCAGACTTCCATTTTATTTCTCATAAATTTGAATCTCATATTGAAGACTTTGCTGCTCCTTGTCTTGATTTTATCTCATAAATTGGAATCTCATATTGAAGACTTTGCTGCTCCTTGTCCTGAACTGGATAATGATTTTATATATTCTTGCCTTACTCGTCACTTATGCTTTTGGAGTATCCAGAAAATCACGTGGAAACTGAACAAGTCAATTGCAAAAGAACTTTTACCTACACAACCTGTGGATTTTCCTATTGAACCTTGGTGGGGAGTTTGTCTGGTGAACTTTACTTTGGAAGAATTTAAGGTGAGGTCTGCATTTCACCCTTATTAACAGAGGAAGGTTCATTTACAATAACGTTGTTCATTGTGTTAATTTGGAAATAAGAAGAAATTTAGGTATTCACTTTTTTTTCTTGTGTTGTCTTCTCCCTTTGTAGAAGCTTTCAGAAGAGGAAATGGCCATGATAGATAAAGTATGTAAGGAGGAAGCAAATTCATTTATCCTGTTTGATCCTGATGTTGTAAAGGGTCTTTATAGCCGGGGATTGATCTATTTTGATGTTCCTGTATATCCTGAAGATCGGTTTAAAGGTGTGTTTTGGTTCTATTTTTTGCTTAGTGAACTTTACTTTCAAAATATCATTTTCAAAGCTAGGATTCCGAAGCATTCAAAATTTAAAGCTTCTTATTTGGAAGACTTCATATCCCTAATACATATTAATCTAAGGTACGTCTTGGGGGAGGTATGGCTTACAGATTAGAGTTGTTCCTCGGTTCAATTGGTTCTGTTTAGAGGCATCTGTATTCTAAAATTGTAACTAAATAGTGGGTGGTTTCGCAACTGAATGATACCAAATCCAAATAGGGTATTGTTTTTTAGCTTATTAGTTCCAATGTGGTTCAATTGTTTCAGAGTTGGTTTTGCACACAAATAGATCATCCATTCATAAGTGAAATGACTAAAAACTTGTCCAAATCAATCAAAACTCAGCACAGGATGTTGATATTTGATTTTGTAATCATATTCATAACACATTGGGCAAGAATTAAACACAAAATACCTAACATCAATAAAATATAGCCATATCATCCAGAAAACTCCAAATTAGCCCTTATTAGCTTTCATTGACCTAGAAGCTGCTAGAGACAGTTTAGTTGCTTGAGCACTAGTCATAAGTGACAAAGTTATCCCGAAAAACATCAAAACATTTTCTATCATGTCACAACTGTATAGAAAAAGGTGGAGATTGGAGAGACAAGGTGCACATTGGTGCATGTAAGAGAAACTGAACGAGAGAAAGAGAAAGAGATGAACAGTAACAAACTTCTTTTATTTAGAAAGAATGAATCATTACAAAACTGTGCATGTGAGGTATTTATAACCTCTCACCACTAAGTAGATGAAAACTGACAGCTGTGCATTGCAGCTTCAGTGAACATACAGGTGTGCAAAATAAAAGGCTAACTACTAACTACAACCTTGCTAATTACTAACTACAGCTTATTTACAAAGGAGTGCTGTTAGCAAAAGCTAACAGCACTTACATGCTCTAATATCCCCCCTCAAACTCAAAGGGAAAAATTTTCAGAAGAAACATTTTTCACATTGAGTTTGTTTTTGAGAAAATCAAATCTGGAAGAAGAAAGCGGCTTGGTAAGAACATCTGCCCACTGATCCAAAGCAGGAATATGCACAATAGACAGCTGCTTGGCCAGAATTTTCTCTCGAACAAAGAAAACATCTATTTCCATATGCTTGGTGCGGCTATGAAACACTGGATTGTGAGCAATAGAAACAACACTTTGATTGTCACAAAAAATAGTAGGAGTGGTGAAAGAGACTTTTAACTCAGTGAGAAGAGCATGAATCCAGGTCAGTTCAGTGGAAGTTTGAGCTAAGCTTCTGTATTCAGCTTCAGTGCTAGACCGTGCTGTAACTTTCTGCTTGCGAGACCACCAAGAAATTAAATTGGGGCCAAGAAAAATAGCAGAACCAGAAGTGGATCTTCTGT
>PYAF01003262.1:241209-273313 GCA_007407185.1 Glycine tomentella | reverse complement strand
TGAATCTGCCAATGCCTGTTTCACATTTTTTGGTTCAGAATGAACAAGAAATAGGGAAGGATGTAATCTGGGATTATGAAGACCAGATTTGGACCTAGTTTGCATGGGATGAGTGTTAGCAGGAATAGAACTAGGTACAGAAGCAGATTCAGAAGAGGAATCAGTCACAACAATGTTTTCAGAGGCACTATTTTGTGTAAACTCAGACTCAATAGTAGTGACAGACTCAACAGTGGTGACAGGTTGAGAAATAGATGGAACAACAGTAGGATTGATACCAGAAATAGGAGAGAAACCAGGAGGAACACTGGGAGCAGGAATAGACAGAGATGACAAGGGCTGAGACTGTATAGAAGTAGAGAAGTCAGCTGGTGGAGATAAATTTGGATTTAGACTGAAATATGAATCAAGGTGTTTTTCAGGACTAGAATCTTTTGAAAATATTTCAGAATAAGGAAACCTCCTTTCATTGAACAAAACATCCTTAGAAATGTAAATTCTACCAGAATGAGACAAACATTTGTAGCCCTTATGACAATTGGAGTACCCTAAAAACGAATTGGAGTACCCTAAAAACACACACTCTTGTGACCTGAAATTCAGCTTGTGAGTATTGTAAGGTTTTAGAAGGGGAAAGCAAGAACAACCAAAGGTTCTAAGGAACCTAAAATCAGGATTCTTCTGAAAAAGACTGGTAAAAGGAATATCAAAGTTGAGAGAGGCAGTAGGAAGCCTATTTATCAGATAGACAGCTGTACTGAAAGCATAATCCCAAAACTGCAGGGTTAATGAGGCATGATGCAGTAAGGTAAGACCCAAATCCACTATGTGTCTAAGTTTTCTTTCAACCACACCATTTTGATGATGAGTGTGGGGACATATAAGTCTATGAGAAATACCATAGGATGATAAAAGAGTAGCAAAGGGCCTGTATTCATCCCCCCAATCAGATTGAACATTTTTTATTTTGGTGCTAAGTTGCAATTCAACTTGAGTTTTGAAAGCCTGAAAAACAGATGGTTTCAGCTTTAGTTTTTATGGGGAAAATCCATGTAAATTTGGAAAAGGCATCAATAAAAGACACATAGTACTTATATCCAGCAAAGGAGGTTAAATGAGAGGGTCCCCACAAATCAGTAAATATAAGTTCTAAAGGAGAATAAGTGGTAATGGAGGGAGAGGAGGGTAATCTATGAGATTTACCCATACAACAGGATGCACAAAAATCTGAAACATTTTTATTAGACTGAAATATTACAATGGTTGAGAACAAGTCTCATTACATGACTGTTGGGATGGCCTAACCTATTGTGCCAAACATTGCTGTTACAGGGAAAAGAAAAATCAGAAGTTGTATGTTTTGAGGAATCAGCAGAAGTGGATAAAAGCTGAGGAGAAATATCCTGAAGCTTGAGATTATGAAAGTAATAGAGACCATCAGCTCCAACTGAACCTTGGAGCAAGATTTCACTTGTTTCCTGAGATTTAACAAGACAAACATGAGGATGAAATTCAAAGAAAACAGAATTATCCTTGACAAATTTACTGACACTTAACAAATTTTTTGAGATGGAAGGAACATGAAGTAATTTTTGTAATTTAAAGGTGAAGTGACTATTAGTAGGAGAAATAAAAGAAGAGGTACCAGCACCATAGATACCTAATCCTTCACCATTACCAATGAAAATTCGATCAGGCCCATCGAAGTGATTAAACTGTTTTATATGCTGAGGATCTCTAGTGACATGAAAGCTGGCTCCAGAATCTGGAATCCAGGAGGAGTGATCAGCACCAGATCCAGGAGAGACTGTGTTTGTAAGCATAGCACTGGGCTGATTAGGAACAGAGGTTGCAGATTTCAGATTAGGACTAACCCAAGTGTTAGAAGGCCTTGTATGATCAAATCTGGATGAACCAAGATTATAAGGAATAGGCTGAGAAGTGGCAGGATCAAAAAACACTAAAGATTCATGAGGCTGAAAGTGTGTATCAGTTCTGAAATGACACACATTTGCAGTGTGTCCATATTTAAGACAAATTTGGCACTGAAAATTGGCAAATTTGCCACTTCCACGTCCTCTACCCGCTGTACTGCCACGGTCATGATTATTTGTTCCTCTGAGATTCCCAGAATTACCACCCTTATGTGAATTGGAAGTTGAGTATCCTTGGGTTACAAGACCGGAGGCGAGGGAGCATGGGGGCACTGCAGAATGGATGGTCAAAGATGGAAAAATGAGGGTGACAAACGGTGAAAATACGAATATGGGTAAAAACGGGGAGCTGATGGCCCCACACTTGTGGCAATCTTTTGAAGTGGTGGGGTTGATGTCACGTGAAGGTGCAGAAGTGATAGAAGCTGCTGGTGGTGTTGCGGGACCCACAATGAATAGAGAGACTCTGAATCACTAGAAGTAAAAAATACACTATTGGGCCTAAAGCTAAATGGGCTTGACTGAAATGGAAAATGTATTCAAGATGCAGGGGGTGTAAAAAGGAAGATGGATCCATTGATACTCATGGACAGCAACACGGTTTTAAAAAGAAGTTGGATAACGTTAAGGGGAAGGTGGTGGTTATTGCCTGAACAGAGATAGTTTAATGAATGGATGGTTTAACACCAATTTTAATATTTCAGCCAAGATGTCCTCTTTCCAAGCATTATATGGTCAACTGCCACCTCTATTAATCAAGGGGGCTGATATTCCCTCTAAGCTTGAGGAAATTAATCAGCAGTATGACAACAGAGATAGTTTACTGCAGGATTTAAGGAGTAATTTGTTGAAGGCTCAAGATCAAATGAAGAAGTATGCTGACAAGCATAGGAGGGAAGTGAGTTTTCAAGAGCCCGTTGGATATTTTTGAAGATACAGCCTTATAGGATGAAGTCTTTGGCTAAGAAACTTAATGAGAAATTGAGTCCTAGGTTTTATGGACCTTATAAGGTCGTAAAAAGAATTGGAGAAGTTGCTTATAAATTGGAACTACCAGAGGGCAGCAAGATTCATCCTGTGTTTCATGTTTCTTTACTCGAAATCTATGAAAGATATTGGTTTTTCACAACCATTGCCTGTTGACTGAAAAATGGGAACTGCAGTTACAGCCAGAGAAGGTGGTGCAACACAGGGTATCAGCAGATGCAAAACAGGAGGCCTTGGTCAAATGGAAAGGGTTACCACAACATGAGAAAAGTTGGGAAGTAGCTCAGGAGTTGAAGAAGGTTTTTCCTCACCTAGACCTTGAGGACAAGGTCCATCTTGAAGGGGAGGGTATTGATAGGAGTAATAGGTGGGAGAAAATGTATACTAGGAGGGTGTACTTAGCTTTATGACAGTTTGTAATCAGTAAAGCTAACTGATAGTTAGTTATAACAGATTAGGGGGAGCTTTAAATAGAGAGGCACTAACTGAATAGGGTACCTGGGAGGTATTAGGAGGTTAGTGACCTCGAAATCACTTGTATGCAAGAGATCCATTCTCCAATTCATCAATAAACAATTTCCTTCCATTTTCGGCTTGGTCCAGTGTGTATCAGCTTTCTGGGAAGAAATTAGACAATTGAGGAGGGCAAATATGGGGGGCTTATGGTGTATCATAGGCGATTTTAACAACATTAGAAGACCATCAGAAAGATTGGGAATATGTCACAGAATGCAGGATGAAGGTATTGTAAAAGAATTTAATGAATGGATAGCAGACTTGGAAGTTCAGGAGGTGCCTAGGGCTGGGAGAAAATTCACTTGGTACAGACCAAACGGGACAGTTAAAAGCAGATTGGACAGAGCCCTTGTATCTGCAGAATGGCTGTCATTATGGCAGGGCAATACTCAATTTACATTGGATCGCAATTATTCAGATCATTGCCCAATTCTGCTCAGATCCTCCTTTGCTGATTGGGGTCTGAAGCCTTTTTGGGTTCTAGAACTGGAGGATAAATCTTTCAGGAAGGTTGTTACAGAGGCATGAACTTCAAACTTGGGTTCTGGTTGGGGAGGATATATCTTAAAAGAAAAGATAAAGAGCCTTAAACAATAAGTAAAAGTATGGAATAAAGCACAGTTTGGTAATATTCAACAAAAGCTAAGAAATATAGAAATGGAGCTCAACAAGATTGAGTTAGAAGCTGAGGACAGACAACTGAATGAAGATGAGATAAAAAGGAGGAAACAACTATAGGAAGATCTGTGGGCTACAGCAAAATCAAATGCATCGCTACTGAGACGAAAAGCAATGTCTAGATGAATTAGGTAGGGGGATTGTAATTCCCGTTTCTTTCACTTGACAGTCAATTTGAAACGCAAGAAAAATATGGGGACAGGGGTGCTTGTAGACGGGTGTTGGATAGAGGAGCCAAGTAGGGTATAGTAGGGAATTAGGCTTTTCTTCAAGAAGAAATATGAAGAATCTGTTACAGATAGGCTTAAATTAGATGGTGTCAAATTTAGAGCCCTTGATCAGCAGCATATTAAGGCCCTGGTAGCACAGTTTGATGCTTCTGGAGTTGCGACAGCGACAAGAGCCCCGGACCGGATGGTTTAAACTTCAAATTTATCAAGGAATTTTGGGATGTCATAAAGCCTGACCTGCTTCGCTTCTTGGATGAATTATATGTTAATGGAACTTTCCCAAAAGGGTGGGAATGCATCTTTCTTAGCCCTGATTCCTAAGGTACAAGACCCTCAAAGGCTAAATGAATTCAGACCTATTTCACTAATAGGCTGTATTTACAAAATAGTGGCCAAGGTGTTGGCTACAAGATTGAAGGTGTTGCCATTCATCATTGACGATCGCTAATCCGCCTTTATAGAAGGACATCGATTACTGCATAGTGTGATGATTGCAAATGAGGTAGTTGAGGAGGCAAAAAGGAGTAACAAAAGCTGCTTGATCTTTTAAGTGGATTGCGAAAAGGCTTACAACTTGGTATGTTGGGAGTTTCTCATGTACATGATGAGAGGATGGGCTTCTGCCCTAAATGGATTTCATGGATTGAAGGATGCCTAAAATCTGTTTTTAGTTCTATTTTGGTGAACGGAAGCCCAACAGTTGAGTTCTATCCCCAAAGAGGACTTAGACAAGGGGATCCCCTCGCCCCTTTCTTGTTCAATATTGTAGTGGAAGGTCTAACAGGGCTGATGAGAGAATCCCAAGTGAAGAATTTGCATGAAAGCTTCAAGGTGGGGAGGAATAATTTAGAAATCAGCATCCTTCAGTAAATTGACGATACCATTTTCTTTGGGTCTGCTTCAATGGAAAATGTTAGAGCTATTAAGGTGATGTTGAGGAGCTTTGAGATGGTATCGGGGTTGAAGATAAACTGTAATAAGTGCAGTTTCGGAGCGTTTAGGAAGAATGAGCAATGGATATTCTCAGCTGCCAGCTTCTTACATTGCAGGGTGTTGTTTGTACCTTTCCCTTATTTGAGTCAGCAGGATGTCATTGTGCCTTTGCTCTAATGCTGAAAAAATTACACTATCAAGGCTTGGTCTCACCCTAGTGGGGGCTACGAACCTCCGCAGAAAAAAGGATCGGGATTCCTCTTTGACTCTACCCGGATCCTCACACCAGCAGCCATCAATCATCACACCAGGTATGCCATTATTGATACGCCTCCAATTAGCTGACACATGAAAGTACCTGGAATTACAGTCGCCTTCTCTAATCCACTTCGATCTCGCTTTCTGTCTTGAAATTGACATATGTGACTGGGCAACAGTCCATAGTTCCTCTTGTAGTTGTTTTCTCCTCGAGAGCTCGTCATGAGATAGCTGTGTTCATATTGATGATTATGGAAGAAGAAGATGTAGAAGACCCTTGCTGATGAAATGCAGGCTGTTTTTCTCACCTGGACCTTGGGGACAAGGTCCATCTTGAAGGGGGAGGGTATTGATAGGAGTAGAAGATGGGGTACTGTATATTCCAGGAAAAGCTGTTAGTAATAATTCTGTTAGAATAACTAATAGTTAGTTACAATTAACTATTAGTTAACAGTTAGGAGGGAAAGTATAACTAAGTGTAGGGGCTTTAGGAAAGGGAGGCATAAAGTAATAGGAGGGTGGTGAACCTCGAATTCACTTGTAACAGTTTGGGAGTTGGAAGCTCCAGTTCCCAATAACAGATTCTATTTTCTCTTCATTTCTGGTTCAGTTTCTATCAGAATACAACACGGTTATGAATTTATATAGGCTTATTGCACTTATTACAAATAAATGGAGGATATTTGATTTCTCTAAATCAGTGATTGTGCCTATAAACTATATTTATTACAATGAATGTATATATCAATACTGATTATCAATAGGTACAAATCCACCATGTCTCTGATTTGCAGCAAGTTTGAACCTCTATCCATTGATGAGGTTGAAACTTTGCTACAAGCACATGAAGCTCGTCTTGATAAGTTCCACAAGAACAAATCCTTTGTTTATGTCAATCTGACTGAAGGTGCCTTGACATCTAATTCCACTATTGTCCAAACAGTTCAAATCCCTAATTTTGTTCTCAATGTTCCTAATTCGTCGAATGGCAATTTGAACAATCAATCATTTGATGCATAGGTACATCTTACCATGCAAAAAGACATTTTTGATATCCAACTGGTGAAGCAGCCAATGGTAATGATAGCCATAGCATGTAATAGTCGAACAAAAGTGATCTTGGCCACATGGAAACGGTGTCCCTATATCCAGGCCAAAGATTTGAGTATAGCCATCAGACGAGCTTTGAATCAATCAATATTCCTACCTAGTCCAACCTTCTCCATATAAACCCAACGACAACCAACGGTCGTCTTCCCGGGAGGCAAGGGAATTAGCTCCCCATGTTCCACTAGCATGTAAAGCAGCAATTTCATCCAACATTGCTATTTTCCAATGAGTATCAATCATGGCTTCACTTGAAGACTTGATAATAGACATAAAATTCAAAGAAGATATAAACAATATGAATCGCACACAAACCAAGAGGGGGGTGGATTGGTTGTTCTTGGCCAATTAAAAATTTCTTTAACAATCAGTTGAAAGGATCATATCACTAAAACAAATATAGAATGGTTTTAATCAATCAAACTCCAATCTTTATAGAATGCAATAACGAGAAAGTTTATGTTGATTATGAAAAGTTATACCAACGAATAACAATTAATAATCAAGAAGAAAAGATTAAGGAAGAAGTAATCAACACCAAGATTTATACTGGTTCACTTCTCAACCTAGAGAAGCTACATCCAGTTTCCTAACTAACTAGTTAACTTCTAACTATTAACAATTTGTTTCTTACAAGTTTATACAACAACTCTTAATCAAACCTAGATTAAGAACAAGACATCTAATTCCCTTAGACCCTCTGTGATCAAGACTTAGAGAAACATCCTTCTAGACAAACTTTAAGAAAATTATATCACTAGTTACAAAACTCAGAAATTCTAAAAAAAAATTACAACCAAGGTATTAAGGAGAGAAACAACCTGATGATCCAGTACAGATGAATGCAAATGGAAATGAATCTTGAATCAAGGTTGAATGAAAATCTCAAAAGAATCTCTCCAAAGCCTTTTTCTTTTTGCAAATGCCAAACAAGGAAATCCTCACAAGGTTTCTTTATGATTGATGAAACTGAGGATTTGTGGGACAAAACACTTAATAGCTCGTAGTATCTTTTCTCTCTTCAGAAAGGTTATAATATTCGTTGTTATTTTGTTCAAACAAGTTGTATCTATTTATAGAGAAAACTGTTTTAACTGTCAGTAATCGATTAAATCACTTATGTAATCGATTAATGTATTCTTGAGCTTTCTAGAAAAGACTTACGAAAAAATAATCGATTAAATCGCAATGTAATCGATTATCACAGGAAGCTTTAAATAAAATAGTTGCCAAGTAATCGATTACCACCCTGTTGTAATCGATTATCATAGGAAGTCCATTAACTGAATTTAAACTGTGCAATGGATTACCAAATACTCATAATTAATTAAAGTGTTCTTCAGTATTCAAGTAATAGATTACCACTTGCTGGTAATCGATTAAACCAGTGAGAAAATATTTTTTCCAAAACTTGAAACATGGAATACTTGGCTTTTTATGCATTCATGTAAACTGTGTTTCAGAAAAACTATTTAATGAAACTTATGTTTTTGTGAAAACATGAATGCAAAAACATGAATGAAATTTATGCAATGGATTATAGGAAGCACCAACTTAGACATACACAAATTACAAATGTCATTCAATTGAATTGGCATGTAAAAAGTCTAACTTAATGTTTAAGATTCTCAGCTTCTTGGATCCTCTGTAGCTCCCCCTGAGTCTAACAGAACCCCCAAAGGTCG
Source organism: Glycine tomentella (assembly GCA_007407185.1). Classification (NCBI taxonomy): domain Eukaryota; kingdom Viridiplantae; phylum Streptophyta; class Magnoliopsida; order Fabales; family Fabaceae; genus Glycine; species Glycine tomentella. The sequence continues at coordinate 264,985 of PYAF01003262.1, read as the reverse complement.
TGGTCGTCGTTGATAGATGACGAGGTGGTGGAGCAAAGACAACGATTGGGGTTGGAACATCCAAAGGAGTAGTGTCGAGAAGAAAAGGGTAGACTCAAAGAAGGTGATGTCAGTAGAGACAAGATACCATTCAAGTGTAGGGCAAAAACAATGATTTCCTTTTTGGAGGCGAGAATAACCAAGAAAAACACATTTAAGGGACTTGGCAGAGAGTTTATCTTTACTTGGAGTAAGATCATGAACAAATGGGGCCAAACGGGAGCAAAACAGCATACAAAGGCCAAACAATAAAAAAAGCAGCCAAACGGGGGCTGGGTATGGTTGCCAGAGGTAGTAGAGGGTCGGGGAAGGCTCGCCAAAATGTGGATGTCGACAAAAATTGCTTTATGTGCCGGTCTGTGGTGTGGGGGTCAGTCAGCCATGAAGGTACAACATAACTTGTGATGATTTTTTATTCAGACAATGAGGGCACAACATGTGGCCAAAAGTAAAACCAAAAATGACAACCAAAAATTGGGTGATCACCAGAATTATTAGGAAATCCCAATAAACCGGGATCACGAAGTAAATCTAATTGACTACACCCCCTTATATAATCAAAGTGTGTCTTCTATTTCATGATTTTTGGGGTATTTTTTCCCATGTTTGTTCAATTGACTTGATTAATTTTTATATTTATGGTGGATGGTGTGTGTTAGGACAGAGTGGAGAAAAACTATAAGCTTGATGGAGGGTTAAACCCATTAGTATGTTTATGTTGCAGTCGTTCCCCTTTTTTTTTTTAGTTTCTTTTCCTCCTCATTTCTCCTCTCCTCCTTTCACCCTTCTTTTATTTTTTAGCTTATTTTTCTTTTCTTTTGTCTTATTTTCCCTTTTTCTTCCCATCTCTCTTTCTCTTTCTGTCTTTTTTCTGATTTATCATTGGGTTCATCTACCACCAACCCCAATTAACTTGGGTTAAAGGTGCGGTTGATGTTGATGTTGATGTTGATGGTTATGGTTTAGTTTCCAGGCTTGAAGGTTTCATTTCGAACCGTGAGCAGTCTTATGAAGATCCCATTGAAGAGTAATGCATTTATTTCATTCTGTTTCCATCCTTTTTCTTTTCAGATGTTTCTATAAAGTGAAACCACAAGTAACATTGTATTGTTTTCATCTAGGTTATTATACGCAGTTTTTGTTGTTTCAAATGAAAATGCATCTGTTGCTGAATTGGCAGCAACCCTACAGGCTGACTTGTCACAACTGCAGGCTGCTGCATCTTTTGTATGTCGATTGGGATGGGCGACAAAAGTAATTGATCCAGCATTTATTCTTCAAGATACAAACATACCTGGTTCTCCAAAAAGTGCAGTCAATGATGAAGATGCTTCTATTGCTAGTCATGGTTTTGATAATATGCTTATTGATAATGGCAACAATCAAGGCGATGCTTATGGTCCTCATTCTTGCCATACTCGTGTTGCTTTCATAGTTGATGCTAATATAACATCATATCTTATGATGGGTTCTGTTTCACCAGGTATATACCTTTCTCATTTCCTAAAACTTAAATTCATTTATTAGACTCTTTTTAATTATGTTTTTTTTAATTGTTATTGCAAAGTCTGATATGCTGACAATTGTCAGTGTGTGTTAGAGTTGGTGTACTAGCTGTTATTCTGAGCACTGTTACATTGTATAATTTTTCCTTTATTTAGTCTGTTGTGTTCAGTTACAACTGAACCTGCTGTGACCTTCTGTATCTTCTATAAATATCCTATGTGTCTTTGTATCAAATTGATGAAATATTAATACAAAATTACTTTTCTTTCTTTCTCAAACCCTTATTGCTTTTCTCTGAATCTTGACATGGTATCAAGAGCTGGAAGATCTTCCATGCAAGAGATAAAAGCATATATACAGCAAAATACATGTCTGAAATGGAAACTCCATGAGAAAATCATCAGCTGAACATCGGAATATCCATGAAAACAACTCTTACAAAATTAGGAGTAGAGAGCAATGTTGTCAAACTCGAGGATCGGACGAGGATCGGAAGGGGGATAAAAGATCGTAACTCGAGGATCGTAACTTGGATCGTAAGAGTTACGTGTATAATGTAAAATTATATTATATATTCGTATATAACTAATATTATTTAATTAAGAAAAATTCATCCATAATTTCATACTCAAAAATTCAAAATAAGAATTAAAATATTAAAATTGATAACACAAGTAAAATGTATTAATAATAAAAAAAGAGTGTAAATAACAAACACTTCAATTAAAACAAGTCCAAATTTTAATAAACAAAATAAGTGAAAACCTATTTCGAAAGGTAAAATAGAAACTGCATAAAGCAGTAAAATGGGTGCAGAAAGTAACATTATTTATATGGCCCATAGTAGGCCCAAATTGCTTTACCCTAATGTTCACTAATCCACAGCAGCTGCGCAGCTTTGTGAACGCTGAACACTTAGGCTTTCTTCTCTATAGCTTTCGTCTTCTTCTATTCTTATTCATCCTTCTCTCTTCAACGTATGGGATGAAAACGAAGAAGAAAATTCACGCACCAGCGGCAGCAACGAGGAACAGCAACGATGAGCGGCGAGCCGCGACGGTGACGAGCAGCGACGGCGACTAGCAGCGGCGATGAGAAGCAATGGCGAACAAAAGAGGCGCAGCAGTGCAGACCTCAGCGGCGATGAGGCTGAGCAGCAGAGACGAAAAAGAGGCGCGGACCGCAGAGGAGAGCTTCTGAGAATCGAAAGTCTCGAGCCCTAATCGAAACTAAAGAGTAAGCCATTTTTGGGTTTTTTCTTTCTTCAACCAAAAGATCGACACGGCTCGCCGATCCGTGAAAAACGCGAGCAAGATCGCGATCCGCCAACGATCCCTGGCGTGCTCGATCCTCCTGCCGAGTTAGTGCAGGGAACCTCCTGGAGATCGCAAGATCGTACGAGTATACGAGTATACTCGCGATCTTGACAACCTTGGCAGAGAGGCATCCCTAGACCCCGCTTCAAATAAATGCGCCAAATGATTGTAAAAGAGAGAATGGTTGCTGTAATTATTAATAGGATCAGTATATTAATTCTGATTTTCAACACGCCGCCTCAAGCTGAAGCTTACTAAGCTCTCAGCTTGTTACAAGTAATTTATTCCCACCAATAAATAAACATAAAAATTGAGCTCCACTAGAAAACTATTTTGAAGACAACTCAGGGATCTTGGTGAAGTTAGGGTGTAGAATATTCTAGAGTATTATAATTAGTTGTGGAATATTCTAGAGTATTAGAACTAGTTGTATATAATGAACCCTTTGGGTTTCAATCTAAATGAATGAAAAAGAGTGTTCACATTACAATATGGTATCAGAGCAGATTTTCTTGTTATTGTTGGGCAACTCTGAAGCCTATTTATTTTTTTAAAAAAGGGCCTACCCTCTTTTGGTTTGAGGTGACTTATGGACTCTTCTAATAATACGAATGAGGAGCTTCGTGCCTCTCCTAATTTTGATGGTGTTTTCATCTCCAAGGCTGGGTATGAGTAATTTCAGAAGGTGATGCCTCAATTTGCCTCAATTTGTAAAAGAGAGATTGGATCTCCTCAATTTTGATGGTGTTTTCATCTCCAAATTCATAATGCCTTGAAGCTTGCAAAAGAGGATCATATTGAACTGAAACATGAATTCTAAATCAATGGGATTACAATTGCTATTTGCTATGATTACTGATTAGTGATTAATAAATCTATGTGTTTTAGTTCTATTCAAAGCTGTAAAATTTTCTTTTTGGTCTATCTATTGTGAGCATGTTTGTCTTCTATCTTCTGTGTCTGAGAATTTATTCGTGTCTATAGTCTAACCAAATTCATTCTTCCTGCGGAATTTTGTCAGGCCTGAAATCTCATGCTGTTACACTCTATGAAGCGGGTAAATTGGGTCATGCAAGTATTACTGATCTTTGCAAGGATCTTGGTAGTCTGGAAGGTGCCAAATTTGAGGGAGAACTGCAGGAATTTGCTAATCATGCATTTAGCTTGCGTTGTGTATTAGACTGTCTACAATCAGGTGGAGTTGCTTCTGATGGAAAAGTGGGTGAAGATAAGATGGATTTGGCTACTGTAAGCAATGATGAGTTTAGTTCTCTAATATCTGAAATCTCTCTGACTGACAAATCAGGAGAATCTGGTATTACAGAAGCTGGGATGAATAGTTATGATATCTTAAGTTCAGATTTAGAGAGGTCAGTAGAGGCTCCTGCTTCCACTGAATCTGGTCCTAGTAATATGGTTGGTGGGACCTGTTCTATTCCTTTGGAAGGTGATGATAGTCATGTACAGGAAGCCAATGAAGATGGAAATCTCCAGAATGATGAGAAACTAATGGTTGAAGGGTCGGATGTTGGAACTGAAATGTTAAAAAGAAAAAAGAAATATCGTGTAGACATTCTCCGCTGTGAAAGTTTGGCTTCTCTTGCACCAGCAACCCTTGATCGATTGTTTGTTCGTGATTATGATGTAGTTGTGTCCATAGTGCCTCTTCCTCATTCATCGGTTCTTCCTGGATCCACAGGTCTGGTTCATTTTGGTCCTCCCGCGTATTCTTTTATGACTCCTTGGATGAAATTGGTATTATATTCAACTGTAGCTAGTGGGCCTTTATCAGTTGTTCTGATGAAAAGGACAGTGTCTGCGCTTGCTTCCTGCTCCATTGGCTGGTTGTCAGAAAGCTCTCATATGGTCTTGGGATGGTTCCGCAATAGGAGGGTTGGGAGGGAAGCATGAAGGAAGTTTAGTAAAGGGAAGTATACTCCTGCATTGTTTAAACTCACTTCTTAAACATTCAGCTGTGCTGGTGCAGCCTCTAAGTAGGTTTGACCTTGATGAATCTGGAAAGGTGACTACAATGGATATCCCTTTGCCCTTAAAGAATTCTGATGGATCAATTACCTCTGTTGGAAAAGACTTAGGATTATGTGAAGGGGAAAGTTCAAAACTGAATTCTCTCCTGACTGATTTGGCAAACAAGACGGAACTGTGGAGAGTTGGGTATATTCGCCTACTGAAATTATATAATGGACGGGAACCAAACCACTATTCACCTGAAGAAGAGAAGTATGAATGGGTTCCGTTGAGTGTTGAATTTGGGATGCCACTGTTCAGTCCAAAGTTGTGTAATGATATATGTCAAAGGGTTGTTTCATCTGAATTACTTCAATCTGGCTCATTTGAAAAACACCATCATGCAATGCAAAGCTTAAGAAAAAAATTGCGTGACATTTGTGCTGAGTACCAAGCAACAGGTCCTGCTGCAAAGGTTCTTTACCAGAAGGAGAAAGCTAAGGAATCCTCACGACAACTTATGAATTATGCCAGTGGAAGGTGGAATCCGCTCATGGATCCTTCTTCTCCAATTTCAGGGGCCTCAAGTGAACATCAAAGGTTAAAACTTGCTAATCGACAACGCTGCCGAACTGAAGTTTTAAGCTTTGATGGAAGCATTCTTAGGTTTGTTAACTTCTAAAAGTTCAATTCTTGAATATTGCTGAATTTTCTTATCAGATTAATGAATGGGTTCTTCTAGCATTCATAGACAAACATAAATTCAGTTACTTTATCATAAATAATCACCTAGCTTTTACTGTAATCTAATCCAATGATTGTAAACATTTTGTGTGATACATTCTAAATTAAGAGTACAAAATTGACAACTGTGATGGTGGTGCAATGAAGGTGAATATAATATCTTAGATGTTTTGGTAGCATATCATACATGGTGACAGTACAGAGGCTGACTAGATACAGTTTTATCCCTAGTCATATTGTTCTTGTAATTCTTAAGTTGGTATTAGAGCATTTTCCAACCCATCTCTCCCAACAAAACCCTAAATCTGCTGTCCCACTGCATAATGACAAATCCTTCATCATTGCTTGTCAATGCTAGTGATGAGTCTGCTTTATATGACCCTTTCTGATGGGTTTTCACTGTAGATAAACCTTCCGGCAACGGCAAATTTCAGATTTGATCTGGTAACCCCTGGATCAGAATTGCCTTCTCTTGACACCAAATCAGTTTTGCTGCTGTCCTCTGTATGTCATACTTTTTGGTACTTATCTTGGCCATTTCAAGTGTGTTTCTAATTGTTGGTCCCATGATTTTGGTGTTCATTGTGCAGATATCATTGTGAGCACGGTTTAGCATATTCCATGTGTTTCTCTTATTTTTGTTAATTTTTCTTTGACTCATCATAATTGTTGTGCCTTGGTGATTTGTTGGTCATGAGTTCAAATCCGGAAATAGTCTCTTTGCATATGCAAGGGTAAGACTGCGTACAATATCCCTCCCCCTTGCCTCCGCATAATGAGGAGCCTTTGGGCAATGGGGTACATAGTTTTTCATCATAATTAGAGATGTTTCCGGTGTCCTGGTTTTCTTTGAGGCTGTTCCCCGCTTACTCTACTGCCTAAAATCTCTGCCATGCTAACCAATATACGTGTCAACATTTATAACTGTTCCTGGGTAAATATTCATTTCACTTGTAAAGCCGACATTGCTTTTATAAGGAAATGTCAACTCGTGGGCAATTGTTCCGGGGTAAATATCAACTTAGCGCCTAAGGGTTACCCTAAGTTGGAAATCTAAATAAGAAGCGACTTAAGGTGTGTTACCCATAAGAGAACAGAGCCGATGTCACCATTAAACCTAAGAGAGTAGGGATCCCAACACAAACAAACAATAGTAGTAGTCTGACACATGGCAAAGGAGGACCTTGCTAATCACTCTATAAGTACACGAACTGTAACCGAGTACAACTAACACACTCATTTCAAACTGAATCATAGAGATACTCTTTCTCAAACTCTCTTGATCTCATTCTCTCGTTTTGAATCTCATATTCTTTGAACCTGGCGACCTACATCATAACGATAACTGTCCAGTGTCCCTGCTTGCATGCCAGACCCAACTAAACAGCATCTTCAATTGGCGTGTGGCGGCGCATACGACGCCATTCTGACCGCAACTTCCGCTGCGGTAGTCGCCCTCCCAGTTAGGGGTGTTCGCGGATCGGTTCGGATCGGTTTTGGCCCAATTTAGGACCTAACCCAATCAAATTCAAACGGTTAGGTTTTCAGAAAATTTTTTTTGAAACCCAACCCAACCCGTTCATGAATAGTTCGGTTCGGTTTGGGCTAACGGTTTACCCATTTAATTTTTTTTTCTTAAAACTACTATTTTATATGATGATTCTTTCAAATATCCAATACAATTAGCACAATATTATCAAATGTATAAAAATAGTAAAAATGATTCATTTAATACCATCAACATAATATTCTAAAATAAACTAATAATATAAATTAAAACAAAAGATTCTTGAACAAGATTTACTATAATAGTCTGAATAACAACTATTTCTTACAAATTAATTTCTTGCAATAAGCTTTGGTATAACCAAAAATTCGAGTAAACACTCAACAATGAAAGTTATTTCTTTTCTTCCCATCCTTGTTTCCATCAAAATCCATATGAATACAAACCAGAAAAATCACGAGAAGTTAAAGAGTTCCGGAAAAGAAAAAGAAAGCGCAGAGGAAAGCATGATGCTTGATCGATTTGATGAGATGAGATAAGAGAGAACAGGGAAGTAGCTGGTGCAGAACCACAGAGAAAGAGATGAGATGAGATGAGACAGAACATAGAAGCGCAAAAGAAAAAGAAACCTAAACCTGTGACATTTATAGTACCACACCTTCACAACAAAGATGAGATTAGATGAAATGATTATAGGCTGGTCCTTCATTTGGCCCAGACATTTACAGTACCACACCTTTTTTTATTGTCAAAATAATTTTTTAGTTTTTAAATTTTAATATATATATATATATATATATATATATAAATAATAAATTTTATATTTTTATTACGGGTTCACGAATCGGGTCAATCGTTCAACGAATCTATAAATCTAAACCCGTGATCCAACCCGTACATGAACGGTTTTGTTCAGTTCAGTTTGATTTTGGCCCAAATACATAAATAATTCAACCCAAACTGTTCGGATCGGTTCAGGTTCACAGGTGACCCATACCCGTGAACACCCCTACTCCCAGTGCGACCCACCACTTGCAGTTTCATCATAGCACTTTTAATAGAGCCCTTCTTCTGCCAATTTTATTTTGGGTTCTATCTTCTGTTTCTTTGTTGTTTGCAGGTATTATTTTCCACTCTGATGGCTGACACATGGAATCATACTCGTACCCTTGTTAAAGCAGACCCACCTATTATCCCAAACATTCCTCTCAACATTTAGTAATTGGATGGGTCTTCAATGGGCCACCGATATCACTCAGTGGATTAGTGGGTTGCGTTACAAATCCCATCTCACAAAGACCATTGATTATGTCCCTGGTGTTGATAGTCCACAATGGGAAAAGATCGATGCCCAAATATAGTGTTAAGTCCATCCTCCACCCTTCTCAAATCGATTTTTCGGCCCCACATCACTTGCAAGTCGGTTTGGAGTGAGGCTCGGGCCCTCTACACAAATGATACTCAGCATTTTTATGAAATATTCTGCGAGTTGATGACTCTTCTTGGACCCCAATGCTTTGACAGTCCTATCTATGTCTGCATATCTTGGGCGTGCCCATGCAGCCCTACATGAGTATAATGAGCTCCTTCCAACTGCTGTCTCATTGCTATTGAGGCCTAGAAGGAATTAGACAATCACAACACCTTTTTTAGGACTCTTGCACTTTATGGTTTGCCTCCAGAGTATGCTGCCACACGAGACCAAATTCTTGGTCTCCCGTGGCTCCAACGATGACATCCGCTTCTTCTGTGCTTCTTCAGATTCCAACAAAGTATACTACTGTGGCCCCTGCTCCTTCGATAGGGGACACATCTGCCTTGCTTCCCAAAGCAGTAATTGGACGCTCTCCATTGGTAATAGTGTATAGTAGATACAGCTGAGTCATTACTGACTCAGCATAAGAGTTAGTTAGTTAAGCTAACTACTTCTATAGTTAGAAAACTCTATAAATACTTTACTGTGTAATTCTGTTGTAACTAACTCTCATTCATAATACAATAACAGTTTTCATAATATTTCAGTTTTCTCTCTTTCTCTATCACCTCGATGGATTTCTTCATGGTATCCAGAGCTTCCTAAAGCCTTCAATGGCAGTTCGATCCTATTTTTTCGCTTCTTTTGTTTGGCTGTTCGTGAGACTCTAGCGAATCCACGATTATTTGATTTTGTTTGTACTTGCGATCTGGAAACTGCGTTTCTTCGATCGTTGTGTCTCTTAGATCGCGATTTCGATCCTGTTTGGATTCCGTTCTTTGATCACGATTTCAGTTTTGTGCGATTTCTCTGTTTGTCGCACTCCTTTCATCTTGATCTCTGGTTGCACGTGATTTGCTAGTGTTAGCCGCATCTCTGTTAGTTCATCTTTAATCGTGTTTATCTGATTGCGGTCTCAAATTCGTGTTTTCTTTACTTGCGATTTCAGAATCAGATTTCACACTTCTGGTTTTTGTATTCGCTATGTCATTGTCGCCGATCAATGCAGTTCCGGTGACCGGAGGTCTGGTAAATTCCTCCTCCGGTGCTGCCAATAATTCCGCATATCATGTTGCAGCTAAACTTACGGATGATAACTTTTTGCTTTGGAAGCCGCAAATTGAACCAGTTCTAAAGGTTCATCGACTTCAACGGTTTGTTGTCAGTCCACTCCCGAAGGTATCTTGCACAAGAAGATGCAGACATGGATAAAGAAAATCCAGCATATGCTGCACGGGAATATCAAGATCAATCACTGCTAGTTTGGCTTCAGTCGTCCTTATCTGAGGCAATTCTGTCAAAAGTTGTTGGCTGTGTTCATGCACATCAAGTGTGGGAAAAGATACATAATCATTTTCATGCTAAAACAAAAGCAAAATCCAGATATCTCCGCACAGAACTTAGGAATACCAGAAAATGTGAACGCTCCATTGGTGAATTTCTCACTCGTATAAAAACAATTGTTGATTCTTTACTAGCCATTGGACAAACTGTTTCTGTTCAGGAACAGATAGATGTTATTCTTGAAGGTTTGCCAAGTGAATATGAGTCATTGGTTACTGCCATCAGTAGTAAGATTGATCAGTTCGAATTTGAGGAGATCCAATCTCTTCTTTTGGCTCAAGAACAAAGGCTTGAAAAGTTAAGAGAAAATGTTGTTGCTCGCACTGACTTTAACTCGAGCACAAACAGCAGAGGCAGAGGAGACTGACTCAGATTCAGCACCTCAAGTGCAGTTTACTCAACACAATGATGGGGGCAGATCTTCTAATTCCAGGGGTAGAGGTGGCAGATCTGGTTATGGATATAGAGGAGGCAGAAGTTGTGGTAACAATGATAACTGAAACTATGGAAATAATGATAACAGGAATTTTGGAAATGGTGATCACAGGAATTATGGAAATACTGATAGGTATAAAATACAGTGTCAAGTCTGCTACAAGTTTGGCCACAGAGCAGCTGATTGCTATCACAGGTTTAATCCAAATTATGTAGCTCAGCAGTATAATCAGAATCGTTCTGGGAATCAGAACAGAAACTATTCTTATCAGAGGCCTAATTCTCAGCCTCAGAACAATAACTCTCAGTCACAGCACAATGCACAAGCTCCTTGTTAGGAACTGGCTTTCAGATAGGAAAGAAACAGAATTTTATTCACAAAAATATCATCCCTTATGAAATGATCTTTAACAAATATCCTGATTATTCTTTTCTAAAGGTGTACGTGTTTTCCTCATCTAAGGCCCTTTAACAAACATAAACTTGATTTCAGGTCGAGTCCATGTACTGTTTTGGGATATTGACGTCATCATAAAGGATATAAATGTCTTGATTCAAAGGGTAAAATTTTTCTGTCACTTGATGTTGTTTTCATGAGTCCAGCTTCCCTTTTTCTGTTGCTAAGCCTCATATTTCATCCCCCCCTTCTTGTGTTCCCTCTCAATTACTTCCTCTTGGTGTCCTTCCTATACCTACTGCTCATCCTAATCCTCCTTCTCATTCTATGGAGTCTATAGAGTCCCTTAGTTCATTGTCTCAACCTGTTGAGTTGAATTCTTCTCAGCTAGTTCCCACTGAACAAGCTGCATCCTCTATTCCAGCGAATGATGAGTCCAGTCCCTCTACTTATTTACCATCTACTTCTCCTCTGCAACCTCAAAATACACATCTCATGCAGATTAGATCAAAGTCAGGTATTGTACAACCTCGGTTATATCCTACCTTACTTCTAACTACTGCTGAACCTACTCCTGTTAAACATGCTCTTTCATCTCGTGAGTGGAAGGAAGCTATGCAGCAAGAGTACAATGCTCTTATGGCCAATAACACTTGGTCTCTGGTCCAGTTACCCTCAGGCAGAAAAGCCATTGGCTGCAAGTGGGTTTTCTGGGTAAAACAGAATCCTGATGGCTCTCCATCTTGAAGTATAAAGCTCAGTTGGTGGCCAAGGGGTTAATCAGATCCCTGGGCAGGATTATTCAGAAACATTTTCACCTGTTGTGAAACCTGTCACAATCAGAATAATGTTGACTATTGCTCTTACTCATCACTGGTCTATTCAACAAATCAATGTGAACAATGTTTTTCATAATGGCTATTTGGAAGAAGTCTACATGACACAGCCTTCTGGATTTGCTGATTCTGATAAAAGTATGGTCTGCAAACTCAAGAAAGTTATCTATGGGTTAAAACAAGCACCTAGGGCCTGGTATGAAAGATTAACCAAAACACTACTGACTTTTGGCTTTGTTTAAAGCAAGTGTGAAATGTAGTGGATGGACGATTGGCGTTGGACGTGAGTTGCATGGCCAATACTATCTCTCTCCACTGTTACAAGCATACTCTTCTGCTGTTTCTCTGTTGGTAATCCATGCTCAACTAGGACATCCTGGTTTGCCAAAGCTTCAGAAGTTGGTTCCAGTTCTTTCCAAGTTGTCTAGTTTGCACTGTGAGTCATATTAGTTTAGGAAACACACTCGTAATTCATTTGCCTTGGCTCACTCAAATGTTTAGGGTCCATCTTGTGTCGTTACCCACTCTGGTTTGAGTATTTTGTCACTTTAATTGATGATTACTCACGTTGTATGTGGGTGTGTTTGATGAAAAACAGGTTCGAGCTGTTTTCTATCTTTGAGACATTTTATAATGAAATAAAAACACAATTTGGAATCCCTGTACACTCTTTTCGTAGTGATAAGGCTTGTGAATATTTATCTCATCAACTTCAGCAATTCATGGCGTCGAAGGGAATTCTCCATCAAACATCTTGTGCCCATACTCCTCAACAAAATACGGTAGTTGATCGCAAGAATAGGCATCTCATTGAGACTACTCGGACCCTTCTTCATGGAAATGTCCCCCCACAATTCTGGGGATGTTGTCCTCATGACTTGTTACCTTATTAATCGCATGCCATCTTCGGTATTGAATGATCAGGTTCCTCATTCGATCCTCTTCCCTCATTCATCTCTTTCATACACTTCCTCCTTGTGTCTTTGGCTCCACATGTTTTGTTCATGACCTGACTCTGCCTTGACAGACTATCTGCAAGGTCGGTCAAATATGTCTTCCTTGTATATCCTCGATCACAGAAAGGTTATCGTTGCTTCTGTCCTACTCTTCAACGATATTTCATCTCTGCTGATGTCTCCTTTTTTGAGTCCGTCCCTTACTTTGAGTCAGCTCAGTTGACTTCCAACATGTAGTATTATGTTACTCCTAGTTGACCTGTCATGGTCCCACTTCCTACTTCTTCTCTGATTGATCATGTGGTACATTAGGATGTTCCACCTACGAAGCCACCACCTATGCAACCTTTCCATAGATATCAACAGTGCCAAAGACCTTCAGACATCTCTCCATCAGACCCTGTGACGGCTCATGATGATATAGTAGAGGCCATGCCTGACTCTTCCTCGGTACCATCTCCTTTACCGGATCCAGTCCCTCCAGCTGACCTAGATTGGCCTGTTGCATTACGAAAAGATATACGTTCTACTCAAACCCATCTCCTCACTATGTTAACCTTAGTTATCATCGCCTTTCTTCTTTGCATTATACTTGCCTTTCCTCTTTATTGCCTGTATCTATCCCTAACTCTCCAGCTGAAGCATTATCACATCCAGAGTGGAGGCAAGCAATGATTGATGATATGTATGCACTCCAAAGCAATGGTACTTGGGATTTGGTCTCTCTTCCATTTGGAAATGGTACTTGGGATTGGTCTCTCTTCCATTTGGAAAATCCACAGTTGGCTGTTGCTGGTTATACACCCTTAAGGTTGGCCCTGATGGTAAAATAGATCGTTTCAAAGCTCGTTTGGTGGCGAAAGGATACACATCTGTCTATGGACAGGACTATACTAATACTTTCTCCCCAGTTGCCAAAATGGTGTCAGTTAGATTGCTTTTCTCTATGGCTGCCATTTGCCATTGGCCCCTCTTCCAATTGACATTAAGAATGATTTCCTACATGGTGGTCTTGATGAAGAAGTTTACATGGAGCAACCATCAGGTTTCATTGCTTAGGGGGAATCCTCCACTATGGTTTGTTGGCTTCACATGTCCCTATATGGACTTAAACAGTCCCATTGAGCTTGGTTTGTCCAATTTTGTACAATTGGCATGATACGTAGTGAAGCCGACCATTTTGTCTTCTTTTTCCATTCACCCCAGGGATGCATCTATCTCATTGTCTACATTGATGACATAGTCATTACAAGAAATGATCAACATGTCATTACTAGCTTAAAACAATACCTCTCACGCCAGTTTGAGACCAAAGACCTTGGTAAACTTAGGTACTTACTAGGGATTGAAGTTGCTCAATCCAAGGACGGTTTAGTTGTCTCCCAGAGAAAGTATGCTCTTGACATCTTGGAAGAATCTGACCTACTAAATGCTAAGCCAGTGGACACTCCTATTGATCCTGATCAGGGCCCCTTATCAGATCCTGGGAGATATAGGAGGCTGGTTGGAAAGTTGAACTACCTGACAGTCACTTGTCCAAACATTGCCTTTGTAGTAAGTGTGGCAAGCCAAGTCTTGAACTCTCCTTGTCAGGATCGTCGGGATGTAGTTATTCAGATCCTGAAGTACATTAAGAGTACTCCAAGCAAAGGTCTCATTTATGAAGATAGGGGATATGCACGAGCGGTTGGCTACTCAGATGCTGACAGGGCTGGCTCACCCATTGATAGGCGATCCACATCTAAGTATTGTGTGCTGATTGGAGGAAACTTTTTATTTTTTGAAAATTAAGCAGCAGAGTGTTGTAGCAAGATCAAGTGTCGAAGTAGAATACAGGGCCATGGCATTGGTAACTTGTGAACTCATTGCTGAAACAGTAGCTCAGGGAGCTCAAGTTTGAATAGACTAAACAGATGACTCATATATGTGACAATCAAGCAGCCTTGCACATTGCCTCTAATACATTGTTTCATGAGAGGACCAAGCTTATTGAGGTTGATTGCCATTCATTCGAGAGAAGATTGAGTCAGGGGACATTACCACAAGCTTGTCAACTCTAGTGACCAATTAGCTGATGTCTTCACTAAGTCTCTAAGGGGACCTAGAATTGGTTTCATTTGTAACAAGATGGGCACATATAACTTATAACCTCCCGCTTGAGAGGGAATGTTGAGAATCAAATATTCTGCATTCATTGTATTATCCCAATTTAGAGGAAAATCAGGAAACTGAATATCCTCTCCATTTATGTGTAATCAATTCAATTTTCCTATATAAAGAATCAACTGTTTGTGTTTCAGTTACACGGTTTCAGTCAAATGCCTCTGTTCTATCTTAAACAGTTATTATGTGTGTGAATATGGTCGGAGTAGTTTAAAATTAAAATGGTGATATTTCATACAAACTCAAGACATAGAAATATTAATAAACCTAGTATAACTCCTTCCCTCTGTTCATTATAGCTCCATAATTTTGGTTTCATAATCATTCAAATTCTCAGAAACTATATACTTTTGGATGGTGCATACAGATCTTATGCTTTAACTCCTGTTTACGAAGCTGCTACAAGGCCCATTGAAGAAGCTACTCAAGCCAACACAATAAAAGCTGAAACAGATGAGAGTGATAGTAAAGAAGTAATCCTTCCTGGAGTGAATCTTATTTATGACGGTTCTGAGTTGCATCTATTTGATATAGGTGCCTGCCTCCAGGCACGTCAACCTATTTCCTTAATAGCAGAGGCAGCAGCTGCCTCAGCATCTTTAGCAATCAAATAGTTCTGCAGTTAACATAGATTGCACCACTTCGAAGTGCATGAATGTTAATGCTAGCGAGTGATGTGCCAATGTTATTGCTACTGTGTAATCATTGTTTCAATCAAGTCCATAGATGTACAAGATTCTTTTTAAATGCCTGCAGAAAAACGGAACTGAGCCACCCTAATTCATATTGGAAAAAAAAATGCGGAATGACCTATTTGATCGTTATCTTATTGTTTTGATTTCCTTTGGTTTTTTATCTTTTAAAAAATTCAGTTTGGTCCTTAATCTTTTTTTTTTTTTTTTTTCAATTTAGTCATTTATCTTTTAAAAATTTTATTTTAATTATTTATCTTTTTTGTTTAGGTTGGTTTTTCGACCCATTTAAAATTGATGTGTTAGTTGTTAATCATTTAAGAATGGTTTTTTTTGTTAGAAATGAAGTGGAGGGGAAGGGAAGAAAACTAAACTAAAAGTTTATTTTTAAATGATTAACGACATTAATCTTAGATAGATTGAAGAACCAAATTGAATAGAAAAATAAGATAAATAATCAAATTGAACAAAAAAAAAAATCAAATAATTTTTTTAAAAAGATAAAAGATTAAACTGAAAAAAAATAAGATAAACGACGAAACAAAAAAAATAAGATACAGGAACAAAATAACTTTTAAAAGATAAAGTGTTATACTTAAAAGAAAGGAAAAACATAAAGGACAAAATATGTCATTTAGTCATATCCAGAAAAATATGATCCTAAAAAAGTCAAAGATCAATCAAAGATTAAAATTAGAACAGTGAGTCGAGTATTAGAGATTTTTTTATTTTCCAAGACCTTTTAGTAATTACCCAAATTGATTCTCTTAAGAGATACATTGAATATCAAGATGGTCATTTTACAAATTAAAAATGATTCTTTTATTTTCCAAGACCTTTTAGTAATTACCCAAATTGATTCTCTTAAGAGATACATTGAATATCAAATTTGGTCATTTTACAAATTAAAAAATGAGGTTAGTTGCTCAATGTTTATAGTTTTTGATTACTTTAGATTATGTAAATTAGATTGATACTAGATTGTTTTGTAGAGTGTATGCATAAAATTCACTAATTAGAATTAGAAAACCTACTATAAGAAAGAACAATACAATGCATGATCATTATATATATATATATATATATATATATAGAGAGAGAGAGAGAGAGAGAGAGAGAGAGAGAATTATCCAAAGAGCATGAAGTTCTAGAAGCATTTTATGAATTGAAGATTTCAATGACAAGGTCCAAAATCAAGCTTCTACAAGAAGAGATGACCAAGAATCATGGTTTGACTATTTAACAAGGGCAAAGATGGAGGAAGACACAAGGAGTTGAATTGGAGCACCTTGAAGATTGTTGGAGAGCTCGCTTAGCACAAATATCGTGCTTAGCGCAATTTCTTTCGTAGTTTTCATAATTTTCCTAGTTTTCATAATTTTAATATTGTCGTAATTTAGTAATTTCTTATTTGTGTAATGGGCCTCAATGTGGACTAAAATAGAGCCAAATTATGCGTTTTTAGGTATTATTAGGGGCTTAACTCTATAAGTACTCAGATATTGCTATTTTTCAATAAATTTTTATTCAATAAAAATTAAGCATTTGCTTGAATTGAGAGCTTAGTCTCTTCTTGGTTTTTGGTTGAACCCAAATTGATTTTATCAATGAAGCTTTCATTTGTGGTGAATCCTCATCAACTTATCGTTCCAATAAGGATCATGGCGTTATTCATTACCATCTTCTACTCTTTCCTTCCTTTTATCTGTAAGTTCTACAATCTATTTCATTAGTGTCTGTAATTTAGCCTCTGGAAACGATCCAATCCAAGCATTCATGCCTTAGTAGTCATCATATATATATGTATATATATATATATATATATATATATATATATATATAAAAATAGAATGTGTTGTGTGAAATAATTAGTTGTTCCAACATGAGTCCAAAATGATCAAGTGATTTGGTACCAATAGGGGAATTTGCTTCTCAAGAGATGTGTTTCCAAGTTACTTCAATAAACACTTGCTGGAGGTGAAAATATGAAGAAATAGATTGACATTTGCAAAAAAAAGAAAGAAGTAAAGAAAAAATAGTAAATACATGTGATAAAAGTGGTAATCATAAATTGCAAGGTAAAATGAGTTTGAATTGGATTAATTGTGTTGTTCAAAATTAAGTCCAAGGCATATTTATTCAACTAGGAACTATATACTCTATTGAGTAACTGCCTAAAACGTGGTTGGAACTTCTTTCAGTTAATTCGACTTATTTTAATGATTGTATTCGGGTAATTTGTGTTAGTTCAACTAATTGTTACATAATAAATCGCTGATAATTGCTCCTCCTGAAATCAAAGCATGTTCTCCATCTTCTGAAATCCATTAGATTTGTGTTATTAATTTTAAACAAGTGGTAAACGGTTTCTATTTTTAAGGAGCACTCATTTTAATTATTTTTAACTGGCGTTTATAGTATTTAAATTAAAAAAAAATAGCTTTTAGACATGCACAATGTGTAACGACTTGTCTCGTCTCTACGATATCACAACTCTAAATGTATAATTTCAATTTTAAATGAAACTCCATTAATTTGATTATGAAAATGAGGGTAAATTTTTCGCGATAATACACTCACCAAACAACGCACAAATACATAAAAAATATATATATATAAATTAAACCATTATATATCATTTATATGTCATAACATAATTCATTTTTACATGCCCAAACAAAAAAGAATCAAGGAATCAACTAAGAAAGAGTTGATAACAAAACACAACTCTCTCCCAAAATAAATTTCAATGTTATCTCGTTGGCTTAGCGTCTCCAACAAAAGGATCTCCCTCCAACATCGCCTTTTACTGCTCATCTGCTCCCATGAACGAAGTTTTACGATTATCACAAGTACCAACAACACGGTACAAAATTGCAAGGGTGAGTTTATTATACAAGATCAACAAACACCAAACGACAATGATTAGAAAGAATCAAGGAATCAACTAAGAAAGAGTTGATAACAAAACACAACTCTCTCCCAAAATAAATTTCAATGTTATCTCGTTGGCTTAGCGTCTCCAACAAAAGGATCTCCCTCCAACATCGCCTTTTACTGCTCATCTGCTCCCATGAACGAAGTTTTACGATTATCACAAGTACCAACAACACGGTACAAAATTGCAAGGGTGAGTTTATTTTACAAGATCAACAAACACCAAACGACAATGATTAGCAAGCGAACAATAATAATAACCATAATCATTGTCAATAATCGATTAGTTCAACATACACTTAACAAAACTAGTCATAAACTTTTTCCACAATTCAAATCAATTATGCTCAAAATGATGCACTTGACTCAACTCTCAAATGCAATGTGGTATCATTAGTCAGGAAATAGCCTAAGTGTGTCCACATAACACTCTCACTTAGGAAAACTACGCAGCAACTGTCAAGGTCACCCTGTTGTGCACAGGCAACTCCCCCCATGTTGATCTGCACGAGTCTCAAGGGAGATTCAAACTGAGTGATATGCCCCTAGTACCTGCATTTTCACTCATGAAAAATCATAGGTACTTACTGACAAAGTTTATACTATTTATATGCAATTATGAAATATGAAACATGGGTATCATCAATGCACTGACAATGGATAGTAAAAAATTATAAGCAATCCCCTTCCCTCTACAGGGATGCTTAAAATTTTAATAACTATCTCCTTCCCTCTCTAGGGATACCCAACAGGTCACTGCATCCCCCATGTACATACACAAACATACATCTATCACTATAACATCATCAACATTAACATCATCTCATCTCATTGTCATCATCAACATCAACAATCATCTCATCTCAATGTCATCATCAATGTCAAAGCAATCATATTCCATATGTGTGTGTGTGTGTGTATATATATATATATATATATATATATATATATATATATTCATGCGTTTAACTCTAATTTTTTTCCATTATCGGTTTGGAAATGTTCGGGTGACGTTGTTCGATGATGCTTTTGGGAGACCGAGACCGTCATAGTTTTTTTTCGAAGTCGGGAACGATGTTTTTTTTGCCAATTTCGATCTAGAATTATTTTTTTTTGCGAGGTCGGCTAAGGTTATTGTTGGGCGACTAAATGAGAGCATGTCAATGTCGGCCAAAACCTAGCCTCTGTTGAGTTTGCACCAAAACCCTAGCCGACCTCGCACGAAAACAAACCCTAATTTTGTTCCATTATCGGTTTGGAAATGTTCGGGTGACGTTGTTCGATGATGCTTTTTGGGAGACCGAGACCGGTTATAGTTTTTTTTTTACTGACATCAGATATGATTTTTCTGGCCAATTTCGATCTAGAATTTTTTTTTTTGCGAGGTCGGCTAAGGTTATTGTTGGATGACTAAATGAGAGCATGTCAATGTCGGTCAAAACCAGCCTCTATTGAGTTCACACAAAAACCCTAGTCGACCTCGCATGAAAAAAAACCTAATTATTGTTTCATTATCGATTTGGAAATGTTTGGCTGATGTTGTTCAATGATGCTTTTTGGGACACTGAGACCGATCATAGTTTTTTTTTTTTTTGCCAAAGTCATGTACGATTTGTTCGGCCAATTTCGGTCTAGAAGTTTCTTTTTTGCTAGGTCGGCTACGGTTGTTTTTGGGCGACTAATTGCAAGCATGTCAATGTCGGCCAAAACCTAGCCTCTGTTGATTTCACACAAAAACCTTAGCCAACCTCGCAACAAAAAAAAAAATCCTAATTTTTTTCCCATTATCGGTTTGGAAAATGTTCGGGTGATGTTGTTCGATGATGCATTTTGGGAGACCGAGACCGATCATAGTTTTATTTTTTTACCAATTCGGGTACAATTTTTTTCTGCAAATTTCAGTCTAGAATTTGTTTATTGTTTAGTGAGGTCGGCTAAGGTTATTGTTGGGTGACTAAATGAGAGCATGCCAATGTCGACAAACCCCATCCTCTGCTGAGTTCGCACAAAAACCCTAGCAGACCTCACAAGAAATAAAAACCTTATTTTTTCCATTATCGGTATGGAAAAGTTCGGTTGACGTTAAATGAGGCTTCTCTGGATATCTAGACCGGTCATTGTTTTTTTTTTTTGCCGACTTTGGGTACGATTTTTTTCGGCAAGTTAAAAAAAGGTTGTTTTTGGGCGACTAAATGAGAATAGGCCAGGTCGGCCAAAATCCAGCCTCTGTTGAATTCGCACAAAACCCTAGCCGACCTCGCACGAGAAAAAAACCCTATTTTTTCCATTATCGATTTGCAAATGTTTGGGTGACGTTCGGTGATGCTTTTTTGGAGACCTAGACCGGTCATTTTTTTTAGCCGACGTCGGCTACGATTTTTTCTACGAATTTCAGTCCAGAATTTATTTTTTTGGCGAGGTAAAAAAAAAAGTTGTTTTTGGGCAACAAAATGAGAAGCCAGGTTGGGCAAAATCCTAATTTTTTTTCCATTATTGGTTTGTAAATGTTCAGGTGACGTTGTTCGATGATGCTTTTTTAGTGACCGAGACCGATCATGGTTTATTTTTGCCGAAGTCCGGTACGATTTTTGTCGGCCAATTTCGGTCTAGTTTTTTTTGGGGCGAGGTCATCTAAGGTTATTCTTGGGCAACTAAATGAGAGCATGTCAATGTCGACCAAAATCAAGCCTGTGTTGAGTTCGCAAACCAATCCTAGCCAACCTCGCATGAAAAAAAAAACACTAGTCGAGTTAGATTTTTGTCGGCCAATTTCGGTTTAGATTTGTTTTTGGTGAGGTCAACTAAGGTTATTCTTAGGCAATTAAATGAGAGCATGCCAATGTCGACCAAAATCCAGCCTCTATTGAGTTCGCACAAAAACCCTAGCCGATCTCGAACGAGAAAAAACCCTATTTTTTTTCAATTATCGGTTTGCAAATGTTCGGGTGACGTAGTTCGATGATGCTTTTTGGGTGACCAAGAATGGTCATAGTCTTTTTTAGAAGACGTCGGCTACGACTTTTTTCGGCCAATTTCGGTTCATATTTTTTTGGCGAGGTAAAAAACGGTTGTTTCTAGGGGACTACATGAGAACAGGCCAGGTCGGACAAAATTCAGCCTCTGTTGAGTTCGCACAAAAACCCTAGCCGACCTCCCACAAGAAAAAAAAACCTATTTTTTTTCAATTAGCGGTTTGCAAATATTCGGGTGACGTTGTTCGATGATGCTTTTTGGGTGACCGTGACCGTCATGGTTTTCTTTGCCGATGTCGGGTACGATTTTTGTCGGCCAATTCCGGTCCAGAATTTTTTTTTTGGAGTGGTAAAAGATGGTTGTTTTTGGGCGACTAAATGAGAACATGCCAGGTCGGCCAAAATCCAGCCTTTGTTGAGTTCACACAAAAACCTTAGCTGACCACGCACGAGAAATCAATCCTAATTTTTTTCCATTATCAGTTTCAAATGTTCGAGAGACGTTGTTCGATGATGCTTTTTGGGATACACAAACCAGTCATTTTTTTAACCGTCGTCTGCTACGATTTTTTTTTTTACCAATTTCGGTCCAGAATTTTTTTTTGGCGAGGTAAAAAAAATGAGAACATACCAGGTCGGCCAAAATCGAGCCTCTGTTGAGTTCACAGAAAAACCCTAACCGACCTCGCACGAGAAAAAACCCCTAATTTTTTTCAATTATCGGTTTGCAAATGTTCGGGTGACGTTGTTCAATGATGCTTTTTGGGTAACCGAGACCGGTCATGGTTTTTTTTTTTGCCGATGTCGGGTACAATTTTTGTCGGCCAATTCCGGTCCAGAATTTTTGTTTGAAGAGGTAAAAAGTGGTTGTTTTTGGGCGACTAAATGAGAACATGCCAGGTCGGCCAAAATCCAGCCTTTGTTGACTTCGCACAAAAACCCTAGCCGACGTCACACGAGAAAAAAACCCTAATTTTGTTTGCATTATCGGTTTCAAATGTTCGGGTGACGTTGTTCGATGATGCTTTTTGGGTGACCGAGACCGGTCATGGTTTCTTTTTACCGAAGTCGAGTACGATTTTTGTCGTCCAATTTCGGTCTAGATTTGATTTTGGCGAGGTCAGCTAAGGTTATTCTTGGGCAACTAAATGAGAGCATGCCAATGTCGGCCAAAACCCAACCTGTGTTGAGTTCACACAAAAACCCTAGCCGACCTCGCATGAAAAAAACCATATTTTTTTTTTCAATTATCAGTTTGCAAATGTTAGGGTGACATTGTTCGATGATGCTTTTTGGGTGACCAAGACTGGTCATAGTCTTTTTTAGCCGACAATGATGCTTTTTGGGTGACCGAGACTGGTCATAGTCTTTTTTAGCCGACGTCGGCTACGACTTTTTTCGGCCAATTTTGGTCCAGATTTTTTTTTGGCGAGGTAAAAAATGGGTATTTCTGGGCGACTACATGATAAAAGGCCAGGTCGACCAAAATTCAGCCTCTATTGAGTTCGCACAAAAACCCTAGATGACCTCGCACGAGAAAAAAAACCCTAATTTTTTTTTTCATTATCAGTTTGCAAATGTTCGGGTGCCGTTGTTCGATGATACTTTTTGGGGGACCAAGACCGATCATAGTTTATTTTTGCCAAAGTCGGGTACGATTTTTGTCGGCCAATTTTTGTCTAGCTTTTTTTTGGCGAAGTCAGCTAAGGTTATTGTTGGGCAACTAAATCACAGCATGCCGATGTCGGCCAAAACCCAGCCTATGTTGAGTTCGCACAAAAAGCCTAGTCGACCTCGCACAAAAAAAAAACCCTAATTTTTTTTTTCAATTATCGGTTTGCAAATGTTTGGGTGACGTTGTACAATGATAATTTTTGGGTGACCGAGACTGGTCATACTCTTTTTTAACCGACGTCAGCTACGACTTTTTTCAGACAATTTCGATCCAGATTTTTTTAGGCGAGGTAAAAAACTGTTATTTCTAGGGGACTACATGAGAACAGGCCAGGTCGGCCAAAATTCAGCCTCCGTGAAGTTTGTTGATTTGAGGGGGAGCTACTTGAAGATTGAAGTAATTTGAAGACTTGGAAGTGTTTTGACTTTCAACATGCTTGAAGGCTTGAAGAGAAGCTTGTGATTAATTGTAAAAGGAAAGAAAGCTTTCTGATAATCCAAGTCACTGCATTCATATCATACATATGCATTTAAGCATTACATCACAAAGGCATTAAGAAATTGTTTTGAATCTTAAAAGAAGCTAAGTGTTTTTGGAAAAATAACCTTAACCTGGATTAATCGATTAATATACCCAAAGAATCGATTATTTTGTTCATCAAGCTTTCTGGAAAAATATCAAGAACAATTTAATCGATTACACCATCGGGTTAATCGATTATCTCAACTTAGCATACTGATAATCTGCCTTAGTGACTGGTTTAATCGATTACCACCAATCCGTAATCGATTACACTTCATACTTAGAAAAAGTGA
>PYAF01003262.1:195491-241109 GCA_007407185.1 Glycine tomentella | reverse complement strand
CTTGCAAGATTAGAGATAGTGTTTCTCTAAAGACAGCTGAGTAGTGTTCTCAGTGTGGGTGTGGCTTCTAAGGGTCTAATAGGGTTTTAGACTTCTGAACTTTATCTAGGGTTGATAAAGAGAAGCTTGTATTTGCTTGTAAGAATATTATTTGCAATAGTGGAACTCTACTCTAGTGTTGAGTAGAAGAAAACTGGATATAGCTTCATAGTGTTTGAAGTAAACCAGTATAAATCTTGTGTGTTCATTCATATTCTGCATATTTTATTATTTTCTTTGTGAACTCTGAATTACAATTTGATTCTTCAAGCATTACAACTCTTGGGTTGATCTTGGATAAAGATTCTTGGTTATATTTGTGTTAAAGATCCAAAAGGGCCAAAAACTCTGATTTTACTCAAAAAGTTTTAAATTACCAAGACTAACCAATTCACCCCCCCTCTTGGTTAAGTGTGAAGTGTTCCCATATTTTACAGAGTTCGCACAAAAATCCTAGCCGACCTCGCCCGAGAAAAAAAAAACCCTAATTTTTTTCCATTTTCGATTTGCAAATGTCAGGTGACGTTGTTTGATGATGCTTTTTGGGTGACCGAGACCTTTTTACAAAAATCCAGGCATAAAACTTATGGAAAAAAAACCCTACTTTTTTTTTTCTATTATGGGTTTGTAAATGTTTGAGTGACATTGATCGATGATGCTTTTTGGGAGACCTTGACCGGTCATTTTTTTTTTGCCGACGTTGGCTACAATTTTTTTTTGGCCAATTTCGGTCTAGAATTTATGTTTTTTGGCGATGTTGGCTAAGGTTGTTTTCGGGCTACTAAATGAGACCTGGCCAAGTAGGCCAAAATCCAGCATCGGTTGAGATTGCACAAAATCCCTAGCCAAACTTGCACGAAAAAAAACTATTTTTTTTCATTACCGGTTTAGAAATGTTCTAGTTACATTGTTCGGTTATGCGTTTTGGGAGACCGAGACCGATCATATTTTTTTTTTGCTGACGTCAGGTACGATTTTTTCAGGTCTAGAATTTATTTTTTGGCGAGGTCAGCTAAGGTTATTATCGGTCGAGTAAATGAGAGCAGACCAATGTCGGTCAAAATCCAGCCTCTATAGAGTTTGCACAAAAAACCTGGCTTAACACTTACGGAAAAAACCTTACTTTTTTTTTTCTATTATTGGGAGACGTTGATCGATGATGCTTATTGGGAGACCTAGACTAGTTTCTTTTGTTTTTGCCGGCGTCAGCTACGATTTTTTTTGGCCAATTTTGGTCTAGAATTTAATATTTTTTGGCGAGGTCCACCAAGTTTATTATTGGGCGAGTAAATGAGAGCAGGCCAATGTCGGCCAAAACCCAGGCTCTGTAGAGTTCGCACAAAAATCTAGCCAAACTCGCACGGCAAAAACCCTAGTGTTTTTTTTTCTATTATGGATTTGGAAATGTTGGAGTGACGTTGTTCGATGATGCTTCTTGGGAGACCTAGACCAGTCATTTTTTTTTTGCCTATTTCGATCTAGAATTTTTTTTTGGCGATGTCGACTAAGGTTATTTTTGGGCGACTAAACGAAACCAAGCCAAGTCGGCCAAAATCCAGCATTGGTTGAGATCGCAAAAAATCCATAACCGAACTCTAATTTTTTTTCCATTATCAGATTAGAAATTTGCGGGTGACGTTGTTCAGTGATGCGTTTTAGGAGACGGAGACCAATCATATTTTTTTTCTGATGTCGGGTACGACTTTTGTTGGTATAGAATTTTTTTTGACGAGGTCTTATAAGGTTATTATTGGCCGAGTAAATGAGACCAAACCAAGTCGGCCAAAATCCAGCATCGGTTGAGTTCGCACAAAATCCCTAGCCAAACTCGCAAGAAAAAAAACTCTAATTATTTTTTCCATTATCGGTTTAGAAATGATCGAGTGACGTTGTTCCGTTATGCGTTTTAGGAGACCGAGACCAATGATATTTTTTTGCCAACGTCGGCAACGATTTTTTCCGGTCTACAATTTATTTTTTTTGGCGAGGTCGTCTGAGGTTATTATTGGGCGAGTAAATGAGAGCAGGCTAATGTCGGCTAAAACCCAGCCTCTGTTGAATTCGGACAAAGAACCTAGCCGAACTCGCATGTAAAAAAACCTATTTTTTTCCATTAACGGTTTGAAAATGTTGAGTGACGTTGTTCGATGATTATTTTTGGGAGACCTAGACCAATTTTGTTTTTTGCCGACGTCGACTACGATTTTTTTCGGCCAATTTTGGTCTAGAATTTAAATATTTTGGTGAGGTCGACTAAGTTTATTATTGGGCGAGTAAATGAGAGCAGGCTAATGTCGGCTAAAACCCAGCCTCTGTTGAATTCGGACAAAGAACCTAGCCGAACTCGCATGTAAAAAAACCTATTTTTTTCCATTAACGGTTTGAAAATGTTGAGTGACGTTGTTCGATGATTATTTTTGGGAGACCTAGACCAATTTTGTTTTTTGCCGACGTCGACTACGATTTTTTTCGGCCAATTTTGGTCTAGAATTTAAATATTTTGGTGAGGTCGACTAAGTTTATTATTGGGCGAGTAAATGAGAGCAGGCCAATGTCGGCCAAAACCCAGGCTCTGTAGAGTTCGCACAAAAATCTAGCCAAACTCGCACGGCAAAAACCCTAGTGTTTTTTTTCTATTATGGATTTGGAAATGTTCGGGTGACGTTGTTCGATGATGCTTCTTGGGAGACCTAGACTAGTCGTTTTTTTTTTGGCCAATTTCGATCTAGAATTTTTTTTTTCGGCGATGTCGACTAAGGTTATTTTTGGGCGACTAAATGAGACCAAGACAAGTCGGCCAAAATCTAGCATTGGTTAAGATCGCAAAAAATCCATAACCGAACTCTAATTTTTTTTCCATTATCAGTTTAGAAATTTACGGGTGACGTTGTTCGGTGATGCGTTTTAGGAGACGGAGACCAATCATATTTTTTTCTGATGTCGGGTACGACTTTTGTTGGTATAGAATTTTTTTTGACGAGGTCTTATAAGGTTATTATTGGCCGAGTAAATGAGACCAACCCAATGTCGGTCAAAATCCAGCCTCTAGAGTTCGCACAAAAAACCTGGCAGAACTCTTGGGTAAAAAATCCTTGGTTTTTTTTTTCTATTATGGGTTTGGAAATGGTTGGGTGACGTTTATTGATGATGTTTTTTAGGAGACCTAGACTGGTCATTCGTTTTTGCTGAAGTTGGCCACTATTTTTTTTTTTTTTGCCAATTTCGATCTAGAATTTTTTTTTTGGCGATGTCGGTTAAGGTTGTTTTTGGACGACTAAATGAGACCAAGCCAAGTTGGCCAAAATCTAGCATCGGTTGAGATCGCACAAAATCCCAAGCCAAACTCACACGAAAAAAACTCTAATTTTTTTTTCATTATCGATTTAGAAATGTTTGAGTGACATTGTTCGATATGCGTTATGGGATCGAGACCGATCATATTTTTTTTGCCGACGTCGGCTACGATTTTTTCGGTCTAGAATTTAATTTTTTGGCGAGGTCGGCTAAGGTTATTATTGGCTGAGTAAACGAGAGCCGCCCAATGTTGGTCAAAATCCAGCTTCTATAGAGTTCGCACAAAAAACCTAGTAGAACTCTTACGGAAAAAAACCCTAGTTTTTTTCCTTTTATGGGTTCGTAAATATTTGGGTGACGTTGATCGATGATGCTTTTTGGGAGACCTAGACTGGTCATTCTTTTTTGCCGACGTTGGTTACGAATTTTTTCGGCCAATTTCGGTCTAGAATTTATTTTTTTGGCCGATGTCAGCTACGACTTTTTCTGGTCTAGAATTTATTTTTTTGGCGAGGTCGTCTAAGATTAATAGTGGGCGAGTAAATGAGAGCAGACCAATGTCGGCAAAAACCCAGCCTCTGTTGAGTTCGGACAAAGAACCTAGCCGAACTCGCATGTAAAATAACCCATTTTTTTTCCATTAACGGTTTGAAAATGTTCGAGTGACATTGTTCGATGATTATTTTTGGGAGACCTAGACCATTTTTTTTTGCCGACGTCGACTACGATTTTTTTCGGCCAATTTTGGTGTAAAATTTAAATTTTTTGGTGAGGTCGACTAAGTTTATTATTAGGCGAGTAAATGAGAGCAGGCCAATGTCGGCCAAAACCCAGCCTCTGCAGAGTTCGCACAAAAACCTAGCCAAACTCGCACAAAAAAAACCTTAAGAGTTTTTTTTTTTCTATTCTGGGTTTGGAAATGTTCAGGTGACGTTGTTAGATGATGCTTATTGGAAGACCTAGACCAGTTTCTTTTGTTTTTGCTGATGTCAGCTACGATTTTTTTGGCCAATTTTCGGTCTAGAATTTACTTTTTTTGGCGAGGTCGACTAAGTTTATTATTGGGTGAGTAAATAAGAGCAGACCAATGTCGGCCAAAACCCAGGCTCTGTAGAGTTCGCACAAAAATCTAGTCAAACTCGCACCGAAAAAACCCTAGTTTTTTTTTTCTATTATGGGTTTGGAAATGTTCGGGTCACGTTGTTCGATGATGCTTCTTGGGAGACCTAGACCGGTCTTTTTTTTTTCTTTTTTTTTTTTTTTGCCGAAGTCGGCTATGATTTTTTTGGCCAATTTCGATCTAGAATTTTTTTGGCGATGTCGGCTAAGGTTATTTTTGGGCGACTAAACGAGACCAAACTAAGTCGGCCAAAATCCAGCATCGGTTGAGTTCGCACAAAATCCCTAGCCAAACTCGCACGAAAAAAAACTCTAATTATTTTTTCCATTATCGGTTTAGAAATGATCGAGTGACGTTGTTCCGTTATGCGTTTTAGGAAACCGAGACTAATGATATTTTTTGCCAACGTCGGCAACGATTTTTTCCGGTCTACAATTTATTTTTTTGGCGAGGTCGTCTGAGGTTATTATTGGGCGAGTAAATGAGAGTAGGCTAATGTCGGCTAAAACCCAGCCTCTGTTGAATTCGGACAAAGAACCTAGCCGAACTCGCATGTAAAAAAACCTATTTTTTTCCATTAACGGTTTGAAAATGTTGAGTGACGTTGTTCGATGATTATTTTTGGGAGACCTAGACCAATTTTGTTTTTTGCCGACGTCGACTACGATTTTTTTCGGCCAATTTTGGTCTAGAATTTAAATTTTTTGGTGAGGTCGACTAAGTTTATTATTGGGCGAGTAAATGAGAGCAGGTCAATGTCGGCCAAAACCCAACCTCTGTAGAGTTCGCACAAAAACCTAGCCAAACTCGCACGAAAAAAAACCATGAGAGTTTTTTTTTTCTATTATAGGTTTGGAAATGTTCGGGTGACCTGTATCGCTTATCGAACCAATTCCTAAAATTAAGAAACCCATATGAGATACTGAGGAATAAGCTATTCTTTTTTTTAAATTGCGTTGACCAAGAGATGTTAAAGCTGCATAGATTATTTGAATTGAACCTAATAGCATTAACCAGGGAGAAAATATAGAATGAGCGCGAGATAATAATTCCATATTAATTCGAACCAATCCATATGCTCCCATTTTTAATAGTATTCCGGCTAAAAGCATACAAGTGCTATAATGTGCCTCTCCGTGGGTGTCTGGTAACCATGTATTTATCTCCATAAAAATGTGAAAGGGTTTTATTGAGGTTTTAATGAGGTGCACTCCAACAACCGTTTGTTAATAAAATACCTCTTATCTCCATCTTTGATTGCAAGTTAACGTATCTGCATATCAAATAGTTCGGCCAAGATCGACCAACAAACTGCCTTATTGACTCGGATCGGTCCACATCAATGAAAACAAGTTTTTTACAGACTCGAAACTTGTGCACCTTTTTCATCTATGCAACATTTCAAAATCCTGCATCTTTATTTTTCCACACATTCCAAATCATTCATGCCTTCACTATGCATATTCCAATGTTACATTACTACACGGATTACAAAGCTGAAGCGGTGCAACAATTCATGCAAATCAATTAGTGAAGCAACATTGTTTCTGATATTAAACACGAGAGGATAAAATGCAGCATCTCAATTTCTCTCATCAGTGCAATGAAAAAAAAGACAAAAGCATTTCCCTTCCTATTACCTAACTGGCCGTTTAAGACTCTTTGTACCCTGGCGTTTACATTATTTTCCCAACAGGTAGGGAAATGTCAACATCCAATGTAACAGCCCTTCATATAGCTGAAGTGAGAAAGCGGTTCCAATTTTTTTCTCCAATGTTGTACAACCATATGAAATGATGAAAACTTTATGCTGACCAAATAGATATATGAAGGCTGGTAAATCTTTTACATTACAATAAAAAAGCTGTCTCTGCTACACCATTATGCAGCCCTCACTTAGATTAACACTTCTAACTGGACAAAATCAGGAAGCAATCAATAAAAATGACAAAAGTCAACCAACTATACCCTGTATACACTCACTAATCTAAAAATCTTATGTACTGATACAGTTTCAGCGATGATGATCAATGACCTCAACTTGTAGAACCTCCATATAAAAACGGTACTAAAAAGCTCAAGGCGCTGTGGTTGGCAGATACAAGATGTTGAGAGCAATGTTACTCCATTGACAGAAAGAATTACATACCACAAACTAACAGTCTGCAGACACCACCTGAATTGCTGATTTCATTAGTCCTATACATAGTTGCCTTTTGCCATCTTCACCGCGTTTACAAGCCCATAGAAATATAACAATGCCAAATTCATCTGATGCATGAACTCATCAATATACCAGTTTCCTAATTATAAATCTTTACTGGCTTCTCAAATGTGTGGCGATTCTGAAAACAAAAGCCATATTATTTTGAATGGTGTAAACAAAAGGAAGCTTTTTACCCCAAAGCAAAAGAAAGCTTACTAGACATAAAATTCACTAACCTGGTTGACAGCATATGATCTTTTAGGAGCATTGTCAGTATGCTCCAAGCCAAGATATTGCTCCCAAGCACCATAAACATCTCTTCTCTATGACAGGATACCAAAACAAGTACAATGTAATCACAAATTCAAACATGAATATCTTTAAGAAATAAAAAATTACAATGGAGTCTCAACCTGAAAACGACTGGATACAATGTCAGAATCTTGAAGGTACTCAGGACGGCCTAGTGATAGAAATGCAAATTTCCACTAGCAAAACCAGAAATAGTAAAAAAAAAAAAAAAAAAAAGTTAGGTGAACTGACATCAGATATAATTATCAACTTTTTCTCAGTCAAAGCATCAAGCAAAGAAAATTATTCAAAAAGATGGACATAAAAAAATAACACGAGAGAAATCACCTTGCAAAATTCATCATCGGGTACTTGAAGTTTCTTTTGTATTCGCACTTTAATTTCTTCTAGAGTTTCACCTTCATGTATAACCAGAAAGAAAGGTTCCCCAAAGTTTTGAATTTGCTGTAAATTTTTAAGGAAAAACAGAAATGCAATACTTTTGTCATACAATAAAGATCAGTATGAAAATCAAAGACATCTAAGTTTTTAAAAACTAATTACCATTTGGTTTTGAGACGTGTCTTTATTGAAATGGTACACATGGATTAGACGATCATGAGGACCAAGATTTTTCTCTTCTTCTGGAATCTGTTACATTGGAATATGACCATGTAAGAATTACAATTATTTTGTGAGAGGAATTGAACAACAAAAATAGAACATAATTATATATTTAGAAGAGTCGGGTAGTGATATCATCATTTGAACATATAAAAGCAGGAATACAACATTAAACTATATTCTATCTCCCTTGATCTAGCCCCTCAGACAGAAAGAGATTCCTACCTCCTCTGCTCGTAATGTCCAGTATTGATCATTAATGTTTTCAATCTTTTCAATGGGAGGGAAGACCTGCACAGGCAGAGGGTAGGAAGTGTAAATAAAATTCACCAAAAATGAGTTTTGTGATAGTCAATAGCACAAGCAAAAACGACAGGCAGAAGGCAGGATCATAACTGAAATAGTAAATTTAATCAAGATTTCCAGTTGATTTTTTGTTCAACAATAACAAAATAGACTAATACATCCACAAGTCATCAACACAATGTAATTTCATACCTTGTATATTTTGTGATAGAAGACTTCCAGCAACCGAAGTTCAGCTTCAGGATCAGATAACTCTACCTGAGCAATAGTAAAACGTGGGCACGATATATAGAAATATAGTATACTTTCGTTTAAAATTTATTGATGGAGAAAAAGTTGCCAACATTATTAGGAAAATTTGGCATTTGCCCTACATTGCAGTCACAACATCTCGAAACAGGTAAATATGGGGTGAGGATTCCCTCTCCTCCAACTGCCTTGGCCACATCACTAGTCAATGTGGGATCTCAAACATTGTTAATTAGCACTGTCTTATTTCTCTTTTGACTTCAGATGAAGCCATGTGTGATAGTTGTGTGCAATTGTGACTTTTGACAGTATTTTGTATGTATCAAGTTAATGAATGAAAGCTTAACAATTTCACCTTTGTTTTAAGATCATCAAGGACATCCCCAACAGTGCTCTGCTTTGGGAGTCGGATAGTATGAATAACCACCTGATAAGAATATTTGAAGAAACAAAGAAACTGTTAATAAAAAAAAATCTACATCAAAAATGGAAGAGAATCTGGTAAACATACTCACTTCATCCTTGGTGGCATGATGAAATGCGACTTTCAGAGTTTTCAACCCTTGTAATTCTGGTAGAGGGATGTCAAGTACTTCATAGTATAATATATCCGACGTCTGACATTGAGAAAAGGAATAAGATCTATTGCCTTTTCAAGAACATCAGGATTAATATAACAAGAGTTACCTGATTGTAATGAACTAACATATCAGACAAATGTTCTACCCCTCGGTATTTGATAGGCTGGGGTTTTGGTTGTTGAGAGTAGCAGTTGTGTGGTGTAAGCCTTATTTTGGACGGATCATCTAAACCGAGTTGTTGGGATACTCTCTCCACCACATCATCATATGTAAAAAGCCTTGACCTAGAAGTTAATATATGCAAAAGTATAAGACTAAGGACAGAATGCTAAGCATAAATTAGTAAAAAAAGATAAACAGTATCAAATTCAACAATTTGCCCATATAATTTCAAGATGCTTACATCTCCAAGAAAAAGTCATCTTCCTTCGGTCTATCCAGAGATCGAAAGTGAACCATCTAAGAGTACATCAAATATATGAGCAATTTTAGCTTTAATTTCAATATTAACATGAAATTTGCAAGATTAATTAATTGCACAGTTATGCACAAGCACAAACATGGGCACATAGTGAAAGGAAGGCAAGATAATCTACCTAAAAATGACTGAATCTGGGAAGTTTCACATCCACATCACCAAAAACCAAACAGATTTGCATTCAGTAAACCCAAACAATAAAATTACCTGACGATTGTGCACATATTCTAAATATGAGGGCACGTCTGGATATCGGACATTTTCCTCACTATCCATAGAGGAAGCCTTCTGAAAGCATATGATATCTCCATCTTCCAGCTGCAAAAACAGAATATATATAACAAGTCAATAAACTCAATTGAGTTATTTGGTTTGCCAAATGTTTTCCAATAATGGGAATTGTTACATAGAATAATGGATTCCAATGTTTGACAAAATTACTAAAAATATTCCAAATCAAACATGATTGCCAGGAATATTTTTCCGAAACATTCTCGTACTAGTTTTCATTCCCGAGGAGGGAGTGTTGGGTACCGAACAATCACACAACAATCGAGATAGGAGAAAGAGTGAAAAGGGAAGAAGTACCCTGGTTCACCCAATGTGGGCTACATCTAGCTATTCACTATATTTCTTCACACACTCGTACAATTGCACTCTGAAGGTGATTCTTTTTATGCACATTTAAATGAATTTAACACTGTCTATGCACAACTCACATCTGTATATGTCAACCTGGATGATGAAGATAAAGCATGTACCTTGTTGTGTTCATTGCCAAACTCTTGGGAGTATATCATTATCTCTATTGGTACTGGTGTTGACACACTGTCCTTAGAGACCGTTGTTGCTGCCCTGTTATCTGAAGAGATGAGAAGGGTAGGTTCTAAGGGTATTGCTAAGGAGGCTCTGTTTGCTAGAGGGAATACTGATAAATCAAAATTAGGTTTCAAAGGAAAATCTCGGGGAAGGTCAAAGTCTCGTGATAAATCCAAAGCAAGGTGCTGGAAGTGCAAGCAGGTTGTGCACATAAGAAAACATTGCAGAAATAAAAGTGTGGGCTCTGAGAAACGGGATGAGTCATCTTTTGGTACAAAGAAGGATGATGATGATGATAGCGTGGGAGACCTGTACATAGTGTCAAATCCTCATAGTGACTACAACGAGTGGATAATTGATACTGGAGCATCGTTCCATATGACACCTCATAGGGAGTGCTTCTACACTTATCAAACATGTTCTAGTGGTACAGTGAGAATGAGAGATAACACGACCAGTGACTACAACGAGTGGATAATTGATACTGGAGCATCGTTCCATATGACACCTCATAGGGAGTGCTTCTACACTTATCAAACATGTTCTAGTGGTACAGTGAGAATGAGAGATAACACGACCCAGGAAATTCTGGGACGTAGGAAGGTAAGGCTAAAGATGAAAGATGGAACAGTCAAGAATCTATCGGATGTAATGCACATTCTGGGTCTTCACAGAAATCTTATCTCCGTTGGAAGTATGGCAGATGCAAGTATAAATTTTGGTAGTGATAAATATTCATGCAAACTGACAGTAGAGCGTCATGACAAACTGTGGAAACTGCTGGGTCACAAAGTGTTCAGTGGTGATGGCTGTATATCTGAGCACGTGGAGGAAGACACTGAAATGCTATGGCACACGAGGCTGGGTCACATTGGTGGGAAAGGTCTGGAGACTTTAACATCAAAGAAGTTGGTAAAAGGGATTCCGAGCTGTTTTATGGGCTTCAGGTTTTGTGACCCTGTTTACATGGCAAGCAAAATTTGGTGTCTTTTGAGTCCATTGGAAGAAGAGCTGAAGAGATTCTTGACTTAATACACAACGACATGTTTGGACCTACACCTGTAGCATCACACGGAAAATCTTGGTATTATTATTCTAGATATGTGTGGTTATATTTCTTACGTAGCAAGAATGAGGTGTTCGAAAAATTCCAAGAGTTCAAAGCATTGATAGAAAACCAATTTGACAGAAAAATCAAGGTGCTGAGAACTGACAATGGTGGATAGTTTTGTTTTGCAAAATTCGACTAGCTTTGTGTGGCTAGTGGTATTGCAAGGCAAAAGACAACGCCTTATTCACCTCAACAGAATGGGGTGGCAGAGAGGTTGAACGGTTTTTCATTGAAAAGGCACGAAGCATGCTAAGTGGTGCAGGCTTGGCAGCTGAGTTTTGGGTGGAGGCAGTTGCTACTGCTTGTTATTTGAAAAACAAGTCTCATACATCGACTTTGAAGGATAAAACTCCTTTTGAAGCACTGTTCAAAAGAAAGCCAAACATCTCTCATGTCAAAGTATTTGGTTGTGAAGCATATGTACATATACCCAAGGAGAAAAGAAGCAAGCTTGACAGTAAGTCTCAGAAGTGCTATTTTATTGGGTACAAGGATGGCGTCAAAGGGTAAAAGTTGTGAAATCGAGAAACTAAAAGTGTAACTTACAATAGAGATGTTGTGTTCAGGGAAGAAAAGTTGAATCAAATATTTCCAGAAGCTTCTGAAAAGCTACAGACAGTAGAGTTTGATGTTCATAGCTCACAGGTTGGAGAGGAGCTTTGTGCCTCCTAATTCTGATGGTGTTTTCAACTCTAAGGCTAAGTATGAGCACTTTCAGAAGGTGATGTCTCAATTTGCTGAAGCAACTAGTCATGTTGCTCAACAATGTACGACATTCCATATTAATCGTAGTAATCATTGGATTCTCAATTCAGGGGCTTCTGATCATATGACAGGTAATGCAACCCTGTTTTGTTCTTATACCCCTTACTATCAACTGTTACGAATAAGAACAGTGATGGCAGCTTCTCTACTATTGCTGGAAAGGGATCCATTAAACTTTCTGAACACATTACTTTGAACTCAGTCCTTCATGTTCCCTCTCTAACTTGAAACCTCATCTCTATCAGCAAACTTACATGTAAATTAAATTGTGTTGTGAAGTTCTCTGTCCATGCTTGTGATTTTTAGGATCAGGACTCGAGGCTGAAAATTGGCAGTGCTAGAGAGGAAGAAGGGTTTTACTATTTTGAAAAGGATCCTAATGAAACAAAAAATTTTGCGCACCCAAATTTCTTGATTGTAATGATGTTTTGTTGTGGCATCATCGGTTAGGACACCCAAATTTCTTTTATCTTCATAAGTTGTTCCCAAACTTGTTTATCAATAAAAAACCCAGTTCTTTTTCTTGTGATATTTGCTAGTTTGCAAAGCATCCTCGTGTTTCTTATCCTCCTAGAGTTCATGATTCTTCTCCATTTATCTTGATTCATAGTGATATATTGGACCCAGTCCGTGAGAAAAATATCTCCGTTGCTCGTTGGTTTATTACTTTTATTGATAATCATTCTAAGATATGTTGGATATATCTTTTAAAGGATATGTCTGATGCTGCATCCACCTTTAAAAACTTTCATGCTATGATTCAAACTCAATTCCAGACCTCTATCCAAATTCATCGAACTGACAATGATATTGAATATTTTAATTATGTTCTTGGAGACTATCTCATCCAGCATGGTATTCTCCATCAAAGTTCTTGTCCTAACACCCCTCAACAAAATGGGATGGCTGAAAGAAAAAATAGACATCTTCTTGAAGTTGCTCGAGCTCTTTTGTTTACCATGCATGTTCCTAAATATCTATGGGGGGAAGTAGTCTTGCATGCATCATATCACATCAATCGGATGCCTTCCCGTATCCTAAATTTTCATTCGCCTTTATCCTGTCTTACCGACACCTTTCTTTATTTTCGGGCTCATTCTTCCCTTCCTCCCAGGGTGTTTGGCTGTGTGTCTTTTGTACATGTTCCTTCCCATCAAAGGTCCAAGCTGGATCCTAAGTCTATTCGATGTATTTTCAAAGAATATCCTCCTAACCAAAAAGGTTACAAATGTTACTCACCTTCTCTCCGTAAGGTCTTTGTTTCTATGAATGTCACATTTTATGAGACACAATCCTTTTTTCCTTCCACTTCTCTTCAGGGGGAGTCTATTGGGGTAGATGAAGATAAGTCTTGGAAACCAAATAAGTCTGTTGTTTTACCTTTGCCTTTGGAGACAGGGAAGTTATTGTGCAGGAGATAGGACAAACCACTGTGCCAGAGATTGGAGATCCTCCTGGTAAATGGGGAAAAATTTATAGCAGACGAAAAACACCTCAGGAGCCTCTAGACTGCCAGGATTCTGACTCGAGTTCTACTTCCAGCAACCCAATACCTGAATGCACTGATGCAACCGACCTAAATGTGCCTATTGATAAATCGAAAAGGTAGTAGATCTTGTACTGCTCACCCTATTTCTCATCATGTCTCGTATGAAAAGTTATCCCCAGCTTTTCGTGCTTTCAACACTATTTTAGACAATACAAAAAAATCCAAAAACATCCAAGAAGCACTTGATGACCCAAAATGGAGGAATGCAGTCTTTGAAGAAATGGATGCACTTAAAAAAATGGAACTTGGGAATTTGTAACTTTACCCAGAGGAAAGAAAACAATAGGTTGCAAGTGGGTGTTTACAGTAAAATTTAATGCAGATAATAACATCAACAACTATAAGGCGAGATTGGTTGCTAAGGGATTCACTCAGACTCATGGGATAGACTATCAAGAGACATTTGCCCCAGTTGCCAAATTTAACACTATCCAAGTTCTATAATTTGCTGCCAACCTTGATTGGCCCTTGCAACAATTAGATGTAAAGAATGCCTTCTTGAATGGTGATTTACACGAAGAAGTTTATATGGATCCATCACCTGATTTTGAAAACGGAGACGGTTCAATATGCAAGTTGAAGAGGTCTCTCTATGGACTTAAACAATCCCCTAGAGAGTGGTTTGAGAAGTTTACTCAAGCTGTGAAGGGAAGAGGATTCCTCCAAGCTTAGACTGATCACACTCTATTTTATAAACACTTTGACGGTGGCAAAATTGCAATTCTCATTGTTTATGTTGATGACATAATTGTCAGCAGATAAGCTCTTTGAAGCAGTGGTTAGCTGACCAGTTTGAACTGAAGGATCTTGGAGTTCTCAAATATATCCTTGGCATGGAGGTTGTTCGTAGTAAGGCAGGAAATTCTTTAACTCAAAAGAAATATATTCTAGACCTGTTTCAAGAAACAGGAATGCTTGGGTGCAAGCCAGCAAACTCCAGTTGATCATAATATTAAATTGGGAATTAAAGATGGGAAAGAAGTTGACAAAGAGCAATTCCAGAGGTTGGTGGGGAAGTTGATCTACTTATCTCACACTCGGTCTGATATTGCATTTGCGGTTAGCATGGTTAGTCAATTCATGCATTCTCCCAAGGAAAAACACCTTAGTGCAGTTTATAGAATCCTCAAGTACCTCAAAAACACCCCTGGTCGAGGAATGTTCTTTCAAAGGTGTGAGAGAAAACGAACATAAGAGAGAGAGAGAGAGAGAAATGAACAGTAACTAAATTTCTTTTATTTTCTGAGAAAATGAAAATTGGTTACAAAGCTGTGCATGTGAGGTATTTATAACCTCTTACCACTAACTAGATGAAAGTAACTGACAGCTGTGCATTGCAGCTATTCAATGTACATACAGGTGTGCAAAGTACATAAAAGGCTAACTACTAACTACAGCCTTGCTAATTACTAATTACAGCTTATTTACAAAGGAGTGCTGTTAGCAAAAGCTAACAGCACTTACATGCTCTAATATCCCCCCTCAAACTCAAAGGGAAATTTTTTCAGAAGAAACATTTTTCACATTGAGTTTTTTCTTGAGAAAATCAAATTTGGAAGGAGAAAGCGGCTTGGTAAGAACATCTGCCCATTGATCCAAAGCAGGAATATGCACAATAGACAGCTGCTTGGCCAGAATTTTCTCTCGAACAAAGAAAACATCTATTTCCACATGCTTGGTGCGGCTATGAAACACTGGATTGTGAGAAATTGAAACAACACTTTGATTGTCACAAAAAATAGTAGGAGTGGTGAAAGAGACTTTTAACTCAGTGAGAAGAGCATAAATCCGTGTCAATTCAGTGGAAGAGCTAAACTTCTGTATTCAACTTCAGTGCTAGACCTTGCTGTAACTTTCTACTTGCGAGACCACCAAGAAATTAAATTGGAGCCAAGAAAAACAGCAGAACCAGAAGTAGATCTTTTGTCATCAACATCCGATGCCCAGTCAGCATCACAAAAGGCATGAAGAGCTAGGGGCTGGCTGACATCAACGGATTTGAACAAAAGTCCATGACCCACAGTTCCTTTAAGATACCTTAAAATCCTCTTAACTGCTGTCCAATGAGACTCAAGAGGAACAGCCATGAACTGGCAAACCTTATTTACTGCAAAACTGATTTCTGGTCTGGTGAGAGTGACATATTGCAATGCGCCCACCACTGACCTAAACAAAGTAGGATCAGAAAATATATCAGCACCATGTTTAGATAGTTTACAGTTAGAAACCATGGGAGAAGAGATGGAGTGAGCTTCTGCCATGTTGGTTTTATGCAGCAAATCTCTTAATGATTTGCTTTGGGTCATGAGAATAGAGCTATTGGACAGATGCTTAACCTCAATACCCAAGAAATAATCCAAATGTCCAAGCTGCTTGAGTGAAAACACATGATTTAGCCTAGTGGTGAGCTGCTGAATTAGAACTTTGGAGCTTCCAGTAATTATAATGTCATCTACATAAACCAGTAGATAAACAGTATGTGACTGATGGGTGTAAATGAAAAGAGAAGAATCACATTTACTCCCTATGAACCCAAACTGAAGTAGAGTGGACTTTAATCTGTCAAACCACTGCCTTGGAGCTTGCTTTAACTCATATAGTGTCTTGTTAAGCTTGCAGACCAAGGTTTTATCTGCATTTTCAAAACCTGGTGGTTGTGTCATGTATACAGATTCTTCAAGGAGACCATTTAGAAAGGCATTGTTTACATCAAGTTGAAATAACTCTCACCCACAAGGTTGTCAAGATCGCGAGTATACTCGTATACTCGTACGATCTTGCGATCTCCAGGAGGTTCCCCGCGCTAACTCGGCAGGAGGATCGGGCAAACTAGGGATCGTGGGCGAATCGCGATCTTGCTCGCTTTTTTCACGGATCGGCGATCCGTGTCGATCCCAACTGAAGAAGGAAAAGAAAAAAAAAAAAGGGGCTCGTGGGTCGGGTCAGGTCAGGCGACGCTATTACCTTAGTTATCGATTAGGGCTCGAATGGAACTCACTCACAAAGCCTTCGTCCAAGGTGTGCTGCTCCGCGCCGCTGGTGGTCTTCCACGCTCTCGTCGCCGCCGCTCTGGTCTCTGGTTGCTCCGCCGTTGCTCTGGTCTCGACGTCTCATTTCCGCTCCTCACTCCTCGCCGTCGCTCTTAGTCTCGCCGGCCGTCGCTCCTTCCCCGCGTGCTGCTGCCTGTTGCGACTTGCCGCTTGCCTTGCGTCTTCTTCTGGTCACTCTGGTGACCCCTCTTTTTTTATTGTGTTGTTATAATTTGTTTGTGGGTAAACTGAATGATAACTAAGGTAAACTGAATGATTAAAAGTTAATTTATTTTAAAAAAATATAAGCATAGCAATATTAGCAAATAACAATATTAGCAAATAGCAATATTAATACCCTGATGGTGGTGCGCCCCTCTTAGTCTCTGTTTGGTATTTTGAAGTTAAAAAAAATGGCAAGTGGCAGGAACAACCATACTTTTATGTGTTTATGTTATGACTTGTGAACTTATTTTGAGTTGTGTTATGTTTTGGATCTTAATCTTTATGAGTTATTATGAGTTATAAGTTGTTTTTCTTGTCTATGTTATTTAGTTTTATGTATATGCATGTGTATAAATATAATTTTACATATACACATAACTCTTACGATCCGAGTTACGATCCTCGAGTTACGATCTTTTACCCCCCCTTCCGATCCTCTTCCGATCCTCGAGTTTGACAACATTGCTCACCCATGAGAAAGAGCAAGAGTGAGAACAATTCTTATGGTTACAGGTTTGATTACAGGTGAGAAAGTTTCATGAAAATCAAAACCCTGCACTTGATGGAAGCCCTTAGCAACTAACCCAGCTTTAAATTTATTAACAGAACCATCAACATTTTCTTTTACCCTGAAAACCCACTTGCACCCAACAGCTTTCCTGTTAGCAGGTAGAACAACCAACTCCCATGTATTATTTTT
Organism: Glycine tomentella; assembly: GCA_007407185.1. Classification (NCBI taxonomy): domain Eukaryota; kingdom Viridiplantae; phylum Streptophyta; class Magnoliopsida; order Fabales; family Fabaceae; genus Glycine; species Glycine tomentella. Next base: position 223,723 of record PYAF01003262.1, on the reverse strand, counting down.
CAACAAAGCATCATATTCTTGTTTCATGGCAGCAAGCCAGGTTGAATCTGCCAATGCCTGTTTCACATTTTTTGGTTCAGAATGAACAAGAAACAACGAAGGATGTAATCTAGGATTATGAAGACCAGATTTGGACCAAGTTTGCATGGGATGAGTGCTAGCAGGAATAGAACTAGGTACAGAAGTAGATTCAGAAGAGGAATCAGTCACAACAATGTTTTCAGAGGCACTATTTTGTGTAGGCTCAGACTCAATAGTGGTGACAGGTTGAGAAATAGATGGAACAACCGTATGATAAATTTGGATAAATTTGGATTTAGACTAAAATATGAATTAAAGTGTTTTTTAGGACTAGAATCTTTTGAAAATATTTCAGAATTAAGGAAACCTCCCCTCATTGAACAGAACATCCTTAGAAATGTAAATTCTACCAGGAGACAAACATTTGTAACCCTTATGAGAATTGGAGTACCCTAAAAACCCACACTCTTGTGACTTGAAATTCAGCTTGTGAGTATTGTAAGGTTTTAGAAGATGAAAGCAAGAACAACCAAAGGTTCTAAGGAACCTAAAATCAGGATCCTTGTGAAAAAGAGTGGTAAAAGGAATGTCAAAGTTGAGAGAGGCAGTAGGAAGCCTATTTATCAGATAGACAGCTGTACTGAAAGCATAATCCCAAAACTGCAGGGGTAATGAAGCATGATGCAGTAAGGTAAGACCCAAATCCACTATGTGTCTATGTTTTCTTTCAACCACACCATTTTGATGATGAGTGTGAGGACATATAAGTCTATGAGACATACCATAGGATGATAAAAGAGTAGCAAAAGGCCTGTATTCACCCCCCCAATCAGATTGAACATTTTTTATTTTGGTGCTAAGTTGCAATTCAACTTGAGTTTTGAAAGCCTGAAAAACAGAGATGGTTTCAGCTTTAGTTTTTATGGGGAAAATCCAAGTAAATTTGGAAAAGGCATCAATGAAAGACACACAGTACTTATATCCAGCAAAGGAGGTTAAATGAAAAGGTCCCCACAAATCAGTAAATATAAGTTCTAAAGGAGAATAAGTGGTAATGGAAGGAGAGGAGGGTAACCTATGAGCTTCACCCATACAACAGGATGCACAAAAATCTGAGACATTTTTATTAGACTGAAATATTACAATGGTTGAGAACAAGTCTCATTACATGACTATTGGGATGGCCTAACCTATTGTGCCAAACATTGCTGTTACAGGGAAAGGAAAAGTCAGAATTTGTATGTTTTGAGGAATCAGCAGAAGTGGATAAAAGCTGAGGAGAAATATCCTGAAGCTTGAGATTTTGAAAGCAATAGAGACCATCAGCTCCAACTGAACCTTGGAGCAAGATTTCACTTGTTTCCTGAGATTTTACAAGACAAACATGAGGATGAAATTCAAAAAAAACAGAATTATCCTTGGCAAATTTACTAATACTTAAAAAAAATTTTGAGATGGAAGGCACATGAAGTAATTTTTGTAATTTAAAGGTGAAGTGACTAGTATTAGGAGAAATAAAAGAAGAGGTACCAGCACCATAGATACCTAATCCTTCACCATTACCAATGAAAATTTGATCAGGCCCATCAAAGTGATTAAACTGTTTGATATGCTGAGATTCTCCAGTGATATGGAAGCTGGCTCCAGAATCTGGAATCCAGGAGGAGTGATCAGCACCAGACCCAGGAGAGATAGTGTTTGTAAGCATAGCACTGGGCTGATTGGGGACAGAGGTTGCAGATTTCAAATTAGGATTGATCCAAGTGTTAGAAGGCCTTGTATGATCAAATCTGGATGAACCAAGATTATAAGGAATAGGTTGAGAAGTGGCAAGATCAAAAAACTCTAAAGATTCATGAGGCTGAAAATGTGTATCAGTCCTGAAATGACACACATTTGCAGTGTGTCCATATTTAAGACAAATTTGGCACTGAAAGTTGGCAAATTTGCCACTGCGACGTCCTCTACCAGCTCCTGTATTGCCACGACCATAGTTATTTGTTCCTCTGAAATTTCCAGAATTATTGTCACGACCATTTAAAGGTGAGTATCCTTGAGTATAGTTCAAGGAATGAGAACTCAACAACTGCGTTTCTTTATTATAACGATTTATACGCGTCTCATGTCCATATAACAAGGCTTCCATTTCAGCAATTAACATACTCCTCATAACAAGGCTTCCTTCAATAACAGCAATAACAGATGCATAATCTGAAGGAAGACCTTCCAAAATAGCATCAACATACTCCTCATGACGAACTGGAACACCTACACCAGCAAGCTCATCCACAAATCCTTTAATTTTTCTCAAATATTCATCCATAGTATGAAGACTGAAGTGTTCATGAATCTTTTCCCAGACTTGATAAGAATGAATGGATCCAAGAACTCGAGAAAGAACAGACTTGGAGAGTGTAGATTGCAGCCAAACAAGCAAGGTTTGATCCTGAACTTCCCAAGCTTCATACCCAGGATTGACTCTATCAGCAACACTGTCTTCCTCAGTGAGAAATCTGGGAAGAATGACAAGATTAACCACAAAACGTTGAAGCTTGTGAGCTTTCAACACAGGTTCTACATGCTGACACCAATGAAGATAATTGGAATCATCCAGTTTTTCAGCTACAGAATTTGGAAAAGTATGCGTACCCAAGGCTGACAGAACGGAAGCGGAAGCCATTAATGAACAGTAATCACGCTCAAAAACACACACAGTAAGAAGCAGAGAGAGACGGACAAGACTGAACCAAACAGAGCACGAAGAATCAAATTACCAGCACTGAACAGGACAGACTATGCCGAAAAGAAGAACCAAATCAAGAATAGAATCAAATATAAGCTATCCAGTGCACAGGAGCAATCTCGACGAAGAAGCTAATCGCGAAACAAAGAAAACGCACAATGAACAGTGACGAACACACCAACTGCGATGGATATGCGATCGCGAAACTGAGAAATCGCACAATTCGAACCAAAAATAAGAACGTAAGAGAAACGAAACCAATTCGCACTCCAATCTGAAACTAATCACGAACAAGACCTAGAACAGAGGAAGCGCAATCCAAACAGGAACAGAAACACAAACGAGAGCTTGAACAAGTGCTTTGAACAGAAACACGAAGGATCAAATATGCACGATCAGTGCAAAAATTGAGCTCTTGATACCATGTGAGAGAAAACGAACAAGAGAGAGCGAGAGAGAAATGAACAGCAACTGAATTTCTTTTATTTTCTGAGAAAATGAAAATTGGTTACAAAGTTGTGCATGTGAGGTATTTATAACCTCTTACCACTAACTAGATGAAAGTAACTGACAGCTGTGCATTGCAGCTATTCAGTGTACATACACGTGTGCAAAGTTACATAAAAGGCTAACTACTAACTACAGCCTTGTTAATTACTAATTACAGTTTATTTACAAAGGAGTGCTGTTAGCAAAAGCTAACAACACTTACATGCTCTAATAAAAGGGGACACAAGAGGATGATTGAAATCTATACAGATGCAAATTGGGCTGGCTCGACAATGGACCGAAGATCCACTTCAGGATATTGTATCTATGTCTGGAGAAATCTTGTGGCCTGGAGAAGTAAGAAACAAACAGTTGTTGCCAGAAGCAGTGCAAAAGCAGAATTTCGGGCTCTAGCCCATGGTATTTGTGAAGGAATCTGGTTAAGAAGACTACTTGAGGAATTGACGATCTCTTATTCTCTACCTGTCAGATTGTATTGTGATAATAAGGTTGTTGTTAGTATTGCTGAAAATCCAATTCAACATGACAGAACTAAACATGTGGAGGTTGATCGTCATTTTATCAAAGAAAAATTGGAGGATAGTAGTGTATGTTTGTCATATATACCTACCAAAGAGCAGACGACGGATATTCTTACCAAAGGATTACACAAGCCCACCTTTGAGGATTTGATTAGCAAGTTGGGAATGATTAATATATATCTCTCAACTTGAGGGGTAGTGTGGAATATCCTAGAGTATTTGAGTTAGTTGTATTGTGTGGAATATTCTAGAGTATTTGAGTTTGTAATCTATATATATAATGAAACCCTTTGGGTTTCAATCTGTATGAATGAATAAGAAGATTCATATTACGATACGCAGGTTTCTTAATGTCAAGTAAACCCTAAAACAGCGAAACACTAATCGCAGAACCTGGCTCTGATACCAATTGTTTGGTACCGAGTAATCACACAACAATCGAGATAGGAGAAAGAAAGAAAACAAAAGAAGAAAACAACACAGAGTTTACCTTGGTTCACCCAATGTGGACTACGTCCAGCTATTCACTATATTTCCTCACACACTCGTACAATTGCACTCAGATTACAAGGATATATATAAGCTTAGAAACCCTAAGCACCATAGTTATTCATGGGTCCAAGCCCAAACTACAAATAATAAATTACAAGGCCAACAACCATACTCCCCCTGGCCCTCGCCCGCTCACCGGGGAGCAGAGCCTCGTGCATATCTTCTGAAGGCAAAATATGAGTCATACCCAACAGAAAGGTGGGTTTGCTCTATTCTCATGGCATGTGAATATTTCTGCCATGCAACTAGTCCATAAACACTTTACCATTTTCAGAAGTGGCCACCTTATGCAGTCTCAAATTGCCACACCTCGACAACTCAATGCCATTGCCAGTCTACCACTGACTGACAAAGGGAGGCACCTTCTCTCCAAATCACCAAAATCCACCATTGTCTGCCATAATTGATAAGTTGAAGGCGGCCACCAACAACCCTAGTCACCAGAATCCCCCACCGTCTGCTTCGTCAGAAGTTGACAATAGCTGATCACTAATCATTGGAATCCAGCCACTCCCCACCACTAATGGCAGTCAGAGTCAATCCTTTGAATGTTTTTGTCAACCAAACATTGCAATCATTATTCCCAGTAATACCATTACCAAGATCCCCAGGAATATTTATTTTCAAAATTTGAAAAAAATTGTGCATCTATTATGGATATAACTCACCTGGCTTGTTCGAAATGTTACTTTCTTGTCAATAGGTTCACACATGACATTTGGTTCAAACTTAATTTCCTGCAGAAACAAAAGCAAAAAACAAAAAAGCTTGGTAAATTCACTAATTGCATCAATCAAAGTCTATAGATCAGAAAAAGAATAGTAAGCATGGAAACAACACATGGCACTTATGGCACACAAGGAAAATTTAAAAAAAATTAAGACGCAACACAGTTATAATGTTTTTCTTATAAAAAAAAAGTAATAATGCAAAAGAACATTTTAGACAACTTTCATTTTGTCATTTAAGTGGGATCAGATTACATAGGTGGCAAATCTGGTGGACTGCTTTGACATGGTGTATCTGGCACCATAGAAACCGGATTATCTTCCGTAATGAAACGTTTAATGGTCAAAAATTGTTGGAGGATACTATATTTTTTTGTTGGTCCTGGTTACGAAACCTGGAGTCAGGTTTTGATATCCCTTTCCACCATTGGTCTAGCAACATGAGAGATAGTTTTGTGTCTCGGGGGAGGGTTTAGCTTGTATTTTCCTTTTTGATCTAGTGATCAGGCAGAACTCTGTTGGCTTTTATCATGTCTTTCATGCATCAAGCCAACTTAGTTTCAGTTTTGTTTTGCTAGGATGTACTTACATCAGTACTGCTTGTACTGTGTTTCTATTCTTATATAAATATAATTATCTTTGCTGAATAAAAAAATATAAAATTAATCTGAAATTAAATTAAGATTGAAATTATGAGACATAATTCAAGTTTAAAAAATGTGTACAAGAAAGAATAGACATAAGAAAAGTCAGAATGAATCTAATTGTGCTATTCCAATCAATATTGGTAAAAGAATTGAATAAACAAAAGTAAAATGATAAATGCAATTAAAAAAAGTATTTGAAATATTCATGCAGTATCCGATATTTGATAATCTGATATGAATCTGATAAGGTTTCAAAAAACATGGCGCTATCATTTAAATTTTCTGTCCTTAAGGTCCTGCCCCTTTTTGATAGGGGATTTATGCAGGAACCAATTATTTGTTGTGGTATTTCAATCAATATTGGTAAAACTAAAATAAATAAATGTAAATAGAAGTATTGGAAGTTGTTGAAATCAGAATATTATGTGTAATTAATGTAATTAACCTATATAAATACATATCTATTGTGTACTCTATCACACAATTTTCAGTCAATTATACTTCTGTTTCTCCTATTTTAAGATGATATCCAGAGCCTGACAGAGGTATCATGAAAATCGTCCCTCACCAGGGACAATGCGTCCCGGTGAACCCGCTCCTCCATCGGATGTCTCACACGCTCCCTTTTTTTGATGTGCCAAAAGTCAGCCAAACCATAGTTATCAATCCCGGATAGCGGAATGAAGTGGCTGCCCTCAAAACTGGGATAGCGGGATGACCGCTATTCTAATATTTTTATATATGTATTAAAAAAATTATAATATAAATATATAAGCTAAAAAATAGAAATATAACTAAAAAAATAAGCAGAGGAGTACATTAAGCAATAAAGGGGGTGCAGGAAGCAATCTCCTTTACTAACACACAGCATATTCCCAATCTCCTTCACCAACAAACACATATCCATTCATTCTCTCTCTCTCTCTCTCTCTCTCTCTCTCTCTCTCTCTCTCTCACGGCTTCTTCTTCCATTTCTGCTCCAACGCTCACCTTCCCGACGCAGAAGCTTACCGTTCCATTCCCCGCGCCGCGGACGCCCTCGCTTCTTCTCCAACAGTTGCCGCTGCACCTGCTGCGCCTCACTCCTTGCTGCGCCCCAACAGTTCCCCTTCTTCCATGCTCTTCTTCCAAAAAAAAAACGACAAGGAAAGGGAAGGAAGACAGAGAAGAAGACAAACACGAAAACAAAAATGGGGAGAAGGAGAGAAAGTGCCGCGGTCTTCAGAGAAGAAGAGAAAGAAAGTAAGAAGAAGAAAGGGCAACAAACTGCAGCCAGAGAAGAAGAAAGGGTCGCCGAAGAAGAAGAAAGGGTCGCCGGAGAAGGAAGAGATGGTGGCCGGAGCAGGAACCGTTGAGTCAACGAAGAAAGGGTCGCGCAAACGAAGTCACGGCCGCTCCCTCCGCAATCGCGGCCGCTCTGCGAATCCCACATCGCGCCCACGACGTCCGCGATCCTTAACCACACCGCAACACCACCTACTGTAGCGGTGAAGGCCCGCTCCGCCGCGATTGCGGCCGCTCCAACCGCGATTGATAACTATGAGCCAAACAGCGCCTTTACTGGCACGAGGCTTCTATTCCAGCCGTGATTCAACCACCGGGGTCGCCCATTGATTGAGCCTCTACCCTGGAGTTTCAACTCCATTGGAACTTGCTCAAAGATGTCTCTTTTTTGCCAACCCTTGTTCTGTTGGTTTGAGATTTTGGGCACTGTGCAGTACATTTGATGTGTTTGCATTGCATTGTCGGTTCCTATCTATCTTCATGATGGCTCCCACATGCCACCGCCTTCTGCTTGCCGTTCATTTACCGGCGAAGAAGTCTCCGGTCACCTATCCTGCCACCGTCCTTTTCCAGCATTTTTTCCGGCCACTGCTTTCTACTCGCCTCTCATTTTCCGGCGAAGAACTTTCCAGTCGCCGCACTTTTCCGGCGTGTTTCTCGGTGACTTTCTATGCTTCACTGGTTGTGCATTTCTGCCATTATTTTCTGTAATTAACCTATAAACATGCAGCTGTTGTGTACTCTAACACATGGTTTTCAGTCCATTATAATCTGTTTTCTCCTATTTTAACTTATTAATGCAGTATTCAATATTGATACGAATCTGACAAGGTTACAACAAAACACAGCTATCTTTTAAGGTTTCTGTCCATCTTAAGGTCCTCCCCCCTTTTTATAGGATGCAGGAACCAATTAATTTTCTATAGAACATAAAGCACTGCTATGTTATGAAGCACTAATGTCAATACCATTCGCTGGTAAATTTAGTAGCTACAACACTGAAATAGAACACAATTGAGAATATATTACAGAATCTACGCCTACAAATGATAAAGGTAAGGAGCTAGTCAACACCAGTTACAAACTACAACATTTATGGCTAAATCAGTAAACTGAAATGTAAGAAGTTTCAAGATTTAATATGAAGCCCAAATGCTACAATTTCAGAGTTGAAGACAAATTTCTTATACAACCTCAGTTACAGCTCCCATTTGATTACCAATCCCACTAAATATTGTGAGTTAGTGTTACAAGATGAATGGGTGGGAGTTAATAAGCATTAAGGGGAATTATTCTTTATGTAACCACTAAGAATTAGAAGGGTTATTGACATTTTGCACATTTAGTGTGTTAATTGAAGAGTCATGTAATGGTTATGGGCTGCTCCACTATAAATAGAGTACCACCCATGTAACTTGTGTGTCAAGTGTGCCAATTGGAAGAGAATCTCCTCTATTCTCTATAGTCTCCTTTTCTATTTTTCTAACAAAGCGGTATCAAGCAGTTTCATAAAGTTACAACTGAATTAAAGGAGACAATACAAACCAACCTCATATAGTGTAATATCTTCTTCAGGGTCATAACCAGCCATTTCATTTAACCTCGCTAAGATTTCCAATGGCGTGCCAGTACACTTCACAAAGAGCCTTCCAACATAACTGCAATTATAGTGAAATAAATCTTAAGTCAACCTAGGGCTCACATAAAAATGTTATAATAAAGAAATTACTAAGTACCGCAGCTCCTCTTTTTCAGGATCATATAGCTTGAAGAAAAGTAGTATATCATCCTTGGTCTTGTCAGGTGGTGCGATGGGACGTGAATCCTAAACATGAATGCAGATTTCCAAAAGGTCAGTGTTTTAATTTTACATTAAAGTTTCATGCTATTAAATTAGTATTCAATTTCCCTAATAAAAATGTTACCATCCCCAGCTCCACTTCCAAAAACAATTTCAGTTCTGCATTGTGAACCTTGTTGGACACTTCTCTCAATTGTCCAACCTGCAATACAAAGAAGTAGATTAAGAAAAACTTCAAATAATATATTTGTCATTTCACATAACCAAGCACCAAAACAAACAATAATCACAAACATCAAAGCATTCACAGAACAAGGAATACAAACCACAGCATCCAAAACAATTAATATGGACATTAGTAAAACCGATTGCATTTTTTCCTTTTTGAAGACATAGAAAACAGTTAACAAAAGATGCGGAAAAATGAAAACAAATAGAATTTTGGCTTAAGGCCTAACTAAACGCCACAGTATTGTTGTTGCTGAGCTTTCCACAACTGCTGTTAGAATAGCTGTTATTTTGTCTTGCTTACTAAAAAGTTGTTTTTGATGTACCCTAAAGGTCTGTGGAGGGCAGGTTCCCTATGTTTGAACCTATCACTTCCCTTTCCTTCTCTTGTACTCCATCTAATATATATTAATAAAACGCTGGTGCTTAGTGAGAAGAACAACACAACACCACCTTTCTTTTCACTTAAGTTCTCTCAAGTTGGTATCAGAGTGGGATTGCCCACTTTGCATTCCTATTGTTAGCCGCCGTGTTTGTCTCCAAAAACCAATGTCTGCCAACGACCATTTTTTTTTACGAACCTGGGTTAGGTATGCCTTGTAGAGCACGAACCAACCCAAGAGGTCTTGAGGCAAGTTTTTATAGACACGCTCCCACACGCCCTGTTTGTTCTTGGTTGTGGTAGGCGCGTGCATCCTCCTCTTGGTATTCAAGTCTTACTATTGAAGACAGTCAAGCTCATTCATCCTCCACACCAAGTGTCTCAACAGCCTGCGTCTCTCAATCTGTGGAAGGTCAAGGTCCATGGGTAATAGATTCAGCTGCTTCTGATCACATTCTTGGTAATGATTCTCTATCCACTTCTATGTCTTCCCCAACGTTTCCTCACTTAATTACCCTAGCAAATGGTGCTAAAGTTGTTTCTAAAGGTGTTGGCCAAGTTTCTCTTTCTCCTTCTCTAAATTTAAAATCAGTTTTGTTTATCCCAAATTGTCCCTTCAACCTAATCTCTCTAAGTCAGCTAACTTGGTCTTTGAATTGTACAGTAGGACATCAATCAAGAGGTCTTAACTATTTGTCAGCAAGTCCCTATGTGTCCTGTTTTGCAGCCTCTTCTCCAAAACCTTTGCATGATCGTCTTGGCCATCCTAGTTTGGCAAAGTTGAAGATGACAGTTCCTAGTCCAAGTAAACTATCAGTCTTAGATTGTGAATCATGCAACTAGGCAAACTGAAAAAAGATGAAAGTCGGTTTTTTCCACCATTCACTTAGAAATTTCGGGGTCCAAGCCATGTAACATCTTTCAGGTTCGGATATTTTGTTACGTTTATTGATGAATATTCTCAATGTACTTGGTTTATTTGACGAAAGATCGATCTGAACCTTTGCCAATTTTCATGTCTTTAATAAGATTAAGAACCAATTTGGAAAAATTATTAGGGTCCTTCAAAGTGACAATTTTTCTTCTTTTTTATCCTCACGGGGTGTTTTACACCAATCTACATGTCCTCAAAACTGCAACAGCCTGCAATGGCGGTATGAATATCAATCATACAAAATGCGGTAACGCATCCGCAATGTAGCCACAACGGAACCCTCAACACTATTCTATTCCACTTTATTGTAAAAAAGATAAAGATTCAGATTACAATCTTCAATTCTAACTTCTTAGTGTCACTTGAGATTAAGATGTTTGATAATAATGCCTGAATGTGTTAAGACTTACTTTGTTGCATCATGCTTCTTTACCTCTACAATTCTGGGATTATGCCTTTACCACTGTTGTTTATCTCATTAACAGGCTTCCTACTGCCTCTCTTAATTTTTCCATTCCCCTCACAACAATGTTTGTTTTTAGGATATTCTAATTCTCACAAGGGCTATAAATGTCTGTCACCTTCCAGCAGAATTTATATTTCTAAAGATGTCTTGTTCAATGAGCAAAAATTTTCTTATTTTGATTTGTTCCCTTCATGTACTAATTCTGGTAATGATCTAAATTCATATTTTAGTCTCTATCCTAATCTGTCTCCTCCTCCTGTACTGTCTGAACCTTCCCATACACAGGTTTCTCTTTCTATACCTCAGTTTGTACCTTCTGTGTCTCCTTGTTTCTCACCTATAAATAGTCAGCATTCTGTTAGTTCTTCTCTTGTGTCTCAGCCAGTTACTGCTTCAACTTCTATTCCTGTTTCTCATGTCTCTTCAGAGGCTGTGGATACCTCTGCACCCACAAATGACCCAGATCCTCACTCCAATTCTAGTAACATTCATCCTATGCAAACTAGGTCTAAATTTGGTATTCATAATCCTAGATTACACCCCTCCTTGTTTCTTGTTCATTCTGAACCAAAAACTGCTAAACAGGCCCTTGCAAAATCAGATTGGCATGCTGCCATGCAACTTGAGTATGATGCCTTAATGAAAAATAAAACTTGGGATTTAGTCTCATTACCTTATCATAGAAAAGATATTGGTTGCAAATGGGTGTTTCGGGTGAAAGAAAATGCTGATGGGTCAATCAAAAAATACAAAGCCAGGTTAGTAGCAAAGGGGTTTAATCAAGTTCAAGGTTTTGACTTTCTTGAGACTTTTTCTCCTGTTATTAAACCGGATTTAGTCTCATTACCTTATCATAGAAAAGATATTGGTTGCAAATGGTTGCAAATGGGTGTTTAGGGTGAAAGAAAATGCTGATGGGTCAATCAAAAAATACAAAGCCAGGTTAGTAGCAAAGGGGTTTAATCAAGTTCAAGGTTTTGACTTTCTCGAGACTTTTTCTCCTGTTATTAAACCAGCCACTATTCGGATTATTCTCACTCTTGCTCTTTCACATGGGTAGAAGTTGCTTCAACTTGATGTGAATAATGCCTTTCTTAATGGGCTCATTGAAGAATCTGTTTATATGATCCAACCTCCTGGTTTTGAAGCTGCTGATAAATCCTTAGTCTGCAGACTAAATAAGGCACTTTATGGTCTAAAGCAAGCTCCAAGGCAGTGGTTTGACAGATTAAAATCTACTTTACTTCAGTTTGGTTTTGAAGAAACTAAGTGCGATTCTTCTCTGTTCATATGCAAGCATCAAATGCATGTTGTATATCTTCTAGTTTGTGTTGATGACATTATTATTACTGGAAGTTCTGCCATTCTGATTCAGCAGCTTACCACTAAGTTGAATAGTGTTTTTTCTCTAAAGCAACTTGGCCAATTGGATTACTTCTCTTGAGGTTAAGTATCTGCCCAGCAATTCAATTGTCATGACTCAAAGCAAGTACATCAGGGATTTGTTACACAAAACTAATATGGCTGAAGCTCACTCCATCTCTTCTCCCATGGTATCTAATTGCAAGTTGTCTAAGCATGGAGCTGATCTTTTTCATGATCCTACTTTGTTCAGATCAGTAGTAGGGGCATTGCAATATGCAACACTTACTAGACCAGAAATTAGCTTTGCTGTCAACAAAGTTTGTCAGTTTCTGGCTGCACCTCTTGATTCTCATTGGGTAGTGGTTAAGAGAATCTTAAGGTACCTTAAGGGTACTATTTTTCACGGATTTTTATTTCAGTCTACTTGCATCACTCAGCCATTGACTCTTCATGCTTTCTGTGATGCTGATTGGGCATCTGATATGGATGATAGGCACTCTACCTCTGGATCTGCTATATTTCTTGGTCCAAATTTAATTTCCTGGTGGTCTTGCAAGCAGAAAGTCACAGCCAGGTCCAGCATTGAAGCTGAGTATCACAGCGTAGTTCAAACCTCTACTGAGTTAACTTGGATTCGTGCTCTTTTGACTGAATTACATGTCTCTTTCACAACTCCTACTCTGTTCTGTGATAACCAAAGTGCTGTGTCCATTGCTCATAATCCAGTTTTCCATAGTCGCACGAAACATATGGAAATTGATGTTTTCTTTGTCAGGGAGAAAGTTCTGGCTAAACAGCTTACAGTATGCATATTCCAGCTATAGATCAGTGGGCTGATGTGTTGACCAAGCCCCTGTCCTCAGAAAGATTTGAGTTTCTTAGGGGTAAACTCAATGTGAAGAGTGTTTCTTCTGAAAACTCTTCCCCTTGAGTTTGAGGGGGGATATTAGGGTATGTATTTAACAATGTAAAATTGTATTGTATTCTGTCTTGTAAGTGCTGGTTAGCTTTTGCTAACAGCACCACTCTTTGTGTAAACATTTTACACTTTACTATCTGCACCTTTTTCTGTTAGAAGGTTAGTTAGTTCTGTTATGAATTAGTTAGTTTCTATTCAGAGGCATATAAATACCTCTTCTGTAACTAGCTGAAGTTAAGCTTTTGCAATACTGAAATAAGATAAGAGTTCGTTTTCTTTTTTCTGTTATCTCTCTTACTTTCCTAAAAGAGGCAATGTGAAGAGCTGGCTGGTTGTCACAATATAGCTTCTGTTGTTGAACTTCACAACTTTAACTCTATTGTTATGTGAATACTCTTTCTCATTGATTTAGATTGAAACCCAAAGGGTTCATTATATACAACTAGTTCTAATACTCTAGAACATTCCACCACTTATTCTAATACTCTAGAATATTCCACAACTAATTCTAATACTCTATTCTACAACTAATTCTAATACTTTAGAATATTCTATAACTATTTATAATATTCTAGAATATTCTACACTCCCCCTCAAGTTGGGAGATATATATTAATCATACCCAACTTGCTAATCAAATCCTCAAAGGTGGGCTTGTGTAATCCTTTTGTAAGAATATCCACCGTCTGCTCTTTGGTAGGTATATATGACAAACATACACTACCATCATCAATTTTTCTTTGATAAAATAACGATCAACCTCCACATGTTTAGTTCTATCATGGTGAACTGGATTTTGAGCAATACTGATAGCAGCCTTATTATCACAATACAATCTGACAGGTAGGGAATAAGAGATCTTCAATTCCTCAAGAAGTCTTTTTAACCAGATTCCTTCACAAATACCATGGGCTAGAGCCCGAAATTCTGCTTCTGCACTGCTTCTAGCAACAACTGTTTGTTTTTTACTTCTCCAGGTCACAAGATTTCCCCAAACATAGGTACAATACCCTGAAGTGGATCTTCGGTCCATTGCAGAGCCAGCCCAATCTGCATCTGTATAGATTTCAATCAACCTCTTGTGTCCTCTTTGAAAGAACATTCCTCGACCAAGGGTGTTTTTGAGGTACTTGAGGATTCTATAAACTGCACTCAGGTGTTTCTCCTTAGGAGAATGCATGAATTGACTAATCATGCTAACCGCAAATGCAATATCTGGCCGAGTGTGAGATAAGTAGATCAACTTCCCCACCAGCCTCTGGTACTGCTCTCTGTCAACTTCTTTCCCATCTTCAATTCCCAATTTATTATTAGGATCAATTGGAGTCTCTGTTGGCTTGCACCCAAGCATTCCTGTTTCTTGCAACAGGTCTAGAATATATTTCTTCTGAGTTAAAGAAATTCCTGCCTTATTACGAGCAACCTCCATGCCAAGGAAATATTTGAGAACTCCAAGATCTTTCAGTTCAAATTGGTTAGCTAAACACTGCTTCAAAGAGCTTATCTCCTCACAATCATTTCCTGTGACAATCATGTCATCAACATAAACAATGAGAATAGCAATTTTGCCACCATCAGAGTGTTTATAAAATAGAGTGTGATCAGTCTGAGTTGGAAGGAATCCTCTTCCCTTCACAGCTTGGGTAAACTTCTCAAACCACTCTCTAGAGGATTGTTTAAGCCCATAGAGAGACTTCTTCAATTTGCATACTGAACCGTCTCCTTTTTCAAAACCAGGTGGTGGATCCATATAAACTTCTTCATGTAAATCTCCATTTAAGAAGGCATTCTTTACATCTAATTGTTGCAAGGGCCAATCAAGGTTGGCAACAAATGATAGTAGAACTCGGATAGTGTTACGGTTGGCAACTGGGGCAAATGTCTCTTGATAGTCTATCCCATGAGTCTGAGTGAATCCCTTAGCAACCAATTTCGCCTTATACTTGTTGATGCTATTATCTGCATTAAATTTTATTGTGAACACCCAAGTTCCATTCCTTTTTAATGATCCATTTCTTCAAAAACTACATCATCCATTTTAGGTCATCAAGTGCTTCTTGGATGTTTTTTGGTATTTTTGTATTGTCTAAAATAGTGTTGAAAGCACGAAAACCTGGGGATAACTTTTCATACGAGATATGATGAGAAATAGGGTGAGCAGTACAGGATCTGGTACCTTTTCGAAGAGCAATAGGCAAATTTAGGTTGGCTGCATCAGTGCATTCAGGTATTGGATTGCTGGAACTAGGTCTCGAGTCAGAATCTTGGCAGTCTAGAGGCTCCTGAAGTGTTTTTCGCCTGCTGTAAATTTTTCCCCATTTGCCAGGAGGATCTTCAGTCTTTGGCACAGTAGCTCACCCTATCTCCTGCACAATAACTCCTCCTGTCTCCAAAGGCAAAGGTAGAACGACAGACTCATTTGGTTTCCAAGACTTATCTTCATCTAACCCAATAGACTCCCCTTGAAGAGAAGTTGAAGGAAAAAAGGTTGTGTCTCATAAAATATGACATCCATAGAAACAAAGACCTTACGGAGAGAAGATGAATAACATTTGTAACCCTTTTGGTTAGGAGGATATCCTATGAAGACACATCGAATAGACTTAGAATCGAGTTTGGACTTTTGATGGGGAGGAACATGTACAAAAGCCACACAGCCAAACAACTTGAGAGGAAGGGAAGAATGAGCCCGAAAAAAAGGAAAGGTGTTGGTAAGACAAGATAAAGGGAAATGAAAATTTAGGATACGAGAAGGCATCCGATTGATAAGATATGATGGTAAACAAAAGAACTTGAGCAACTTCAAGAAGATGTCTATTTTTTCTTTCAGCCACCCCATTTTGTTGAGGGGTGTTAGGACAAGAACTTTGATGGAGAATACCATGTTGGGTGAGATAGTCTCCAAGAACAGAATTAAAATATTCAGTACCATTGTCAGTTCGAAGAATTTTGATAGAGGTCTGGAATTGAGTTTGAATCATAGTATGGAAGTTTTTAAAGGTGGATGCAACATCAGACTTATCCTTTAAAAGATATACCCAACATACCCTAGAATGATCATCAATAAAAGTAATAAACCAACGAGCACCGGAGATATTTTTCTCACGGGCTGGGCCCCATATATCACTATAAATCAGGGTAAATGGAGAATAATCATGACGAACTCTAGGAGGATAAGAAACACGAGGATGCTTTGCAAACTGACAAATATCACAAGAAAAAGAACTGGGTTTTTTATTGATAAATAAGTTTGGGAGCAACTTCTGAAGATAAAAGAAATTTGGGAGTCCTAACCGACGATGCCACAACAAAACATCATTACAATCATCAAATAAAGATAATGAGTAGTGCGCAAAAAATTTTGTTTCATTAGGATCCTTTTCAAAATAGTAAATCCCTTCTTCCTCTCTAGCACTGCCAATTTTCAACCCCGAGTCCTATTCCAGAAAAACACAAGCATCGACCGAGAACTTCGCAACACAATTTAACTCAGATGTAAGTTTGCTGATAGAGATGAGGTTACAAGTTAGAGAGGGAACATGAAGGACTGAGTTCAAAGTAACGTGTTCAGAAAGTTTGATGGATCCCTTTCCAGCAATATTAGAGAAGCTGCCATTGGCTGTTCTTATTCGTGACAGTTGATAGGAAGGGGTATCAGAACAAAACAAGGTTGCATTATCTGTCATATGATCAGAAGCCCCTGAATCGAGATCCAACGATTACTACCGTCAACATGGAATGTCGTACCTTGTTGAGCAACAACACTAGTTGCTTCAGCAAATTGAGGCATCACCTTCTGAAATTGCTCTTACTCAGCCTTGGAGATGAAAACACCATCAAAATTAGGAGAGGCACGAAGCTCCTCACTCGTATTATTAGAAGAGTCCATAAGTCACCTCAAACCAAAAGAGGGTAGGCTCTTTTTTAAAAAATAGGCTTCAGAGTTGCACAACGATAACAGGAAAACCTGCTCTTGATACCATATTGTTAATGAATACTCTTTCTCATTCATTTAGATTGAAACCCAAAGGGTTCATTATATACAACTAGTTCTAATACTCTAGAACATTCCACCACTTATTCTAATACTCTAGAATATTCCACAACTAATTCTAATACTCTAGAATATTCTACAACTAATTCTAATTCTCTAGAATATTCTATAACTATTTATAATATTCTAGAATATTCTACAAACTCTTGAAGAAGTTGTTTGATCCAAACAAGTTCAATAAGTAGCCAAGGCCATGGCCTGATACTCTGCTTCAGCATTGGAGCATGCAACAACACTTTGTTGCTTGCTATTCCAAGAAACATTTCCTCTAATTGATACACAATATCCAGAAGTAGAGCGTCTATCAATAGGGGATCTTGCCCAGTCTGCATCACAATACCCAACAACTTAGGCATTTCCTTGATTTTCATACAACAATCGCTGACCTGTGGTTCCTTTCATGTACCTGAGAGTACGGACCACTGCATTGCAATGGTCAACTTGAGGAGCTTGCATCAATTTACTAACAACCCCAACTACGAAAGACATGTCAGGTCTAGTAATGGTAAGATAGATGAGCTTACCAACTAACTTCTGATATCTCTCCGGGTTGGAGTAAGGTTTCCCATGGTCTATTACAAGTTTCTGATTAGGATCCATGGGACTGTAAACAAGCCTACAGTTTGTCATGCATGTTTCCTCTAGGATATCCAGAGCATATTTCCTTCATAAGATCACAATACCCTTTGTGGATTGGGCAATTTCAATATCAAGAAAGTATTTTAAACAACCAAGATCTTTAGTTATAAAATGACTGCATAGATGGCTTTTTAGCTGAGAAATTTCAGCAGGATTGTTCTCTGTAATGACAATATCATCAACATAGACAACCAGATACACGTATTTCCCAGGAGATGTGTGACAATAAAAAACTGAAAGATCTGCTTCACTGCGTTTCCTCCCAAAATTCTGCACATGATTGAAGTTTCTAAACCAGAAGGTTGCTTCATGTAAATCTCTTCTTCCAACTCACCACGAAGAAAGTTATTTTCAATGTCTAACTGATAAAGAGGCCAATGACAGATAACAATCATGGCAAGAAAGAAACGAACAATAGTGATCTTGGCCACAGGAGAGAAAGTATCCCCATAGTCAAGGCCATATATCTAAGTGTAGCCTTTGGCTACTAAGCTGGCCTTAAGACAATTAACTTCAGCATTAGGGATAACTTTAATAGCATAGACCCATCTACAACCAATGACCTTCTTTCCATGAAGAAGTGGACCAACTTCCATGTACCACTATTTCCAAGAGCCTGAATTTCAGCAATCAAGGATTTTATCACCATCCATGATGAGCAAGTGCTTCATACACATTTTAAGAGAACATAAGGCTGGAGAGACATCGTGCACAAAACAGGTACAACCAAAAACCTTAGGAGGAACATGATATAAGGGTTCCTTGGGAGATGATTGAATGAGAAATCTTATTATCAAGTGTTGAAAAGGGCATTCTATTTATTAGAAAGCAAGTAGAGGGAATTTGCATTAAGCAGTAAGGTGCATTCTCAACTAAAAACCTAGTTTTTTCCCATTTTGCTATTCCATTTTGTTGTGGTGTATGGGGACAAGTAGA
This sequence comes from Glycine tomentella, assembly GCA_007407185.1. Lineage (NCBI taxonomy): Eukaryota > Viridiplantae > Streptophyta > Magnoliopsida > Fabales > Fabaceae > Glycine > Glycine tomentella. The sequence goes on along the minus strand of PYAF01003262.1, from coordinate 204,993 downwards.
TTAATGAAAATAACCCTATGAAGATAAAAAGGAAGAGAAGCCAGAAGAAAAATATTCTTTGGCTCTTGAGGACTTTAATTACTTAACCAAATTGGTTCTTGATTTCACTGAAGAAGGATTCAAAAATAGGTACAAGTTCAGATCCATCTTTCATGAAATATATCCAAATGCACCGAGAATATTCATCAATAAAGGTGACAATCTTTAAAGACCAAATGATGTAGCATGACTTGCACCCCAAATATCTTAATAAATAGTAGAATAAGGAGAATCACATCTTGTTTCGGTTTGTTTAGGAAAAGAAGATCTGACATGTTTGGCTAATTGACATGATTCACATTCTAACATTTGTAGTTTACCAAGACCAGGAACCATTTTCTTCAACTTTGACAAATTTGGATGACACAAATGATCATGAATGAGTTCAGGAGATGGAGTTGCCAGACATGACAGAGAAGAACTGGTTTCGAGATAGTAGACTCCTCTTGATTCATGTCCTTCTCCAATTGTTTGACCCGTACCACATTACTGTATAACAAAAGAATCAGCATAGAATGTTACAAAACAATTTAGAGGCTTGGTTAGCTAACTTAGAGAGATTAGGTTAAAGGGACAATTAAGAACAAAAAGGACAAATTCCAAGCTTAAGGAAGGAGACCGAGAGATTTGACCAACACCTTTGGAAGCTACCTTAAAACCATATGAGATGAGGAAACTTTTGGGAGGACAGAGAGGTATATAAAGAGGAATTACAAGAAATATGATAAAAACACCTAAATCAATTACCCATGGACCTTGATTATCCACATATTGAGAAATCGAAACTCTAGGTGTTGAAAATGACTAGGTCGGGATATTGAACTTCAACCAAATATATTCTTGATACTCAACTTCAGATAACAAATGTTAAGATATTCCTGACTTGGAAACATTTGTTGTTTTCTAAGGGAAGCCATGCAAGGAGTAGCAAGATACTTGAGTATGGCCTCTCCTCTTATATTAGGAACACCAAGAACGACCACTTCTTCCACTACTTACATGGTTTCCAAAACAAGGGAGAATAGTGCCTAGGACAGTCTTATCTGAAGAAAACAAAGACAAAACTAAAGAAGAAGGGACAAAAACTTGATCAAGCTCTTTCCATTGCTTCTGGATCAAATATATTGAAGCCTTGGGGTCAAAATCAACTATTAGCTTGCATACTCGAGCTCCTGGAACCCAATTTCACAACCAAACAGTTGTACAAGCACGAGAGAACAGACCCACTATCCAAATTGAATGTAAATGACAATATGAGGACTGAAACAAAACCGAAGAGGTCGACAAACATAACCAACGCGTTGCGCCTGAGTTCCAGTGGCCAGAGACCGGCATGTGGGTTGGACACGCTTGACAGAGACGGATAGAAAAGAGGCGCATGATGACTTTTCAAACTTCAAAACCTCCTAGGTTGGGCCACACTTGGAGAGATGCACCAAATCCAGGTGTCATTGGAGACTAGGCTGGGGGAACAAGTGTGGCCATATGGAATATTGGAGGTTACGAGAATGGAAAGTCACACTATCTTGTAAATAAAAGATATACCAACAATTAGAATAATTGTAGAATTCTTTTTAGATTCATTGCAAACATATAATTTCATGATGTATGTAACGGCTGCAATCCACATCACAGCAGCCACGACCTCAATTTAGAACCATGTACTTTGGTGTTATTACTAATCGATATGGGACTTGATAGTGGACTATCCAAGGATCATGAAGTTGTAGAAGCACTCCATGAATTGAAGGGTCCAATGACAAGATCTAGAATTCAAACCCTTTAAGACCGCATCAAAACTAACTTGTATCTTGTGAACAAAACATGAAGAAGCACACCAACTCAGTGCAAAGACAAAAGAAGTCTTGTCTGTTGTAATCGATTGTCATCCTTCTGTAATCGATTACACAGTGCTGGAACACTCTGTTGTAATCGATTACCAGCTTTCTGTAATCGATTACACAGCACTGGAACGCTCTATTGTAATCGATTACAGGTTGTATTAATCGATTATTTGTGTCAGAATCATAGTGCTTCTATATGTATTTTTGTTATTTTTGTAATGGACTTTGATATTTCCGCAAATAGGCTTAAACTTTCGTTTTTAAGTGTTAATTAGAGGTCTAGCTATATAAGTGCTCAGACTTTGCTATTTTTGGACAACTTTGATTAATGAAATTATGCATTTGCTTGAATTGAGGACTTAGTCTCTCGTTGGTTCTTGATTGAAACCAAATCGATTCTTATCAAGAAAGCTTTCCTTTGTGGCGAATCCTCCTCCGACTTATCGCTCCGTTAAGGATCGTGGCGTCATTCATTGTCATTTCTTAATCTTCTCCATTTTTCAATTTAAGTTTCAAACCACAATTTCATGGAGTCTTGAAGTTTGCAATCCGGAAACGATCCAATCCAAGCATTCATGTCTTGGAAGTCATCATGACTAAACCTTGACGCTACAATTAAAGCAACTCCAAATGAGTCGCAACTAAGGAGGGCTAGGCGGTCCACAATTAAGGCATCTTTCTAATAGATACTGGACTAGAAAAATAGATGAAAAAGAGATTCTTTATTGAAAAAGAGAGCAATTACAGTAGCTACAAAGTGAATTCGAGGTTCACCACTCTCCTATTACTTTTCAGTCTCCTCGTGCTTGGTTTGGAAGATTTACTAAGGTTATGATAGCCTTAGGATATAGACAAAGTCAAGGAGATCATACACTGTTCTTCAAACATTCCCAAGATGGGAAGTTAACTGTACTCCTTGTGTATGTTGATGATATTATTATTTCAGGTGATGATATTGGTGAAAGGAACCTTCTACAAGCACGACTGGCCTCTGAATTTGAAATAAAAGATCTTGGAAGACTGAAATATTTCCTTGGGATTGAGGTAGCTCATTCAAAGGAAGGAATTTTTGTTAGCCAAAGGAAATATGTTCTTGATCTTCTCAAAGAAGCAGGGAAACTTGGGTGTAAATCCTCCAGTACTCCCATTGAGCAGAATCACAAGTTAGGTTATGAGGAGGAGAGTTCTCCGGTTGATAAAAGACAGTATCAAAGGTTAGTTGGGAGGTTGATTTATTTGGCTCATACTAGACCGGACTTAGCCTATGCTGCTAGTATTGTGAGCCAATTCATGCATAATCCGAAAGAAAAACACATGCAGGCAGTTGAGAGAATTAATCAGTATCTTAAAGCCACTCCTGGTAAAGGAATGTTATTCAAACGTGATGGTAATCTCTCTCTTGAAGTCTATACTGATGCAGATTATGCTGGCTCTGTAACTGATCGTCGATCTACCACTGGTTATTATATGTTTCTTTGTGGTAATCCAGTGACATGGAGGAGTAAGAAGCAAGATGTAGTTGCCAGATCAAGTGCAGAGGCTGAATTTCGAGCTATGGCCCAGGGTGTTTGTGAATTACTTTGGTTGAAGATTATATTTGATGATCTTAAAATAAGATATGAAGGATCTATTAAGTTATTTTGTGATAATAAATCTGCCATTTGTATAGCTCATAATCCTGTTCAACATGATCGAACCAAGCACATTGAGGTCGATCGACACTTCATCAAAGAGAAGCTAGATAGCGGTTTGATCACTACCCCATATATTCCTTTTGGACTTCAAAAGGCAGATATTCTGACCAAGGGACTTTCCTCTGAAAGATTTCAAGAGCTTACTGGCAAGCTGGGAATGATTAATATCTATTCCTCAGCTAGAGGGGGAATGTTGTAAATAGATATATTTTAAATAGATATATTTTAGATTTTATCTTTTAGTTATTATGTTATTTTAGATTTTATCTTGAGTAGATTTTATCTTTAGTTATTATATCTTTAGTAGATTTTATCTTTAGTTTATTATATCTTTTAGGTTATGTAATCTCTTTAAATAGAGACCTCTTGTGTTGCTGTGAGCAATAATTCATAATTTACATATTCCTATTTTCAAGTGTTATCCTAACAGATAACCACTAACAACTAACCTTCAAGGGACCCGCCTAGAGTACACCTGTCTCCATCTTTTGTCTCTATCAATACCCTTTTTTCAAGATGGACCTTGTCCCCAAGGTCCAGTTGATGAAAAACAGTTTGCATCTCTTCAGCAAGCTCCCAGCTATCTTCATGGTAGGGTAAATCTTGCCCTTTGATGAGTATTTCCTGTCTGCCATTCGCTGAAATTCTACTCTGCATGATTTTCTCTGGTTGGACCTTATACGATCCATAAAACTGTGGGCTCAGCTTATCCTTTGGTTTCTTTGCCAAAGATTTCATTCTATATGGTTGCAGCTTCAAAAAGACCGAGTCTCCTTCGTTAAACTCTAGCTCTCAACAATTCTTGTTGCTGCAGCCATTGGGGTTCTTCAGACACCTGCTCATACTTTGCCAATACCTTCCCTACTGAACCAGGGATTTCTTCTGCCCTTCCTTCTTCTATTGCTTTTAATTCCACTAGCAAACCCTGATCAGCTTCCAACAGGCGCTGATTTCTACCAGACGCCGCATTCCCCTTGTTTCTTCCCAGCGAATTGCTCCCGGGACCGTGGGCTGCAGGTGCTTGCTTCTCCTAGGCCGCTGCTAGCCTCTGCAGCATGGCTTCGATTCCATCACCTCTCGATTTTCTTCCACAGCTCTTTCGATCGCCTCCATCCTTGCGTCCATTTTGTTGCTGGTTTTTGACCCCATCAACCTCCTCACAACCCTAAGATCTGGAGCTCTGATACCAGTGATAGGAACTGGACCAGATTTAAGAGAAGAAAGAATGAATCTTTATTGAATATTTGAGAACATCTCCTGTAGTACAATAGTGAATTCGAGGTTCACCACCCTCCTAATACTTTCTGAATCCCCTTTCCTCAGCCACCCACCTCCTACTCCTATCACTTTCCAACACCGTCCCACACGCCCAAGACTTCCAACCTGAAGCACGGCAAATGCAATTGATGCAATAATAGATCAAGGATAAGCATTAATACCATCTGAGAATTTGGGTTTAGGACCTAACACAACCCCACAAAACCAACTTGAAAGGTGAGGGTTGTCCCCTCTTATATACACTACATTGGCGTCATCATTAATTGATGTGGGACTAAAGCACCACTTTTGAGGCTGCAATTAAGGCAACCCCCAAAGAGGCTGCAACTAAGACAGGCTAGGGGAGCACAATTAAGGTGGCTTTCCAACAAAAACAAAAAGCAACCCACAAAGAATGCACCATATGCCCAACTCACTAAAACTGCGTACCCCATTTCCCAAAGGCTCCTCACTATGCGAAGATAAGGGGGAGGAATATTGTACGCAGCCTTACCCATGCATATCCAAAGAGGCTGTTTCCGGATTCAAACCCATGACTAACAAGTCACCAAGGCACAACTTTACCGTTGTAACAAGGCTCGCTCTCTAAACGGAATAAATACATAACAAGCTAGTACATTCACATAATTAAACAGGCTGCTGTAAAATGAAACAAAACTATATTACCAAAAACATAACCGTAAGGTTGAAGGAGCTTATTATAATTATACAGAGCATCTCCATATTGAATCAAGAAAACAGAGAGTCGGAGAAGGAAATGTAGAAAATAAAGTGAATATCTCAAGCAAGGATGAGAATTTACAGATTGTGCTTCCTCAATGTGTGTCAATGGTCTATTAGGACGATAAGTATGGTTTTGCCGCTTTGCCCATAGCCAATAGCGCTGAAATTGAACTGGTATACCATACTCTTTTGCAACCTCTTCCTATATATTACAGAATATGCAAATGGGCATCAAAATCAAAATTAAAATATTTAAACAAATGCTCTATATTAAACTAAGCAATCGTCTCTAACATTTTAAATTATTAATACAAAAGATGAGAAATCATATTGATTTGTGTACTATATTATATTATGGGTATGTTTGGATACAAGCCAGAAGTGCTTTTAAGAGCTTCTCTACTGGAAATATAGTACTTTTTTCAGTAAAGAAGTTCTCAAAAGCACTTATAGCCTTGTACCCAAACAGGCTCTATATTATATTATATTCCAATTTCCAAATAAAACATAATTTATTTACAAAATGTCAGACCATATTGATTCATGTAATACATTATATTCCAATTTCCAAATACAGAAATTTCCATGTGATTTCACTAGTTGAATATGATGGTTAGAGATTTTTTTTATCAGCAAAAATAATATATATATTTATAAGGGAACATAGTAAGTAGTACTGATACAAAAAAGCATACCTATGGCAACCTAATACATGAATAGTACATGAATTAAGTTGCCAAAAAACTAGCTGGCTTATAGGTTCCCCCCCATATTGGAAGGGAAATAAAAGCTAAATGTTAATCCCTCCCCTAATTACAAAAGCCTCCCCCACATTAATAGACCAGACATAGAAAGGCATGTCAAAACCCTTCTCCAAATTTTTGAGCCACTTCCAACAGATAAAAAGCGCATCGTCCATTAGTGTCGAGATTGAAGATAAATTTTGCTAAGAGCTGTTTTGGTGCTTTTGGGTCTACAGATTAGTGGATATGCGATGCTGCCAGGTACCTGAATTGTCGTACGCTGCTGCTACCTTTCTCATATTTGGGGGTTCCTATTGGGGCAAATCCTAGACGGAGTGAGGCTTGGGGGTCTATGGTGGGTAAATGTTAGAAAAAACTAGCCATGTGGAAGCTTAAATATCTCTCTTTCGGGGGAAGGCTGACTCTTATTAAGTCAGTCCTGAACTCTATCCCTATCTTTTTGTTTTCTTTTTTCAAGGTTCCTAAGAAGGTGGTGGATCGATTGATGTCATTGCAAAGGAGATTTCTTTGGGGTGGCGTTGCTGACCAGCAAAAGATTGCATGGGTTAGCTGGGATGAGGTGTGCAAACCAAAAGCGGAAGGCGATTTGGGTGTAAGGGATCTCTCATCCTTCAACTATGCTTTGCTCGGGAAATGGAAGTGGAACTTGTTCCACTGCCATGAGGAACTGTGGGCTTAAGTCTTGGAGTCCAAGTATGGAGGGTGGAGGTCATTAGATGCTGCGTCATCATCTGACCGTGATTCTATTTGGTGGAGGGACCTATGCAACATTTGTCGGTCCAATGATGATGAAGGGTGGTTTAATAAGGGTGTAGTCTGGAGTTTTGGCTGCGGATCTAAAGTCTTGTTTTGGGAAGATGGGTGGTTGGGAGATGGTGTGCCTTTGAAGAGGAAATTTCCTAGACTCTACCAAATATCACAGCAACAACAGCATTTTGTACAGCAAATGGGATCACAATCTCTAGCAGGTTGGGAGTGGTGGTTTGAATGGAGAAGGAGCTTTATGGAAGGTGAAGTGGAAACAACAATCAATTTCATAGAGGCACTTCAGGTCTTACCAATTAGTGGCCACCAAAAGGACCTGTGGAGGTGGTCGGGGGATTCGAGTGGTAAGTACACGGTGGGCAGCGCTTACAAGATGATTTATAGGGTGTTGGATACCCAGCCCAATGTGGAAGCGTACAAAGATCTTTGGAAGCTAAAGGTCCCGATTAAAGTCTTATGTTTTGCTTGGAGGCTTTTTAGGGATAGGTTGCCTACTAAGAGGAACCTTGTTAGAAGGAATGTAAATATGATTGATGACAGCTGCCCTTTTTGTAACTGTTCTATTGAAGAAGCCTCACATGTGTTCTTTAGCTGTCCTAAAGTTTTGCCGTTGTGGTGGGAGTCTTTGGAATGGATTAAGATGCAAGGGGTATCCTCGATCAAACCCATTGACCACTTCCTTCAGCACTCGTACTGCAGCTTTAGTGGTCTTTGGGCTCAAAGGTGGAAGATTTGGTGGCTAGCTTTGACCTAGAGTATTTGGTTTCACCGAAATAGGATTGTCTTTCATAACGACTGCTTCAATGGCTCCAAACTGCTGGAGGACGCACTTTTCTTCTGCTGGTCTTGGTTTCTACCATTGGTCTAGCCATATTAGAGAAGGTTTTTTGTTTTGTTAGGGGGGCCTAGCGTATGTTTTGGATTGGATGTGTGTATGTCTTTTGGTGGTTTTTTGGCATTTTTCAGTTGTAGGCAGTTATGGTTGCAGGGGAGTTCTGTCATGTATTTTCCCTTCTGTCCTAGCTCTTGTAATGCCTTAAATTTTAAGCTTTGTTTTTGGGTTTTCTGAAATTCCACGCCTGGGGCGTGAGATCCACACCTGGAGCGTGGGATTTGCTCCAAAAGGTGGATTTTCTCTGGAGGGCCACGCCTGGGGCGTGGGATCCACGCCTGGAGCGTGGGATTCTCTGGCATTCCACACCTGGGGCGTGAGATCTCGGGCAGCTTTATATAATGGCTCATTTTGGACGAAAATGGAGGAGAGGAAGAGAGAGAAACCGCCATTGATGAGCTACAGAGCTTTGTATCTCCTTCATCGTTCATCTAAACACCTCTGACCCAACTGAGAAAGTGATCAGAGCCCCGAAAGGAGAGGATACCCCCGATTGATTTGTGAAAATAGCCGATAAACAGAGAGATTGATTTCTCTGAGAGAACCCTTGAGAGCTCGGAGTTCAAAGGCGAAGGAGACCTTGATTGAGCGAACTACCTTAGGGAAAGTGATTCCCTGGTGTTTCTGAACATCACAGAGGTAAGAAACTCGAGCTCTAACCGTTGGTTCTGTGTATTGGATTTTGAGGTTTTGGGGTTATCCTGAGGGGTGTTTTTGGAGGTGTTAGAGCCGTTATTAGGCTTGTACTCTGTAGAGTTTTGTGCTCAGAAAGGTATTCTGAGGGAGTTAGAGCCTTGAATCATCATTACTGATGAAGTTTGATTTTGGCTCTGAGTCAGTATGAGCAGAGATAAAAGGTTGACTATTTGACTAGTCTGGACCTTAGAGCAGTTGACAAAGGTGCTCATGAGGTTGTATAGATGAGGTTTATGAGCTTGAAATGCTGATAATGAGACGTTTGGTTTTAAGCTATTGTAAGTAGAGATATGCTTGACCATAGCTTGATCAGAGTCTTGGTGAAGGCTCTGTAGCCTGGTATAGGCTGAGAGGGATCCTGTTACAGGTCTGGGAATCACTTGTATAGTGATTTAGTATATATTGATAGAGAGGATGATAGTTTCCTTTCGTTTGAACGGCTTAAAACCGTGTCTGATACAGTATATGCTTGTTCTTGTGTAGGACGTGAGCTTGATAGCTCTGGTGGTGTTGACCACGAGGCCGGGAGAGCCGGTCAGCCTTTCCCAGGCAATTGTATTGAGCTAGAGGATGAGATGGCCCTGTGATACATAGAGGAGCCTCGTGATAAGAGATGTACCTATGTGCACAGAGGTAGCCTCACCAAAAGGAGATGTACCTGATATATAGATGAAACCTTGAGATAGAGATGTACCTATATATCTAGAGGAAGCCTCCGCTAGGAATACATGCAAGAGATGTACCGAGTATATAGAGGTAGCCTCCCTGTGAGGAGATGTTTCCTATATACTTAGATGTAGCCTCTGC
>PYAF01003262.1:107205-187026 GCA_007407185.1 Glycine tomentella | reverse complement strand
AATTTGTATGTTTTGAGGAATCAGCAGAAGTGGATAAAAGCTGAGGAGAAATATCCTGAAGCTTGAGATTATGAAAGCAATAGAGACCATCAGCTCCAACTGAACCTTGGAGCAAGATTTCACTTGTTTCCTGAGATTTAACAAGACAAACATGAGGATGAAATTCAAAGAAAACAGAATTATCCTTGGCAAATTTACTAACACTTAACAAATTTTTTGAGATAGAAGGAACATTATGTAATTTTTGTAATTTAAAGGTGAAGTGACTATTAGTAGGAGAAGTAAAAGAAGAGGTACCAGCATCATAGATACCTAATCCTTCACCATTACCAATGAAAATTTGATCAGGCCCATCAAAGTGATCAAACTGTTTTATATGCTGAGGATCTCCAGTGACATGAAAGCTGGCTCCAGAATCTGGAATCCAAGAGGAGTGATCAGCACCAGAGGTTGCAGATTTCAAATTAGGATTAACCCAAGTGTTAGAAGGCACTGTATGATCAAATCTGGATGAACCAAGATTATAAGGAATAGGCTGAGAAGTGGCAGGATCAATAAACACTAAAGATTCATGAGGCTGAAAGTGTGTATCAGTTTTGAAATGACACACATTTGCAGTGTGTCCATATTTAAGACAAATTTGTCACTGAAAATTGGCAAATTTGCCACTGCCACGTCCTCTACCAGCTGTACTGCCACAGCCATGATTATTTGTTCCTCTGAAATTTCCAGAATTACCACCCTTATGTGAATTGGAATGTGAGTATCCTTGAGTATAGTTCAAGGAAGGAGAACTCAATAGCTGAGTTTCTTTATTGTAACGATTTATGCATGTCTCATGACCATATAACAAAGCTTCAATTTCAGCAATTGATGGAGTTCTTTTCTTGCCTTCAATAACAACAATAACAGATGCATAGCTGAAGGAAGTCCTTCCAAAATAGCATCAACATATTCCTCATGACGAACTGGAACACCTACACCAGCAAGCTCATCCACAAATCCTTTAATTTTTCTCAGACACTCATCCATAGACCTGTCAGAAAGTGATACTGCACGAATGGCAGTCCTCAATTGTCTAGCCCTGGATTTAGTATGAAGACTGAAGTGTTCATGGATCTTTTCCCAGACTTGATAGGAATGAGTGGATCCAAGAACTCGAGAAAGAACAGATTTGGAAAGTGTAGATTGGAGCCAAACAAGTAAGGTTTGGTCCTGTACTTCCCAAGCCCCATATTGAGGATTGACTCGATCAGCAGTGCTGTCTTCCTCAGTCAGATATCTCGGAGGAATTATCGGATTAACAACAAAACGTTGAAGCTTATGAGCTTTCAACACAGGTTCCACGTGTTGACGCCAATGGAGATAGTTGGAGTCATCAAGCTTTTCCGCAATCGTAGTTGGAAAGCAATGTGAACCCAAACCTGACGGAACGGAAGCGGAAGCGGAAGCCATAGAAAAAATAACCAACAACAGACCAAATCACAAGCAAGCAGAAGCTAGGTCAGCGAACAGAATTGATCCAAACAGATTTAGGAAAACTCAATTCTGAAAAGAAAATCAACCAAAATTAACTCCTAACATCACAGAGATGTACGAAAAGAGAAATTGAAGCCCAATCGAGACTGAACGTAAAGAGAAGAATGAACAGTAACAATCACGAAGCTGAAAAAGTCGCAAACAGAGAGAAATTGTGTTTGAACAGTAACGAACTGATAAAGAAGTTCAAACCAGCTTCAATTAGGACAGACAACACCGAAAGAGAGATCCTTAGGTCAGACGAAGCCAATCGAAGTCGTACGAAAGAGCAGGAACCAGCGCAATGAAGTATCGAACCGTGAGCGTGAGCCGCATCAACAGTAGAAAAATTCCAACGAAGAAGAAGACTGAAACGAACGGCTGAAGAAGACGACTGAAACGAACCGCTTAACGGATGAACATGCACTGCTTGATCAGTGCAAAAATTTTGCTCTTGATACCATGTTAGAGAAACTGAACGCGAGAGAGAGAGATGAACAGTAACTGAATTTCACTTTTATTTAGCAATGAATTAATAGTCAGTTACAAAACTGTGCATGTGAGGTATTTATAACCTCTCACCACTAAGTAGATGAAAACTGACAGCTGTGCATTGCAGCTTCAGTGAACATACAGGTGTGCAAAATAAAAGGCTAACTACTAACTACAGCCTAGCTAATTACTAACTACAGCTTATTTACAAAGGAGTGTTGTTAGCAAAAGCTAACAGCACTTACATGCTCTAATAGGCACCCTGAAAAAAGAAAAGAAAAATATAGGGATCGAATTGAGGACAGATTTTATCAGTGTCACCCTTTCCCCGAAAGATAGATATTTCTGTTTCCATTTTGACAATTTCCTATCACATTTTTGAACTATTGGATCCCAAGTCTCACAACACCTCGGGTTTGCCCCGATTGGGACACCCAAATAAGGAAAAGGTACGGACAACACCCTGTAGTTTAAGAAGCTGGCAGCGGAGTTTATCCATTGTTCATTCTTCTCAAACGCTCCGAATATGCATTTATTACAATTTATCTTCAACCCCTATACCATCTCAAAACTCCTCAACATCACCTTGATAGCCCTAACATTTTCCATCGATGTTGTCCCAAGGAAAATTATATCATCAGCATACTGAAGTATGCTAATATCTACATTTTCATTTGTACCTTAGGAATCAGTGGTAAGAATGATGCGTTCCCACCCTTTGGAAAAGTTCCATTAACATAGAATTCATCCAAGAAGCGGAGCAGGTCAGGTTTAATAACATCCCAGAATTCCTTGATAAATTTGAAATTTAAACCATCCGGTCCAGGGCTCTTGTCACTGCCACAACTCCAAACCGCATCTCTCACTTCCATAACATCAAAACGCGCCACCAGGATATTATTATGATGCTGTTCAAGGGCCCTAAATTTAACCCCATCTAGTGTAGGCCTATCTGGATCAGGTTCTTCATATCTACTCTTGAAACAGAATCTAATTTCCTCCTTAGGGGCTTGGCTCCTCTAAACAGCACCCGTCTACAAACACCCCTCTCAGGCTCTCACCATATTTTTCCTGCACTTCCAATTTACTCTCAAATGGAAGAACCGGGAATTACAATCCCCCTCCCTAATCCATCTAGACCTTGCTTTTTGTCTCAATAACGATGCATTTGACTTTACTGCAGCCCACAGATCTTCCTACAGTTGTTTCCCCCTTTTATTTCTTCATCGTTCAGCTGCCTGTCATCAGCTTCTACCTCTATCTTGTTCAGCTCCATTTCTCTGTTTCTTAGCTTCTGCTGAATATCACCAAATTGGGATTTATTTCATACTTTTAACTTCTGTTTAAGGCTCTTTATCTTTTCTTTTAATATATACCCCCCCAGTCAAAGCCCAAGTTTGCAGTCCAGGCATCTGTAACTACCTTCCTGAAAGATTTATCATCCAGCCAGCAATCTAAAACCCTAAATGGCTTCAGGCCCCAATCAGCAAATGAGGATCTGAGCAGAATTGGGCAATGTTCTGAGTAATTGTGATCCATTGTAAACTGAGTGCTTCCCTGCCATAATGTCAGCCATTCTGCAGATACAAGAGCTTTATTCAGTATGCTTTTAGCCGTCGCATTTGGTCTGTACCAAGTGAATTTTCTCCCAGCCCTAGACACCTCCTCAACTTCTAAATCCTCCGCAATCCATTCATTAAATTCTTTTACAATACCTTCATCCTGCATTCTGTGACAGATACCCAATCTTTCTGATGGTCTTCTAATGTTGTCAACATCACCAATAATACACCATAAACCCCCATATTAGCACTCCTCAATTGTCTAATTTCTTCCCAAATAACTCTTTTCAAAGCTGCCTCACAGGGTGGGTATACATTTACTATTGTGACTTTCGTATTTTCTGCCACCCATGACCCTTCCAGATAAATAAACCCGCAGATGTCATCTTTTTCTCTAATTTAAAAGAGTCCTCATTCCAGATACAAAAGAGGCCACCAGCTTTATTACATGCTGGCTGACACTCCCATGTTGCACTAGAATCCCCCCCACAGAACTTGGCATATCTCCTTGTCTATGACTTCTTTTTTTGTCTCCTGTAAACAAAGCATATCTATTTTTTTCTTTACACACCATTTTTCTTATTGAGTTCCATTTACACCCCTCCCCAGCCCCCTTATGTTGTAAGATATGATATTCATTAATCCTCTTCATTATTTCCCAACTTCAAAGCCTCTCCATTATCCCTTTCCTCCACTAAAATCATTTTATTAGTCACTTAATCCTGTTTACTGCATGTTACTCCTAACAGCTTTGCCATAGCCCAAATGCCAGCAGTTTGTTTTGCACTAGTTGAAGAGCTCGAGGCTGACATTAGGCCCACAATGACATTCTCGTTGTGGCCTTCGCCCCATTCTACAATTTCCTTTAGATGACTCCCCCCCAATCTTTTTGGAGATGTCTCAGGAGTGGTTTGAGAAGTAACAACCTCCTTTCCCTTATCTTTATTCAACTTCTTTTTAAAACTGTGTTGATGTCCATGAATTTTGATAGGACCTGTTTCCTTTTTACACCCCCTGCTTCTTGAATAGACTTTCCACTGGGAGTCAGGCCCATTTAACTTAGAGCCCAATGGTGTGTTTTTGTCTTCTAGTGATTCAGCCTTTGTATCAGTTGTGGGTCCCGCAACTACACCAGCAGGTTCTATCTCTTCTGCACCATCATGTGTCTTCATCCCCTCCAAATCAAAAAATTGCTGCAGGTGTGGGCCCAACTGTTCCCATTTTTTTCCAGATTATTACTTTCACCAATTGTCTCACTCAACATTTCGTCGTTGACCATCCACTCTGCAGCCCCCCATGCTCCCTAACCTCCTGCACTGTACTCCATGCTTTGGTACTGTCGCTTCTGCTCGATGACTGTTGAGGTTGGGGGACAAATTTTTGCTGAAAGTGTTTTGTACTTCATCCCTATTGCTGCTCCTTGTGTTAGAAACGTACTGATTATCCACTGGTACCGTGACCATCGTGCAAAAGCTTCGCCCCCCTTGAATGCCTTAAAGGATATGATGAAAGTATATGACATAACAGAGTACCCGCCCCCCCCCCCCCCCAAAAAAAAGTAAAAAGTAATATTAAAAGGAGTCAGGCCAAGATTTGTTACTCAATTTCATTTCTATTACCTATGCATTTTCAGGCAGCGGCATCAATTGTCCTCTGTGTTCAGATACAAGCTCACAAGTTACCACAGAAAGGACAACTAGGGTCATCAATAGGTATATTTCTTCAAGCCAAGTTTCTCTTAGTTGGCAGCCGATCTTTCAATAATCTCCACGCAAAACAAGCAGCTTTGTTTGGAATGCGAATTTTCCAAAGGGCTATGAATACCTCCTTCTGACCCTGTATCTCCGTCACGCTGTTTAAAGCTTTGTAGGCACTTCCCACCGTATAACTACCATGTGGTGACCCCTCCCACCTCCAGCTGTCCTGCTGATCTAGGTGTATGACCAGACCCTAAATATCCTCTAGGAATTTAATTGCTATTTCAACTTCCCCGTCCCTAAAACACCTTCTCCAGTTAAGTTCCCATTCCCATCCTTGTATAATAGAAGAGTGCCAATCCGCTTTCGTGGAGGGTAGGCATTTGGTGCACAGTGTGGTTATAGCTAATAAAATTGTTGAAGAAGCAAAGAGATGCCATAAAAGTTGTTAGTGTTCAAAGTTGGCTTCGAAAAGGCATGACTCTGTTTGATGAACCGGATGGGTTTCTACTCCAAATGGGTTAAGTGGATGGAAGGGTGTTTGAAGTCAGCCTCCATATCTGTATTGGTAAATGGGAGCCGCACAGATGAGTTTTCCCCTCAGAAAGCTCTAAGACAGGGGGAGACATTAGTGCCTTTCTTGTTTAATATTGTAGCTGAGGGATTAACTGGTTTGATGAGAGAAACTCTAGCGAAGAATGTATTCGAAGGATTTAAGGTAGGAAGGAACGGGGTGGAAATCAGTCTGTTACAATATGCTGATGACATGATTTTGTTTGGGAAAGCATTGATGGCCAATGTAAACGTTATAAAGGTCATGCTGAGAAGTTTTAAACTAGTGTCCAGTTTGAAGATCAACTTTGCAAAAAGTAATTTCAGGGCAATTGGTATGCCCCATAGTTGGGTACAAAATGCTGCCAATTATCTGAGTTGTAGACTGTTGTTCATACCATTCTCGTATCTGGGTATCCTCATTGGGGTAAACCCAATGCGTAGTGAGACTCAGGAGCCTATAGTCCAGAGATGTGAGAGAAAACTGTCCAAGTGGAACCAAAGATACCTGTCTTTCGAGAGAAGGGTAACCTTGATAAAGTCTATCCTAAATTCAATCCCTATTCTCTTTTTTTCAGGATTCCGAAGAAGGTGGTTGGGAGGTTAGTGAGGCTGCAACAGTGGTTTTTACAGGGGTCAGGGGCGGGGGGTGGTTTTATAGGATACTTTTTGTGGAGGGGTACAAAAACTTATTCCTAATTCTTGCAATACTGCAGTATTAGGAAGTATTATGGTTCCATAGGATTATACATAGTAGGGTAACAATGTACATACAACAGTACCACTTGTACTCATCTTTATTAATATAATACATAATATTTAGCTGATTAAAAAAAAAAATCAATGGTCCTCTGTATTTGATTATTTTATATTACTTATCTCAATATCATAACTGAATGTTTTATGGCACTTTTAGTCAGAATAACAATGTGCCCTCCACTCTGATTTCTTTAATGAAAAGAAAAGTGCAATGTCAAGACCAGACCACCTAGGAAAAGAGCATGACTGAAGAAGATACCTTGAAAAGGTTAAAAGATGTCTGCTTTTGGACTCTGAAACTCCTCACTTTGTCATGGTCTACAAGATCAAAGTATATATCCTTTCCAATCTGCTCTTTAAGTTCTTCATCTCGTGCCACCTAAGAATATCATGCTCAGTAATAACAAACATGATTGGTTAAGTGAAAGACAAACAAATATTCAATTGATTCTTGAAGAAATCAAGATCCGAAAATAAGAACCTTTATAATAGTATAAAGGTGAGCTTCTGCCTTTTCTTTCTTTTTGTGCTCTTTCTCTTCTTGTTCTTTCTTCAACCTCTCCTGCATTAATTCATTGCACAAAAAAATCATGCCCAATTTCTATATTAAGTAACAGAAATAATACAATAAAAAGTATAGGACAGCAGCAAATTGAACTTGACTTAATTTTGGCCCAATACATTCATAAGGCCAGCAGCTTTTCATTAGAAAACAAATTCAGTGTGTCATCAGCACCGTTCTTAGACCTATTCTCAAATAAAACAGCCATCTAAATTTGTTTCAAGTTAAAGCAAGTGACAAAACATGAAACACGTTTGTATTCAACTTGGTTTGCATCTTTCAGAGTCCTAAATGTAGATAAGAATATACGTTTACCCTTAAATGTGCTGCAATGTCTTTCTCATCCACATTGCATATGATTTTGTCCTTGTCACTTTCACGTATATACACCAGCATATAAGCATTTGAGTATTTGGTGAACTTAAATGGAGTGTTATTGAATCCAGGATTTGTCTGTGGTAACTGTTTAAACATAAGATTCAATCATCAACAGACAAATATTCAAAAGCAAAAAATGGCATGGTCAATGGCAATAAAAACAACTACCTCTTCCTCACCACCATATTGCTCCTCTAATGCTCTTTTATTATCTTCTCTTGTCACCCTCTCATCATCAAATTTGTACCTGAGTACCAATTAGATATTCACAAATAGTGAATGGCAGGGACATAGGCTAAAAGGGAATTAAAAACAGTGAAAAGAAGGTAAAGTGCCTCCCAGTATGTTGCATATTGAAGTCGCTCATGTACAACAATTACTGCAATTATAGTCACTAAATCAAACATATAAGTACCAAAAAACAGAATCCTTTCAAACAGTCAGGTTTCAAATACTATATACAACATACTCCATGCAACTAATCTCATTGTATGTCCATCCTTTTAAATAAGAACCTTTTTGAGAAATTTGCTTGGTCCCTTTTATAATCCAAATTGTCTGTAGCATTATTTTTTTTTAAAATACCCTTAATTACTTTACAGATTATTTTTATAGTCTATTTAAACAATAAATGTTATAATTAATAAGAAACTCTTTCTTTCTATTGTGAGGATTGGAAAGAGTTGCAATAATTTTAATTTTAACAAGATAACTCTTTCTCTTGGACAGGCTTGTTGTTTTAAAATTGAATTTTGCATCATACAAGGCCTGTATCTGAGACTCCAATTAAAGTCATATCCTTATTGACAATTAATTTTAACTCTGGATGACAACAATACAAACAGTTGAATCTTTCTACCATCATGACCTTATGGTGACTCATGTTTTAGGTTTTGCAGTAGCTAAAATGATTGTGCAACTAACATCTATAGTAATATCTACATGTTCGCTAAAATGAGTACGGATCACTTGTCTATTATCCTACACAAAACCTGCCAGAACTCCTTCCAATAAACAAAAAGATGTTTGTAAGTTGTAACATAATCTGTGATCACACCGTATTCCCAACAGCAAGCTATTGTTCTACATATCTAGATATTTGTGTCATTTTTTCTATCCCTATACAACACCTGCTAGAACTCCTTCCCAGTAAACAAAATGATGCTTGTAACAAAATTTGTGATCACACCATATTCCCAACAGCAAATTATTGTTCTTCCTATCCAGATATTTACCCCATCAACATTCATGTACAAATACAGTTGGGAGGGGGGATCAAATGGTCAGCAATCAGAAAAATGATAGCTGCAGATATTTATCATGTCCTACAACATTAGAGGGTTGGGAGGGGGGATCAAATGGTCAGCAATCAGAAAAATGATAGCTGCTGAGAGGGTGGATATGTTATGTTTACAACAAAACTAAACGAGAAGGCATTGATAAAAAGCTGTGCCAGGCTCTATGGGGAGATCCTGAGATCCAATGGGAATTCTTACCAGCAATCAATAGAACTGGTGGCTTGTTATGCATTTGGTCTGATAAGGTGTTTAACATCACAAACAAGGTGTTTGGCGATGGTTTTGTATATATGGAAGGAAACTGGGTAGCTGATGATACTAAAATTGTAATCGTGAATGTATATTCACCATGTGATACATCCTGGAAGAGGAATTTATGGGAGGCAATCAAACAGCTGAGATACACCAATATGGAGGGGCTTTGGTGTGTTATTGGTGATTTCAATAATGGCAGAAGACCATCTGAGCGCATGGGAGTATGCCATAGACCCTATGATGAAGGTATTGTGAGAGAATTCAATGAGTGGATTGCTGATTTGGAGATTGAGGATGTACCTTGCTCTGGGCATAATTTCACATGGTACAGACCTAACGGTACTGCCAAGAGCAGATTGGATAGAGCTTTAGTTTCTGCTGAATGGCTTGACAAATGGCCAAGCACTTCTCAGAACATACTGGACAGAAATTATTCTGACCACTGTCCTATCCTGCTGAGATCTTCTTTCGCTGACTGGGGTCCGAAGCCATTCAGGTTCCTGGATTGCTGGCTAGATGATAAATCACGCAGGAAGCATGTGTATGAGAGCTGGAATTCAAATCCAGTTGCTGGCTAGGGGGGTTATGTACTAAAAGAAAACATTAAACGTCTGAAAACGAAGTTGAAAGCCTGGAATAAATCCCAATTTGGGAATATCCAGCAGAAGATGAAATCTTTAGAGGAGCTTAACAGGATTGACATAAAAAGTGACGACAGACAGCTGAATGCTGAGGAGATAAAGAAGAGAAAACAAGTCCAGGAGGATTTATGGGCTGCAGCACACTCAAATGCTTCACTACTAAGACAAAAGGCTAGGACAAACTGGATTAAGGAAGGGGATTGTAACTCTAGGTTCTTCCACATGATTGTGAGTTGGCGGCGCAGAAATAATCTGCTAAATGGAGTGCTGGTTGATGATTGTTGGATTGAGGAACCAAGTAGAGTTAAAGCTGAAATTCGCTCTTTTTTCAAAAAGAGATTTGAAGAATCAGTTGGGGCAAGACCTAAATTGGATGCGGTTGCTTTTAAAACCATTGAACAGCAGCACAACAATCTTCTTCTAGCCCGATTTGGCGAGTTGGAGGTGAGGGAGGCTGTGTGGGCCTGTGGTAGTGAGAAGAGCACCGGGCTGACGGGGTTAATTTCAAATTTATCAAAGTAATTTGGGACATGCTCAAAGCTGACTTCTTACGGTTTCTGGACGAATTTTATGTAAATGGTGTGTTCCCTAAGGGTGGAAATGCATCATTTATAGCCCTGATCCCTAAAGGTTCTGCTCCACAGGGATTATATGACTACAGGCCTATTTCCTTATTAGGATGTGTGTATAAGATTGTGGCTAAAATCCTATCTACAAGGTTGAAAAAGGTTCTGCCATTCATAATTGATCCTCGTCAATCTGCTTTCATTGAAGGGAGGCATCTATTGCATAGTGTGCTCATAGCAAACGAGGTGGTGGACAAGGCTAAAAGGACTAATTTTTTTTTTTTTATCAGCAAAAGTATGTATATATCTATGTATATATCTATATATATATATATATATATATATATGAATAGAGGAAAGTTACAAGGAAAGAGAAAACAAAACAGTCCAACCAGATCAAATCACACCTATGCCGTCCTAATACATGAAAATGACATGAATTAGAAAGCCATAGACGGGTTGGACTTCAAACCCCCAATCAAGACAGTAGGGGGTACAAGTTAAACCCTCCCCTGTATACAAAAAATATCCCTGGTATTAGAAGACCAATAGTGGAAAGGAATGTCAAAGCCCTTCTCCAGGTTTTTGGTCCACAACCAACAGAAGAACAGAGCATCATCCAAGAGCTTTTGGCTGTTAAAGCTCCCATTATGGAAGATGATTTTGTTTCGATGCCTCCAGATAGTCCATGTCAAAGCTAACCACCATAGCTGCCATCTCGGCGAGCTGATACCAATATGATAGAAGTAAGAGTGTTGTCTGAAATGTTCTTTTGGATTCAGGGGTGGTGCATAGGCTATAGATAGCCAGGACATAGTTTCCCACCACAATGGTCTAATCTTGTCACAACTGAAAAACAGATGTCCCGCATCCTCAACAGAAGACCTGCAAAAAGGGCAGTGTAGGTCATTGAGCTCCACATTCCTTTTGCTTAGGTTAAGCTTAGTAGGTAGTCGGTCCCCAAATAATCGCCATGCATAACAAGAGACTTTACTAGGGATTTTAAACCTCCAAAGTTCCTTAAAAGCTTCACAAATGTCCAGAGGTGACCAAGCCCTAAGGAGGAAATTGTAGGCACTCATCACTGTGTAGTTACCATGTAAATCATCCTCCCATAGCCAAGAATCCTGGTGCTGTTGCTGGAAAACAGGATTCTGAATATCTTCTATGAAGATAATAGCAGATTCAACCTCCCCCTCCATCAGACATCTTCTCCAACTAAGATTCCACTCCCAACCCTGAGGCAATAATGTACCCATTTGGTAGATGTACACGTGTTGTTGTTGTGACAGCTGGTACAACCTTGGGTATTTATCTTTCAGACTTATACCTTCATTCTTCCAATCATCCTCCCAAAACAGCGTCTTTGATCCACACCCCAGCTTCCATTTCAAGCCTCTAGTAAGCCCAATACCATCCTCATTTAAAGAGCAAATGGATCTGAGATCTCTCCACCAAATCGACTCAGACCCCGACCTTGTAGACGTCACCAAATTTCTCCAGCTGCCATATTTGGAATCCAAGACTTGGGCCCAAAGGTCATTTGACTGATGGAACAGGTTCCACCACCACTTCCCCAAAAGAGCAATATTAAACTTGCTGATGTCCTTAATTCCCAGTTCCCCACATTCTGTAGGTTGACAGATTCTCTTCCAGCTGATCCAAGCAATTTTCTTTTGTTCATTGCAGCCCCCCCCAAGAAATTTCTTTGAATTCTAACCAATCTATCAATCACCTTCTTCGGAGCCCTGAAAAAAGAAAGAAGAAAAATAGGAATCGAATTAAGGACAGCCTTAATCAAGGTGACCCTCCCCCCAAAGGATAGGTGTTTGTGTTTCCATCTAGCCAATTTGCTCTCACATCTCTTAACGAACAGAGCCCATGTCTCAAAGCGTCTAGGGCTTGCCCCAATGGGAACACCCAAATAAGAAAAAGGTAAGACCAGCTGCCTGCAATTTAAGTACGACACAGCTTGATTAGCCCACTGATCATCTTTGCCAAACATCCCAAACCTACTTTTAGCAAAATTTATTGAGGCCTGATGCTAGTTCAAAACTCCTAAGCATGACCTTGATGGAAATCACATTTTGGGCTGTTGCTGATCCAAAAAATATGGTATCATCAGCATATTGTAGAATGCTGATATCAACCAGATTCTTCCCCACCTTGTACCCCTCAAACAAATTCTTACGTTGTGCTTCTCGCATCAAGCCAGTAAGGCTCTCGGCAACAATATTAAACAAGAGAGGAGCTAAAGGATCGCCTTGTCTAAGGCCGCGCTGTGGAACAAACTCCTCAGAAGGACTCCCGTTAATAAGGACAGATATAGAGGCTGATTTAAGACAGCCTTCTATCCATGTAATCCACTTGGGATCAAAACCCGTACGTCTCAGCATGTAAAACAAAAACTTTCAGCTAACTGAGTCATATGCCTTTTCATAGTCCACTTTAAACACCAGACAGCTACCATTAGACCTTTTAGCCTCATCCACCACTTCATTTGCTATGAGTACACTATGTAGTAAGTGCCTCCCTTCAATAAAAGCAGACTGTCGAGGGTCAATAATGGAAGGCATAACCTTTTTCAATCTGTTGGATAAGATTTTAGCCACGATCTTGTACACGCAACCAATAAGAGAAATAGGCCTATAGTCATTTAGACCCTGTGGAGCCTGGCCTTTAGGGATCAAAGCTATAAATGATGCATTTCCACCCTTAGGGAAGACTCCATTTACGTGGAATTCATCCAAAAAGCGTAGAAATTCAGGTTTTAGTACATCCCAGAATTCTTTAATAAATTTGAAGTTAACAACATCTGGTCCAGGACTTTTCTCACTACCACATGCCCACACAGCTTCCTTCACCTCCACTTCGTCAAAACTAGCTAACAACAGATTGTTGTGTTGCTGTTCAATAGTTCTAAAGGCAACCCCATCTAGAGTAGGTCTTGTCCAATCTGATTCTTCAAACCTCTTCTTGAAGAAGGAACGAATTTCAGCTTTGACTCTAGATGGTTCCTCTATCCAGCAACCATCCACAAGCACCCCATTAATAAGGTTATCTCTACGCCTCCAGTTCACTAACATGTGAAAAAACCTGGAATTACAGTCCCCTTCCTTGATCCATTTGGTCATAGCCTTTTGTCTTAACAGTAAGGCATTAGAGTGTGCTACGGCCCAAAGATCTACCTGAGCTTGTTTTCTCCTGATCAACTCATCAGCATTTAGTTGTCTATCATCACTAAGGATACCAAGCTTGTTAAGCTCTTCCTGTAAAAGTTTCATCTTCTGCTGGATATTCCCAAATTGGGATTTATTCCAAGCTTTCAGTTTCAACTTCAGGCCTTTAATCTTCTCCTTTAATACATACCCCCCCATCCAGCAACCTGATGTGAGTTCCAACTTTCACGAACAACCTCCCTGAGTGATTTATCTTGTAGCCAGCAATCCAAGAACCTGAAAGGCTTTGGGCCCCAATCTACGACAGTAGCCCTCAGCAAAATAGGGCCGTGACAAAGTAATTTCTGTCCAAAATGAGCTGAGAAGTGTCTGGCCATTTATCAATCCATTCAGCAGAGACTAAAGCTCTATCCAGTCTGCTCTTGGCAGTGCCATTAGGTGTGTACCATGTGAACTTGCGCCCAGAGCACGGTGCATCCTCAACCTCCAAATCGGCAACCCATTCATTAAATTCTCGCACACTGCTGCCATCTTGGGGTCTTTGACTTACTCCCATACGTTCCAAAGGATTTCTGATATTATTAAAGTCACCAATAACGCACCATAACCCCTCCATACTAGCAAATCTTAGTTGTTTAATTGCCTCCCATAAGTTCCTTTTCAGGGACAAATCACATGGTGAGTATATATTCACAATTGAGATCTTCGTATCATCAGCTACCCATTTCCCTTCCAAAAACCCAAAGCCTTCACCTAACACCTTGCTTGTGAGGCTAAAAGCCTTTTCGGACCAGATACATAGTAATCCACCTGCTCAATTAGTTGCTGGTACAAATTCCCATTGAACCATAGGATCACCCCACACACTCTGGCATATCTTTTTGTCAACTACTTCACGTTTGGTCTCCTAAAGGCATAACATGTCCACCCTCTCAGCAGCTATCACTTTTCTGATTGCTGTCCATTTAATGCCCCCTCCCAATCCTCTAATGTTGTAGGACATGATCTTCATGGGTCACCTACTCTGCTTCCCAACTTCTATGCTTCAGCCATATCTCTAACCTCCATAGCTACAAAAGAGTTTACCAAATCATTTGGGTGACAGCAGCTAAGACCCAGCATTTGTGCTAGTTCCAAATCTCTATCTGCATCTTTCGGCCATTCATTCAAAATAGGATTTGAAGTAGACGCATCATTATCTGCACCTTTCCCCCAAACATTCCTAGAAGAGCTTGGCACTAACACAGGATTGTCAGAATGATAACTCTCTGAAGGATTTGCCTCCTGCTCTGCTGCATCTCTTGTACCATTCCCACGATAAAAACAGAGGTGTTAGCAGGGCTCAAGGAAGAGTGAGCCCTCTCTTTTCCTTTGTCAATATTCTGCTTAGGTTGGTTATCAGTAATTCTATTGGGCCCCAAATCCTTTTTGCACCCCTTTGACCTGGAATATACCTTCCATTGAGGATTTGGGCCAGTGCAAATGTGGCCCATCTTGCAACTATCAACTACAAAAAGGCTGTTATTTTCTGAGTCCCCAACCTGCTGCCACTTATCCTTGCCCACGTGCAGGGATTCTCTACTATCCATTGACATGTGTGGGTCCCCCTCCTTATTTCCTTCTACCCAGGTTCTCACCATCTCCTCACCGTCCCTTTCCACACCCTCCCTTCCTCCTTCCGAGGCGACACCTGCAACCTGGTACAGGCAGTGATCTGCCATGACAGAGGTCACAGGCGCATGTGGCAGATGTGGGCCCCCATCCTCAGTGCCCAAATCCTGCACGTGATTGTCCTTCTCCCCCAACCCATCTGCCATGGCCATCTGAAACACGCAACCCCCTTGGATAAAAGCCTGATCAACATTATTCTTTGTCTTTTCAGAGAGCATAGGCGGACATCTGCTGTCTAAAGCAGGCCTATCAGCATGCTCGTGATGTTTAGGATTGCCACATTGGTTATTATCCAGCAGTATATGCGATGAGCATCGACCCGCAGATAATACCTTGTCCTCCCTGCATCTCACCTCTCTGACTTCTACCTGCCCTACCGTCCTCGCCGCGAAGCTCTCAGCCACCAGGCTAACCCCCGGAGAGTCACCGATGCCCAAGGAACTTGTATCGGACAGTATCACGTCCGATGAGGGTGCATAGTTCCCCCTTAAACACTTACAGGATTGGAAGCAAGTTTCCTCAACAAAAGTAATACGGTATTCTACACCGTTAATGGAAGCCAGAATCCTATGATTAATATTGGGCTGCCAGGATGTTCTGATAAGAATCCGAGCCCTATCCAACGATGAAGGTCAGCAGTATCATTGTCTAAATCCACCATCTCCCCCATAGCAGCTACGATCTTTTTGAGGCACTCCCTGTCCCACGCATGAAGAGGGATGCCCCATCCTAAAACCCACACCAATCTGGAGCTAATTCTCATGCCTGGGTTCCATTTTTCTAAGGAGTAGAATCTAGATGCGCCATACTCTGCTGCTTCACGACACATTTCAGCCGCTTTGGAATCAGATATACAAGATAGTAGTACTAGATCATCACCCAAGTATTTGGGTTTGATTTCCTCTCCTCCCTCCCACAAAAAGTCTTCTTCAAGTCTATCAAAATCCTTCACGTTCGTGATCCTTCCAACCCAGGCATTGCGACACCATATTCGGTTATCCATAGGAATGGATAGTTGAATAGACGACATTGACGCCTTCTCCACCGCCTGGCCGTAATTCATGGCCCTCCTCCTGTGCCTCGTGATGTTTCTCGCCGATACTACTTGAGCGTATGATAATGGGCCTTGCTTGTGGTAAGGCATATGTTTTTGAGCAGCCCTCATCTCATGCTCTCCGCTGATCTTGGCTTTACCTTTATCCTTGACCGGCTCAGTAACCACCTTAGTCTCCTTCATGAATGCCTCGTTGGACTGTGGTCTCACTCCCACCTTCCTGTCCCTATCGTGTTTAGGAAGGTTTACATGAAGCTTGAGTCCTCCCACTATCAGGTTATCCAGCTGTCTCTCTAATCTAGAGACGTCATTGACACCCTGGAAACGAACAAAGCCATATCTACGCCCGTTCCTGTTTCTATTTCTAGCAATAAAAACCTCCCGGACATCACCCCATTTCTTGAATTCAACCCATAAATCCCTTTCGTTCATGTCTTCGGGGAAACAAGTAAAATAGAAGGACGACACATTAGTAGCATCCCTCCAGTTTTTCAGGTTTCCCGCATGTCGATGTGCCTCCCCAGCCCACGGGTGACGCTGATGGTACCCATGCCCATCGTAGTTGCCGTTTAGATTAACCATGGACCTCCCCCTACCCCTCACATTGAAACGGGATCTACTATTCACTCTAACCCACCCACAAGTTTCTCTCTCTACCCATTGTTCAGCAGACACTGGCTAAAAGGACTAATGGAAGC
This sequence comes from Glycine tomentella, assembly GCA_007407185.1. Lineage (NCBI taxonomy): Eukaryota > Viridiplantae > Streptophyta > Magnoliopsida > Fabales > Fabaceae > Glycine > Glycine tomentella. Next base: position 170,144 of record PYAF01003262.1, on the reverse strand, counting down.
TGTCTTGTGTTTAAAGTGGACTACGAAAAGGCATACGATTCAGTTAGCTGGGATTTTCTGTTATACATGATGAGTCGTATGGGCTTTGATCCTAAGTGGATTACTTGGATAGATGGCTGCCTTAAATCAGCTTCTATCTCTGTTTTAGTTAATGGGAGTCCTTCTGAGGAGTTCACAACGTGGCCTCAGACAAGGTAATCATGTAGCCCTACTCTTGTGCAACATTGTTGCTGAGGGTCTCACCGGATTGCTGCGAGAAGCACAACGTAAGGAGCTGTTTGAGGGGTATAAGGTGGGGAAGAATATGGTTGATATCAGCATTCTACAATATGTTGATGATACCATATTTTTTGGATCAGCATCAGCTAAAAATGTTACATCCATCAAGGTTATGCTAAGGAGCTTTGAATTAGTATTAGGCCTGAAAATTAATTTTGCTAAGAGCAGCTTTGGGGTATTTGGAAATTATGAACAGTGGGCTAATAATGTTGCTTTGTACCTAAACTGTAGACAGATGGTTTTACCTTTCTCATATTTGGGTGTTCCCATTGGGGCAAATCCAAGACGTTATGCGACATGGGCTCCTTTAGTCAAGAAGTGTGAGAGCAAGCTGCTAGCTAGAAACACAAATACTTATCTTTTGGGGGGCAGGTTACCTTGATTAAGTCCGTCCTTAACTCAATCCTCATATTCCTTCTCTCTTTCTTCAAGGCACCGAAGAAGGTGATTGATAGATTGGTAAGAATTCAAAGAAATTTCTTACGGGGTGGTAATGATGATCAAAGGAAAATTGTTTGGGTCAGCTGGGAGATTATTTGTCAATCTAATGAGTGTGGGGGTCTGGGAATTAAAGATTTAAGCATTTTCAATATTGCTTTGCTTGGGAAATGGGTATGGAATTTGTTTCATCAGCAGGAAGAGCTATAGGCCCAAGTCTTGGACTCGAAATTGGTGGATGGAGGAACTTGGAGCCGTCTAGAAGGTCTGGTGGAGGGATCTCAGCTCTATATGCTTTTCGAATGAGGATGGAAGTGGGCTCATTAAGGAAAGAAATGGAAGCTGGGTTGTGGATCAAGGTCGCTGTTTTGGGAGGATGGGTGGAAGAATGAAGGAATCACTTTGACAGATAAACATCCAAGAATGTACCAGCTATCCCACCAACAACAACAATACATTTGTCACATGGGTAGACAAACTCATCGGGGTTGGGAGTGGCAGTTTAGTTGGAGAAGATTCTTAATGGAAGGGGAGGTGGAATCTGCCGTTAAATTTATGGAAGACATCAAGCACTCTGATATCCAACCACAGCAGCAAGACACATGGCAATGGGAGGATGCTCTAAATGGAAAATATACAGTGGGAAGTGCATACAATTTCCTTCGTAGGGACCAGACAACATTGGATGAATGTGATGTCCTCAAGGACTTATGGAAAATTAAAATCCCTAGTAAAGTATCTTGCTTTGCTTGGAGATTATGTGGGGACAGACTACCTACTAAGCTGAATTTAAGCAGAAGAAAGGTGGATCTCATTGATCTGTCCTGTCCTTTCTGCAAGTCTTCTGATGAGGACATGGCACATTTGTTTTTCAGTTGTGATAAAATCAGGCTGCTATGGTGGGAAACTATGTCTTGGTTATCTATTTTAAGTGTTCCACCCCTAAATCCGAAAGAACACTTTATTCAACATTCTTTCTATTACCACATTGGCTTCAGCTCGCAGAGATGGCAGATATGGTGGTTAGCTTTGACATGGACTATCTGGGGGCACAGAAACAGAATCATCTTCCAAAATGGGAGCTTCAACAGCCAAAAGCTAATGGATGATGCTCTTTTTTTGTTGGTTGTGGATTAAAAACCTGGAGAAAGGCTTTAATATTCCTTTCCACTTTTGGTCTTGTAATCCTAGGGTTATTTTTTGTAAACAGGGGAGGGTTTAACAATTACTTCCTACCTGTCCTGTTTGGGGGGTTTGAAGTCCAACCAACTTATGGCATTTTAATTCATGTCTTATGCATGTATTAGGTTGCCATAGGTCTGTACTGTTTTTGTGGACTGTTTTTGTTGGTATACTATTGGATCTATCCCTTTATATTTATATATATTATCTTTGCTGACCAAAAAAAAAAATGTACAAATACATGCTAGATCAAAAGGCAATGAGCAGCAGACGTCTCCCAACATTATTACACATACCACTGTTCAGAGAGGGTTGGCCTGATAAAAGCATAATAATGTCCACCATGCACACCTCCACTGTGAACCAAAACACTGGAGAAATTTTAAAGTATGTTAAAAGCGAAACTTCATAGATCAAATATGCATAAAACAAATTGGATAGCAATTTCTTCATTAGAATGTATAAATAGAAATTTATAATTTTTATACATTTAGTTAATTAAGGAGTAATGTTATTTAATACATGAAAATGCATGATAATACATACATGGTCAAAGAAAAAATAGTTTTGAAGGTAACTGCATACACCAATTACATACATTCAGCCAATCATATCAATTTGCACAACTTTCCCTATCTGCTTGTTTGTTATAATAGAAATGACCACGAAAGAATTAGATAAGAAAGAAAACACATTGTTAAGCATCTTCTATCGTTTGGAATACTAAGAAGATGGATGAGAAAGAAAATAGTCATGTGAGATCCACACTAAACTTTTTTTCTCACAACAGTCAAGAAAAGAAGAGCAACAGTTTTTTTTAGGATTTCCTGCAGTTGCAAAGCAACTCTAGTGGTGCAGTTGCAAAGCAACTGTAGTGGTGCAGTTGCAATCTAATGGTTTATATAATTTTTTCTTATATGTTCATTAAATTCTTAATTATAAAATATAAAATTAAGGGTGATGATTTAGCTCAGTTTAAAAAAAAAGCAAGTGCACGCAATCCAACAAAAACAAATTTAATCACTAGTTGAAGCATTATCCCACAAGGTGAAGTCAACCAGGGGCTGATCCAGAAAATTTAAAGGAACAAACCATTATAAACTATAATCTAAAAGAACAAACAAATAGTCAGACCAAATTACTGTTCTGGATTGAATAGAACAATAAAAACAATCTATTGATCAAATTACTAGTTACTTTGTTCCCACCTAATTTGAAATTTTGGGCAATACTGATACAATCACAGAATTGTATCTTCAATTACACTCAGTACGCAGGTGAATTACTGAATAACATGAACTCCTTTATTGATTTTTGGTAGGTGAGTACAAAAGATTTCAAAGAATAAGGAATAACAAGTATTCCTTTTCTCCTACAGAGACCATCGTCTCTACCTAAAGCTAATACAGTTTTCTTCCTATCCTCTTTATCCCCCCTGCATTCCTATTTATATCCCTTAAACTACCTACATTACATTAACAACTTCTATTATTCCTTTTTTTTTCTATTTCTTTTTAATTCTCCTCTGTTAGACTTTACATTAGGTAATAGGCATGTTAAACAAGGGAATGAAGAATTGCATCAGGTGCTGATACAATGACAGGGACAAACCAAGGAAGAGGCAACTTGGCAGGATTATGATACAATAAAGTGTCAATTTCCGGATTTTAAACTTGAGGACAAGTTTGATTTTGAGGAGGGAGGTATTGATACAGACCAGCAGTGGAAATCCAAGGATATAAGTCAGTAAATTGGTGCATCAATGCTCAAATCTTCAGGTAAACTAGGCTCAACCGGATGATCTCCCCTGGCCACTTTCAACTGAGAAGCATGAAAAACTGGGTGTATTCTGGCCTGAGGGGGTAATTGTAATATGGAATATCTAGCAGCCAGTTTAGGACTCAATTTTCTGACCATTGAATTTTTTTGATGTGGTCTGATCTTTAGATATATATAATCTCCTTCCTTCATTGTATGATCCTTTCTATGAATATTAGCCGTGTTTTTCATTATCTCTTGAGCCCTCTGTAAATGATACTTTAGCTGTTTCAATGCTTCATCCCTATTCATCAAATCTTGTGCTACTACCTCTACCAATGTCTCTCCTGGTATGAACCTTGAGATTGAAGGAGGGGTTCTGCCATATACTATTTCAAAAGGTGTACATTTTGCTGCTGAATGATAACTTGTGTTATACCAATATTCAGCCCATGCTAAATAGTCACCCCATTCTCAGAGGCTGCTCAGAGCAAAAACATCTCAAATATACCTCCAATGTTCTGTTGATTACTTCTGTTTGACCATCTGACTCTGGATGATATGCTGTGCTGAACTTCAAATTAGTCCCCTGCAATCTAAAAATTTCCTTCCAGAAATTGCTCATAAAAATAGGATCCCTATCACTTACTATAGATACAGGAATGCCATGTAATCTCACAATTTCCTTCATGAACACTTCAGCTATATTCCTTGCTGTGAAAGGATGCTTTAACATAATGAAATGAGCATATTTACTCAATCTGTCCACCACCACTATAATACAATCATATCTCTAGAATTTTGGAAGTCCAGTAATGAAATCCATTCTTAATTCTTCCCAAACAGCATTAGGAATAGGAAGGGGTTGCAGAAAACCCTCCGGAGAAGAAGTCTGATATTTGTTTCTCTGACACACTAAGCATTCTGCTACATACTTTGTTATATCTGCCTTCCTTTCCATCCAAAAAACAGATTGTGCAATTCTCTTATATGTTCTATATACACCTGCATGTCCTCCTATTGTAGATGAATGAAACTCAGCCAACAGTCTTGGTATCCATTCTGATTTAGCTGAAATGACTAATCTAGCTTTATAATAAAGTCTCCCATTCTCCAGTGTATAATGTGTATGAGTATTAGGATCCTTTTCCAAATCAGCATGTATTTTTGCCAAAATTGAATCTTGTAATACTTCTCTGTCAATTTCTGCAGCTTCAGGCCAATATATTTTAGAAATGGCTCTTAACTTCACTCCTTCCTCTCTCCTAGAGAGGGCATCAGCTACTCTATTTGCAGCTCCCACTTTATATCTGATTTCAAAATCATAACCCAATAATTTGGCCAACCAGTTTTATTGATTTTGAGTAGTAATTCTTTGCTCTAAGAGAAAACGAAGGCTCTTCTGATCAGAACAAACTACAAATCTTCTTCCCAACAAATATGGTCTCCAATGCTGAATTGCAAAAACCAACGCCATAAGTTCCTTCTCATAAATAGATTTGGCTAACGAATTTTCGCCTAATGTTTTGCTAAAATAAGCAGTGATCAATTCATTGAAAGCCTTCTTTTTTTTTTCTTATTTCTTTCATTCCATTGATAGCCCTCCTTTTTTAATAATTTTGTTAAAGGTTTTGCTATCTTTCCATAATCTTTGATAAATCGCCTATAATGTCCTGTGAGTCCCAAGCTATGTGGCACCGACACCGACACGCAACACACGACACGACACGACTCTCCGACACGATAATCTTAAAAAATTATGAATTTCGACACGTTGGGATACGTTTTAATATTAAATTATATTTTTAATTTATATAGTATATATTTCATTTAGTATTCAATAATTTAATTAAAAAAATTAAGGCAATTGATTTTCTTCTCATTTTTTGGTTTTAAAATCTGCATCATAATATTATACTACTCAATAATTAATTTATTATTTAAAATATTATTTACAAAACAAGTGTTAAAACTAAAAAAAAAAAAAAACAAAAACATTAAGAAATGCATTTTTATCCTTAGTGTGCTGTGTTTCAAATTGTGGTATATTTAAATTATTGGGAACAGCGCTACAATTTTCCAGTACGTGTGGTCAATACTTCAACTTCAAATTGTTGTGATTATTTTATAGAAAAATATCATAACTTTATTGAATGATGAATAGACATGTGGTGGGTCACTGTGGGTGGAGTGAGGTGAACCACTGGAAACGGGAACAAGATATTTTTAATAAACATAAAGTGATAAAACGTTATTAAAAAGAGAGCGCTCAACAAATATAAGCGGAAACGGGAAAGCCATATAAGTCATAAAACAGAAGGAAAGGGGGCAGTGACCGAGAAGGTTCGGCACCGGAGAAGCTTGTGTGAGAATAGAAAATGAAGCATTAGACACGGTGTCGGAGAGTGTCCGCCGGTGTCGCCGTGTCGGAGCGTTTCCGACACGATTCGCCATGCTTTTTCACGTGTCCGTGCTTCATAGGTCCCAAGAAACCCCTACTGATTTGGGTAGTGGCCACTTTATCACAGATTCCACCTTTTTCTGGTCCATTTGTACTCCCATTGCTGAAACCACATGACCCAAATATTCTATTCTTCTTTTTGCAAAGCTACATTTTTTTTTTTCTGGACATAAAAGCAATTCAATGTCAGCAATGTCAATACCTTATGCACATGATCTAAATGTGATTCCCAATTTGTGCTATAAATGAGAATGTCATCAAAAAAAAAAAAAAACAGCACAAATTTTCTCAAAAATGGTTTCAAAACAGAATTCATGGCACATTGAAATGTAGCTGGGGCATTTGATAATCCAAAAGGCATCACTACATATTCATAGTGCCCTTGATGAGTCCAAAAGCTGTTTTTGGAATGTCCTCCTCATGCATTCTAATTTGGTGATAACCAGATCTAAGATCCAGTTTAGAAAAATAAGCAGCCCCATACAATTCATCTAGTAATTCTTCTATTACAGGTATAGGAAACTTATTTGGTATAGCCGTATAGGACACTTATCTGGTATAGTCAGCTTGTTTAGAGCCCTGTAATCGTTGCAAAACCCTCCAGCTGCCATCCTTCTTTTTCACCAACAAAACTGGGCTAGAATAAGGGCTATTACTAGGCCTTATAATCCCCCTAATGCTATCATGTCAGCTACAAATTCTTCTATCTTATTCTTTTGAGCATGAGCATATCTGTATGGTCTGACATTTACAGGATCTGTTCCTGTCTTTAGAGTGATTCTGTGATCCACTTCACATCTAGGAGGTAAACTATGAGGTTCTTTAAAAATTTCCTCAAGCATTTGTGCTAACTGATCTGCCTGGTGAACAGATAAAAAATTATCATTGACCTTTGCTGCTTCATTTGTTTCTTGCAATAAGGTGGAAAAAATACCAAAATCTGCTCTGGGCCAGATTTCAGAGATTTCTCTAGTCCTAGCAGAAACCATCTCTTGGGATAAAATTGGGTCTTTGCCCTCCCACACAGAACTGCATTGTAGCTTTTCCCAATTCACCTTTACTTCCTCAAGTGTTTCCAGCCAAGCTACTCCCAAAATGATGTCAACTCTGCCCAAATCAAAAACAAAAAACTCCCCTTTTATTTCATATGATCCCAGATTCAAAATAAGGTCTTCACCAATGTTGTCAAACTCGAGGATCGGAAGGGGGGTAAAAAAATCGGAACTCGAGGATCGTAACTAAGATCGTAAGAGTTACGTATATATGTAAAATAGAAACTGCATAAAATAATTAAAGGGGTGCAGAAAGTAACATTGTGTATCTAGCCCATATTAGGAAAAAATTTGAGCAAGAGGAGTATAAAAAGCGAAAAAGGGATACAGGAAGAAAACTGGCCCATTTATAAACCTAATTTCAGCGCCTCACTCATCTTCTCTCACTCACTTCTTCTTCTTCCTAAGAGCCATCGTGTGCTAGACTGCTCTGAGGTGCAAATCCTCGAGCTCGAGCCCTAATCGAATCTAAAAGGTGAGATTCAAATCGGGTTCAAACGAACCCATCCCGTGAAGCAATTATTATTATTTTTTTTTTCTTCAGCTGGGATCGACACGGATCGTCGATCCGTCCACATCGCGAGTTACCGCGCGATCCGCCAGCGATCCGCAAAGCTGGCGATCCTCCCTCCGAGTTAGCTCGTGGACGCCTCTGAAAATCGCAAGAACGTACGAGTTTCCGATCTTGCGCGCGATCTTGACAACAATGGTCTTCACAACACCCATGGGACTTCATTTTGTGTCCATCTCCCAGCCTGACCCAGAAAGGTTTTGTCTCCCTAACCTTAATCCCAAACTTCTGTGTTAAAGATCTCCCTACAAACTTGTGGCTGGCTCCACTATCAATAAGCACCAGGACAGAATTTCCATTGATAGTTCTTTGGAGCTTCATGGTTTTAGGTTGGGTCAAACCTCCTGCTGAAAACCATGATAAATCCATCCATCTTACTTCTTTCTCCATGTCCCTTTTTTCCTCTTCCATTTCTTGCACTTGCATGGGTGCCACCACAACTTCATCCTCTATTCCTTCAATGTCTTCTTGCTCTCCCAAAATCATTACACGTATATTTTTTTCAGCACAACGGTGTAAAGGACCATATGGAAGATTACATGGGAAACACCTGCCCTCATTTCTACGTTTCAAATATTCAGAGTAAGGAAGATTCCTTACCCTATTGTTATCCTTTGGAAGTTGCCCATAATTTCCCCTGTCCATTGAATGGGGTTGAGAGATTCTCTCCACTGGTTTTTCACGCGTTATACTGCCACTCTGAGTGCCTGAATACAGTGGTTTCTGACTCTGTCCCGAGCCAGGTTGCTGCTTGTAGGCAAAAGTTGAACCAACCCCAGTTCCTCTGACATTTGTCCTCATCTTTGATCCCATTTCATTCCAAGAATATCTCAAGGTTTGCTCAATATCTCGAGCAAGATCCATTGCTCTAAAGATGTCTTGCGGATCATGAATGCACACAAGATTTCTCATTTCTGCCCTTGATCCCCCCATAAAGAAACCCAAAAGCAATTCTTCTCCTCTATTCGATACCTGGGCTACCAAAGACTCGAATTCTTGGATGAATTTGTCCACTGAAGCTTCTTGCCTTAATCGCGTTAACTATTCGTAAGCATTCCCAAGATGTCGTCCCCCAAACCGTCTTACCAAGGCCGTTTTCAGTTGCTGCCATGACTGGTGAGGTTCTTTCTTCATCAAGAACCTAAACCAAGCTATCGCTGGCCCTTCCATGCTAACGAAAGCCATCAGAACACGTTCATCTTCTACCACTTCTTGCTTTTCAAAATAAGTCTCTGTTCTGGCTAACCAACCAAGTGGGTCATCGCCATCGAACGTTAGAAGTTCGATTTTCTTTGTAAAAGAACGTCCCAAGACTGGTTTTGTGTTGGAACCGCCACTGCCCCCTCCCGAATTAGCTTCGTCCGAGGAATCCAGCCCACGTTTCTGCACCAAATCTCGCATGAACTCACACATTTCTCCAATGCTATCCAATTTCTTGTTCACGATCGCCATTGATTTCTCCAATGCCTCAACACGGCAATGTTGTTAAAACGTAGTTTCAACTCGGTTGAAACGGACATTTTTACGTTTTTGGGTCAAAAATCGTGTTGAAACGGTGGTTGAAACGGAAAATGGGCTGACTCGTTTGAAATGGCGAGTCAACTCGGTAAACTCGATTGACTCGGCGAGTTTACCGAGTTGACTCAGATTTAAAAAAAAAAAAAAAAACAATAAAAAGACCTCCAAACGGCGTCATTTCAGTCTTTCCCCCTCAGACCTCAGGTGACTCAGTCGCGCTCGCAGCGAAAGGGGAAAGCTAATGAAGAGGAAACATTAGCACGGGAAAAGAGGCAGAAGAACGGATTAAACAGAGGGAGAAGGAGCGGGTCATCGAGATGGGGGAAGGGGGATAGATTGTAGGGCGAGAAATGGAAGAAATGGAGGTAGAGACAGGTATCGTGATCTTCGATCACGCTCCCCTGTTAAGCATAGCCACTGAAGGTCTTCTTGAAGTCCAATTTGCTCAAATTAGTGGAACGGCACCGTCAACCTGTAATTGCAGCGGAAGAAGGCTTGAAAGAAAATATTATATATATAGTTGGTATTAGGTTTTTCTCTATTTGGGCCAGATCTATTACGTTGCTTTTTGCACCCCTGTTATTGCTTTCTGCAGTTTTCGGATTTTTTTTTATATATGTAGTAAACTCTTACGTTTCGTTTACGTTTCACGTTTTTACGTTTTTGCTCACCCCCACCGTTTCTGCGTTGACACTACGTTTTAACAACATTGCAACACGGGACTCGGAAGATGCCATCGTAGTGGACCACGGTAGGTCGGACCACTTTGATACAATCACAGAATTGTATCTTCAATTACACTCAGTACGCAAGGTGAATTATTGAATAACACGCACTCCTTTATTGATTTTTGGTAGGTGAGTACAAAAGATTTCAAAGAATAAGGAATAACAAGTATTCCTTTTCTCCTACAGAGACCACTGTCTCTACCTAAAGCTAATACAGTTTTCTTCCTATCCTCTTTAACCCCCCTGCATTCCTATTTATATCCCTTAACCGAAAAAACTACCTACTTAACATTAACAACTTCTATTATTCCTTTTTTTTCTGTTTCTTTTTAATTCTCCTCTGATAGACTTACCATTCTCCCTTATTCTGACTTATATCCTTGGATTTCCACTGCTGGTCTGTATCAAATACTGTCAATACATACACTGTCTTGCTCTTGCTATCAGCCTATCACAATATTAATAGAGGCAAAAAAAGCAATTTGTGCTTCTGATTTTTAGGCAATATCTTTATAATATGATAGGATTGTTAGATAAATATTATTTTTTAGTATGTGATTATAAATTTGATTAAATTATGTATATAAAAAATATTTATTAAAATAGATTAGTTTTTGAATATATATATTATCTCCAAAGATTAATTCTTAATTTTTGGACAATGATACCATTCAAAAGGGAAAAAAACGACAAAATTAGTGTGTGGCCACTGCATTCATGAACTGGATTTTGCCGTTATGGTGGGAGTCTCTGAACTGGATTAACATTCAAGGGGTTCTCCCTATAACTCCTAAAGAACATTTTATACAGCATGCATACTATGGTTCCAATGTTCAAGCTAAGAGATGGCAGATATGGTGGGTGGCAATGACATGGTGCATTTGGAACCATAGAAACAGGATAGTGTTCCATGGTGACAACTTCAATGGTCATAAGCTGCTGGAGCATGCCCTCTTTTTCTGTTGATCCTGGTTGTCGAACCTTGAGAAAGGATTTAATATCCCTTTCTTCTTATGGTCTAGTCACATTAAGGATGGTCTTTGTACTAGGAGGAGGTTTTAACAGGAAAGTTTCTCTTTTCTGGTTGGGTGTGAGCCTTATCTTCAGATAGCTCTGTGGCTTTTTAATCCATGCACCTCGCATGTATTAGACAGCCACAGTTCTGTCTTGTCTGTTGATAGGTTGTATTTTTGTTTTACTTGTATCTTTTTCTATCATATATATATAATTATTCTTTGCTGAGCAAAAAAAAAATACAGACTCACACTCACTCCTCTCTTATTTTTCATCTTTTTTATTATTCTTTTCCCATGATTTTCGTTTTCCCCTCGTGCAAACGTCTAAGCTATTTTTTTATTTTACTTTATTTTATTATTATAAAAAAATTACCCAAAAAATAACATTTTTAAAAAAAAAAGGAAAGAGCAAGAAGGCGATTTTTTTTTTTGGCCAGCAAAAATAATTAATATATATATAATAAAGGAATGTCTGCATTACAAGAAGTACTGCAAAACAAAAACCCTAGTATAACAAAACAGAACGAAGGAGGCTTGAAACATGGAAGCATGATAAAAGCCCCTTGAGTTCTGACTTAGAACTAGGTCAACATACAAAAATACATCTTAGATCTTCCCTCCCCTGATTACAAAAGCCTTCCCCATGTTAGTAGAACAGAAGTGGAAAGGAAAAGTAAAACCCTCCTCCAGACTTCTAAGCCAAGACCAGCATAGGAATAGCGCATCCTCCATCAGGTTATGCCTATTAAAACTGGCATCTTGAAAGATGATATTGTTCCTATGACACCAAATAGTCCATGTCAGAGCTACCCACCACGTCTGCCATCTCATCGATCTAATTCCATTGTGTCCGTAAAAAGAGTGTTGTAGGAAGTGTTCTTTTGGAGTTATGGAAGATACACTAACAGTATTGATCCATGACAAACATTCCCACCAAAGTGGAATAATACTATTACAACTTAAAAATAAGTGAGACACATCTTCCTCAATATTCCTGCAGAAAGGGCATAAGTTGTCGCTGAGTTCCACGTTTCTTCTACACAGGTTCACCTTGGAAGGCAATCTGTCCCTAAATAGTCTCCAGACGAAACTTAGTGCCTTATTAGCAGTGTTGTTAAAACAGCGTGTAACTCGGTTAGAACGCCCGTTTTTATGTTTTTAAGCAGCAAAATCATGTTAAAACGGAGGTGAAAACGGAAAGTGAGTCGACTCGGTTGAAACGGCGAGTCAACTCGGTAAACTCGGTTGACTTGGCGAGTTTACCGAGTTGACTCAATTAAAAAAAAAAAGGTTTTAAATGTTAGGGCATGGGATTTTTACGCAAATGCAAGTTCTCCACTTCTCCCCTGGTGCGGCGCTGGTCATCTTCCGAAGCACCTTCCATCTCCGACCTCCATCTCCGACCTCCGTCTCCACTTCTCCCCCTGGTGCGGCTCGGGTCTTCTTGGTCTGCTGCTTGGTGGTCTTCACTGTGTGCGCAGGCTGCTCCATCTGCCGCTTGCCTGCTTGGTCTTCAGTGGCGTGGACTCCGGTGTGGTGCTCGACTCCTTTGCTGTTTGGTCTTCACTTCATACTCTGCTGTGAATTGATCTTGTTTCCTCAGCATGTCTACTGAATCTGATTGTTTAGCATGCTACATGTACTGCCTTGGCTGCTATTTATTATAAATTTGTTTCATTTCTGGAAAGAAAGAATAGAAGGGGCGGAAATAACTCCAATCCCACTATGAATGCGTCAGACACTACACTAACTAGTAAACTAGCCAAGTTTCGCTCATGTTACTGTTTCCACCCCAGTCCCACTAGGCCACTATTGCCCATTCTTCTGTCCACCGAAAACCCAATTGATTTATTGGACATGTGTTGATTATTTTGGGGCTATTGATTTTTTTTTTTATGTATTGATTTTCTTTCTTCCAATTTATTTATTTTGTATCTATTCCTTTATTTCCTTAGTATTTGGACTTAAATTTTTAATAACTTATATATTGGTGTGTTTTAGTTATATATATGTTGGATATTTTGGATTTTTATTTATTTTTGTGTATATAATCAACTCTTACGTTTCGTTTACGTTTCACGTTTTTACGTTTTTGCTCACCCTCACCGTTTCGGCGTTGACACTACGTTTTAACAACACTGCTTATTAGGTACTTTTAGCTTCCATAAGTCCTTAAATATACCCTCTTGAGGCAGAGATAATGATGTGGAGGCGTGGTTTAATAAGGGATCTAAATGGAATGTCGGCTGCGAATCAAAGATATTATTTTGGGAAGATGGGTGGAAGGATGATGGAGTACCTCTGCGGACGAAATTCCCTAGAATATACCTCATTTCCCAACAGCAACAGCAATTCATTCAAGAAATGGGTTCTCTATCACACGATGGGTGGGAATGGAAACTTAATTGGAGAAGGTGCTTTAGGGAGGGGGAAGTAGAAATAGCAATTAACTTCTTAGAGGAAATACAGGGTCTGGTCATACGTCCTGAACAGCAGGATAGTTGGAGGTGGGAGGGGGCCCCGAATGGTAGATACACGGTGGAAAGTGCCTACAAGCTATTAAATAAGGTGTCGGATACCCAGGGTCAGGAGGAGGTGTACAAAGATCTTTGGAAGCTACGCATCCCTTGCAAAGTCACTTGTTTTGCTTGGAGGTTACTGAGAGATCGTTTTCCACTAAGAGGAATCTGGTTCATAGAAATATAAATATTGGTGATCATAGTTGTCCTTTCTGTTGTAACTTTGTTGAGGATGCATCACACGTGTTCTTTAGATGCCACAAGATTATGCCGCTGTGGTGGGAATCTATGAGCTGGATTAATGTGGTAGGGGCATCCCCGGTTAACCCAATTGATCATTTTCTTCAACACAGTTACTGCAATTTTACTGGCATTAAAGTTCAGAGGTGATATATTTGGTGGATAGCCTTGACATGGAGCATTTGGTTTCATCGCAACAGGATTGTTTTCCATAATGAAAGCTTAGATGGGTCTAAGCTGTTGGAGGACGCTTTATTCTTTTGCTGGTCCTGCCTGGTTAGCGAATTTGGAGAAAGGATTTAATATTCCCTTCTACCATTGGTCTAGTCACATTAGAGATGGTTTTTGTCAGTAGGGGAGGTTTTAATTTTGGTTCCTTTTGTTTTCTTTTGGCCAACAGGGTGAGCTTCTCTTAGGTTGATCTTTGGCACCTTAATTCGGGTTGTTACCAAGTATTAGGTTGCCAAAGCTCTGCTTGGCTTACTGTTAGCCTATTTCTTTTTTCAGTACTACTTGTACTCCTTCTCATATATATAATATATTATCTTTGCTGGAAAAAAAAAAAAAATCAGAGCCATGTCACCCTCCATGAACAATACTATTTTTTGCTACCATGAGAGAGTTTTTTTCTTCAATCTTTACTAGTTTTTATTTTCTTGTTACCCCAATTCTTTTTCCACTAATTCAGTTTCTTCCACTTTCACATGTTCTTCGTAACAACATTCATGGAAACCATATATAAAATGAAATCATTCTATGATAAAAGATGACCCATGTCTATTAACAATTTATTTCATTCAGATATGAAATGAACTAATTAATTGCACATGGGGAGAAAACTATGCAACATATATAGCAACAAGTGCCTATAAAAATTGCACCGCTCAGCAAATAACATCATACTCTAAATAAACCAAAGACAAAACTGGGAATCACATACCCAATCATCAACCACATATATAAAATCACAAAATAACACCAGTTATGGATGCTCGTAAAGTACCTAACATACTATAAAGTATCCCAATCTGTACTAATAAATACTACAGGCACTACCATAATGTTACCTGTGAAGTGTGTAAAGATTGCGGACACTCCTATCAGCATCAGGTGATAGATATTTCCCATCCTCACGATCAAGATCAAGTTGTAAGGGAAACTCATAACGGTCATTAATCTATATAGTGATATGACAAAGAAAAATTAATCTTCCATGTATTGAAAAAGTGGCCAGAAACTGAGACACTTATTATTTATTTCTTTTGCTCAGAAAAAATAGAATATATATATATATATATATATAAGAGGAAAGAAAAGTACTAGTACTGAAAAAATACAACCTATCAACAGACACAACAAAACTATGGCAGCCTAATACAAGCAGACTACACGGATTAGGGTGCCAAAGACCTGGCTGAAGACTAGGCTTTACACCCAAACCAAAAAGGAGAAAAGCAATTATGCTAAACCATCCCCTGAAAACAAAAGCCTTCCCTAATATCACTGGACCAGTGGAAATGGATGTTAAATCCTTTCTCCAGGTTAGATAGCCAGGACCAACAAAAGAATAGTGCATCCTCCAACAGTTTATGTCCATTAAAGCTGTCACCATGGAAAACAATCCTATTTCTATGGTGCCAAATACCCCAAGTCAAAGCTATCCACCAAATCTGCCATCTCTGGATCCTGAGACCGTTGAAACAGCAGTGTATGCTGAAGGAAATGTTCTTTTGGAGTTATCAAGGATACCCTGGAATGTTTATCCTAGCCATTGACGCCCACCATAACGGCATAAATTTTAAGACAGCTGAAGAATAAGTGAGATGCACCCTCATCAAAACTCCTACAAAAAGGACAGTTGATATCATTTATTACTATATTCCTTCTTCTTAGGTTTTCTTTGTAGGCAAGTGATCTATCAACAGTCTCCAAGCAAAACATGAAGCTTTACTGGGAATATTTGATTTCCATAGGTCTTTAAACACCAGATCCTGGTTCTGAATTGTTATCTCCTCATTAAGTAACCTGTAGGCGCTTCCCACCGTGTATTTCACTCGAATCACCCTCCCACCACCAAGAGTCCTGCTGCTGTACATGTATTAAGAACCCTATAACTCCTCTACGAAATTTATAGCTTCTACTACTTCTCTCTCCATGAAACATCTCCTCCACCTAAACTGCCATTCCCAACCTACTTGAGATGTAAATCCCATTTGTTGAATATGGTGCTGTTGTTGTTGAGAAATCTGGTATAATCTAGGATATTTCAGCTTCAAAGGCACTCCAACATCCTTCCAGTCATCTTCCCAAAACAGCACCTTTGAACCACATCCTAGATTCCATTTAACACCTTTTTTAAACCATCCCTCCACATTGTTTAGATTATAAATGCTACTCAAATCCCTCCACCCCTACCCTCACCCCTTGAGCTAGCTTTTGGAGCTGAATTAGGCCCAAACTCACATTCTAAGATGCCAAGATGGTATCAGAGCATATCCAAGATTCATTCAAAGGGTCACCCACCATGTTATCCACGCACCAAGCCCAAAAGTGTTGGGCGTGAGGGGGTGTATTGGGAAAACCTAAGTCCCACATCGGTTAAAGATAATCTCAAAATAGAGTATATAAGTGAGGGCAATGTCAAACTCGAGGATCGTAAAAGGATAGGAAGGGGGCGTAAAAGATCGTAACTCGGATCGTAAGAGTTACGTGTATAGAAGGATTAAAGTAAGCAATAAAGGGGGTGCAGGAAGCAATCTGGGGGACCAAATAAATAAATAAAACCTAATCCCTATATATATAAACACATTAACACACAACCACCGACGACGGGATAAACTACCCAAGCTTGAAAATCAGTCTCTGCATTCATCAATTCATCTGTGAAGTTTCACCCAAGCTTGAGGTTCCAACCATAGTTATCAATCCCGGATAGCGGAGCAGAGCGGCCGAGCCTCAAAACTGGGATAACAGGATAGCGGTAGCGAGATGACCGCTATTCTAATGTTTTATATATGTATTAAAAAATTTATAATATAAATATATAAGCTGAAAAAGAGAAATATAACTAAAAATTCATGCACTAATTATCATTAACAATAAAAACTCTTAAGCAAAATATATTACTTAGTCATCATAAAATAAGTAAATTGTATTAATAATAAAAAAATGACTGTAAATAGCAACTATCTAAATTAAAACTTAAAAGTCCATTAAAAAATTGTAATATGAAACTGCAGAAAGAAAAAAAGGGGTACGAAAGCAAATTAGGCCCAAATAATATAAACCTAGCATATAATCTGTCTCCTTCCCTTCGCTGCTGCCTCCTTCTCTTCGCTGCTGCGCTGTTTTTCTTTCTAGTTTTCATTACAGTTCTTATGAGCTGTTTTCATCCAAATCAGTGACCTCCAAAGTTGCAGCGGTTTTCGGAAGAGTGTGGTGGCCGCCGGAGAAGAAAACAGCCGCCGGAGAAGAAGAAAGGGCCGCCGGACAAGATCGCGGCCGCGACGTCCGCAATCCTTAACCGCACCGCAACCCTACCTATTGTAGAGGTGAAGGCCCGCTCCGCGCCGCTCCACCGCTATTGCGGCCGCTCCAACCGCGATTTATAACATAGGTTCCAACTAGTGCATCTTCATCTGTGAAGATGAAGGGAGAATCCCTGTGACCCTGTAGGGGGTTTCCCAGCAACGACCGACGGTGGAGGAGGAGCAGCGAGCGACGAACGGCATGCGAAAAGGGGGTGCGAAATGGATACGTGAAATGGGATCGAAACGGATCGTCAAACCGTCCACCTCACGAGCAAACTCGCGATCCCCCAACGATCCACAAACACAGCGATCCTCCCTCCGATTAACCTCGTCGACCCCTCTGAAAATCGTAAGATCGCACAAGTATACAATCATACTTGCGATCTTGACAACATTGAGTGAGGGGAAACCCTCACCCCTTGAGCTAGCTTTTGGGGTTGAGTTAGGCCCAAACTAACATTCTAAGAATCTAAGACAATCACTAGACCAGAACTCAATTTTGCTGTCAACAAAGTTTGCCAATTTATGGCTGCTCCTCTTGACTCCCATTGGGCAATGGTCAAAAGAATTTTATGGAATCCGTGGACAACCGATGCGGGACGGTCATAATAAGGTTTATAAATCAAGGTATCTCAAGGGAACCTTATCTGATGGGTTTCTGTTTTGACCTTGTGATGCTGACTGGGCGTCTGATGTTGATGACAGACGTTCCACATCTGGAGCTGCTGTTTTTCTAAGTCCAAATTTGGTTTCTTGGTGGTCCCGCAAGCAAAAAGTCATAGCCAGGTCCAGCACTGAAGCTGAATACAGGAGTCTAGCTCAAACTTCTGCTGAGCTAACCTGGGTTCATGCTTTGCACACTGATTACAAGTCTCTTTTACTATTTTTTGTGACAATCAGAGTGCTGTTTTGATTGCTCACAGTCCTGTATTCCACAGTCGCACCAAGTATATGGAAATAGATGTTTTCTTTGTTCGAGAAAAAATTTTGGCTAAGCAGTTGTCTGTTGTACATATTCCTGCCCTTGATCAGTGGGCTGATGTTCTCACTAAGCCACTTTCTTCAGCCAGATTTGATGTTCTCAAGAGTAAACTCAATGTGAAAAGTATTTCTTCTGAAAACTCTTCCTCTTGAGTTTGAGGGGGCATATTAGAATGTGTATTCATACAAACTGTGCAAATAGTTTGTACTAGGTGTAAAGGTGTAATTATAAGGGCTGGTAGCTATTGCTAACAGCACCCCTCTGTACAGCTGTTAGTTTCTGTTATTAGTTATTATTGTTAAGTGGTTTTTCTGTTAGATATGGTTAGCTTCTGTTCAAGGGTTATAAATACCCTCTCTGTAACAATCTTCATTCAACAATTATTTTCAGAGAATAATAAATAGAGTTCATTTCTATTTTCTTTCTCCAGTTCTGACTTCTTCTAAAAACAAAGAATTCAACCATAAAGCGAGGTAGGTCAGATTTGATAACTTCCCAAAATTCTTTAATGAACTTGAAGTTAAGTCCGTCCGACTCAGGGCTGAAGTTAAGTCCGTCTGTCCCCCTTATGTTGTATTATAGAATCTTCATCAATGACCATCATTGTTTCCAAATCTCTAGACCTCAGTCTTGTCTCTCTCTTCCATGGCAATCATCTTGTGCACCATTTCTTCTTGATTGCTGCAGCTTGTTCCCAGGAGATTTGCCAAAGCCCAGTAGCTGGATGGTTGTATTTCCCACTCACAGTTTGTAGGACTTGATAATCCTCTTCTGTAGTATGATTTTCGTTGGACATTTCCCCCCAGTCAAGGATATCCTTCAGCCCACTACCTCCCAACATTGAAGGGGATGTCTCGAAGTTGATCTGAAAGGACAAAACCTCCTTTCCTTTGGTGATATACTGCTGTAATCCTGGCTCAGGTTTAAATCCATTTTTATTTTTGGGCTCAATCCTTTTTACACCACTGGTTTCTAGAGTACACCTTCCACTGTGGGTCAGGCCCATTTTTGTTAGGGCCCGCATCTGTAGTTATCTCCTAGCCTTTCACCACTACATATGTTTGTGGGTCCCATGGGTGCACGTTCTTCGTCCTTTCCCGTTGTACCATCACCTAACTCCCTCTCCTTTAAATCAAAAAATTGTGTCATATGAGGGTCCCCCCCATCCTAAAGGTCATGGTCACTGCTTTCCGCTTCAGCTTCCAACTCTGCCTCTCCTACCTCCTGGCGGGTAACCTTTGCAGCTATATTGTCGCTATCAGGAACATACCACTTATGTGTGGGTAACTGACATCCGCCGAAAGCCACATCTGCTTCATCCTCTATGTTGGGTTTACCCCTCAGTTCGTGCAAGGAACAGCGACCACTAGTCACTTGCTTCCCCCCACCCCTTACCACTCTCTTATACCCATTCATTTCCACATGCTCACTCTTGCAGAAAATCTTCCTTCTCTGTAACAATCTCATATGATGGAAGTAAATAGTCATTCATACAACCCCCATTCCCTGTCTGCAGCACTAATAATAAACTATTTTCAAATGATTAAACATTAACAAACAATTTATTTCAATTCCATAAGGCATTATCCTTTAAATTCCACCAAAACTACTCAAACTCAAGCATCCAACAAGCCACTTCTTTGTAATACCACCAACCAGTTTAGTTTGAGTTGCCTTCCAAATACAATATAAATGCCAAATCACTTTCTTGCAAGAATTAAACAGCAACAGTAAAAATACCATGAATGAACCCCTACTAACAATCAACAATGAGTAGCATTGTCAAGCATACTTTATAATAATGTTCATCAGCATTTTATAGTAGAGCTGAAGCGCACCACATGCACCTTACCACTAACAACAGTTTGACTAATTGAAGCTCTATTTCAACACAAGTGGTAAAATTTCTACAACTTAAATAGATAGGTACTAACTGCCAAACAATATCAAGATAAGGCATAAAGAATTTTGTCAACTGGACTACCAACCTTAACCATAGTATCCCGCATAAAGTCATATTCAAATCTTTTTAGCTGGAGTTGAAGGACAGGAGGAAAATCAATAAATAGGACACCTTTCTTAGCATCCTGAAATAATCATGTACAATTAAAAAGTAAATTAGTTTATGCATCAAGGTCAATAAAAAAAAATTTAAAAAAAAATTGCATTCAAACAGTATTAGAGTATGTGATTGTACTGTGAAAACAGTTTTGTAATATGATTGTAAGGGCTGTTAGCTTTAGCTAACAGCACCCCTCTGTGTTTGGCAGTTAGTTTTTGTTATGGTTAGTTCAGAGGTTCAAAGGTCTATATATACCTCTTTTGTAACTAAACTCTAACGAACTTTTCAGCCTCAAATAATATCAATTTTCTCTCTCTTCTTCCTCTGTTTTTATCAAAGATGATATCTAGAGCCAATTCTTCGCAGTGATCGTGTCTTCGCAAGTTCTCAATCCATTCATCCATGGCTTCCGCTCCTTTGAATTTTGTCTCTCAATCCTTCCCAAACTCCACCGCCAAGAAACTCGATGATTCGAACTATCTCCACTGGCGACAACATGTAGAACCAATTCTCAAATCGCATAAACTGCAGCATTTCGTCGTCAATCCCATTGTTCCGCCTCACTATCTCATGGAAGATGATCGCATTGCTGACCCTGTGAATCTTGAGTATGAAGCTTGGGAAGTTCAAGACCAAATGCTTCTTGTTTGGCTCCAATATACTCTCTCTGAATCTGTCATGAGTATTTCAGTCTCCACATGAAATCTCGTGCTCGCCAGCTGCGAACTACGATGCGTACGGTTTCGCTTGAAGGTAAATCCATTGATGATTATCTGCATAAAATTAAAGGTTATGTTGATGAGCTTGCTGGTGTTGGAGTTCCAATCCGTCATGAGGAATACGTCGACGCGCTTCTTGAAGGCCTCCCGTCCGATTATGCGCCGGTGATCTCTGTCATTGAGAGCAAGAAACGTACTTCGTCCATCGCCGAGATTAAGGCCTTGTTTTACGGTCATGAAACTCTCCTTACTCGCTACAATAAAGAAGCTTAGACGCTGAGTTCTCCGTCCTTGAATTACACTCAAGGCTATTTGCACTCTAATGCCTACATATCCGGTGACTCTGGTGGTTTTAGGGGATAGTATGGCCGCGTCAGCAGTGGTCGTGGCAGTTTTCCTGATCGTTGTGCCGGACGCAATGGTGGTGGACCCGATAGAGGTCACATTGGCGTCAAATTTGCCTTAAGTACGGCCACACTACCAATGTCTGTCACATTCAATCTGGCATGAGTTTTCAGCCTTATGAATCACTCACCTTCTTTGATCCTGCCACACTTCAACTAATTCCCTACTCCTCTAGTTCTGCCAGGACTTCCAATACTTGGATTAATCCCAATTCCAAGCCTGTTGTTCCAGCATTCAATCAACCCAGTGCTATGCTTACCAATTCCTCCTCTCCTGGAAATGGTCATACTAACTCCACCTAGATTCAAGACTCTGGTGCTAGCTTCCATGTGACTGATGAATCACAGAACATCAAGCAGTTCACTCACTTTCTTGGACTTGATCAAATTTTCATAGGAAATGGTGAAGGTTTGAGTATCTTTGGTGCTGGTTCCTCTTCTTTTGTGTCTACCAATGATTCTCACATTACATTTAAACTTCACAAGTTATTATATGTTCCATCAATATCAAAAAATTTGTTAAGTGAGTCAATTTGCTAAAGATAACTCTATTTTCTTTGAATTCCACCTCACTTGTGTCTTGTGAAATCTCAGGAGACCAATAAAGTTCTTCAAGGAGTTGTCGGTGCTGATGGTCTTTACTCTTTTCATAACCTCAAGCTTCAAGATAACTAGCCCATGTTGTTGTCTACTTTAACTTCAATTTCAGATATTGGCTTGTCTACTACAACTACTACTATTAATAAAAACTCTAATGTGGTTTCCAATTCTGTTGTTTCTTCTCCTAGTACTGCTAGTCTTTGGCATGCTAGATTAGGTCATCCTAATAGTCATGTAATGAAACTAGTCTTCAATCATTGTAATATTTTCCCATCTAATAAAAAAATTTCAGACTTTTGTTCCTCCTCCTATATGGGAAAGTCTCACAGATTACCATCTCATACTTCTACTTCTGTTTATTCTCCTTTGGAGCTTATCTTCACAGATTTGTGGAAACCCTCTCATTTAACTTACTATGCTGGTTTTAAATACTATGTATTCTTTATTGGTGCCTTTTTCCAGATACACTTTGATATTTCCTATTAAATCTAAAGCTTAAACTCTTTCTGTTTTTCAAGCTTTTAAATCACTAGTTGAACTGCAACTAAATACTAAAATCAAAAGTGTTCAATCTGATTAGGGTGGTGAATACGGACCTTTCTCTGCTCTTCTAACCTCCTGTGGCATCTCTCAGATTTATTTGTCCCCACATTCATCATCAAAATGGTGTGGTTGAAAGAAAACACAGACATATAGTTGACTTGGGCCTTACATTGTTACATCATGCATCTTTACCCATACAGTTTTGGGACTATGCCTTTACTACTGCTGTCTATCTCATTAATAGACTTCCCACTGCTTCCCTCAATTTTGTCATTCCTTTTTTTACTCTTATAAACAAGGACCCTGATTTTCAATTTCTTAAAACCTTTGGATGTGCATGTTTTCCATTGTTGAGGCCTTACCATGCACACAAACTTAACTTTCGATCTCGAGTGTCTGTTTTTCGGGTATTCCTCCTCTCACAAAGGCTACAAATGTCTGTCTTCAACTGGCAGAATTTATATTTCCAAAGATGTTCTGTTTAATGAATTGAGGTTTCCTTACTCTGACTTATTTCCCTCCTCTTCTAACCCAGTCAAGAGTCTTGATTCCTATTTCAGTCTTAATCCTAACCAGTCTCCACCATCTGTGGTTTCTACACCTCATTCCTCTCAACTGTCTCCTTCTCATTCCCCTTCTTCACCTCTTGCCCCCCCTGGTTTTTCCCCTATTCCAGTCCATTCTCCTACTGACTCTCTCCCTATATCTCGGGTCCATCCACTTCTTTTGAGTCTACCTAAGTTCATCCTCAAACTTCAGAGGCCACAATCATTATTGAACCTTCTTCTGAGTCTGTTACAGCACATAACTCTATTCCTATTAACACTCATCCTATGCAAACCAGGTCCAAGTCTGGAATTCACAATCCTAGACTGCATCCTTCTTTGTTTCTTGCTCATTCTGAACCCAATACTGTGAAACAGGCCTTGGAAAATGCAGATTGGCTTGCTGCCATGCAATAAGAGTATGATGCTTTGCTGAAAAACAAAACTTGGGACTTGGTTCCCTTACCTTCAAATAGACAGGCTATTGGGTGTAAGTGGGTTTTCAGGGTAAAGGAAAATGTTGATGGTTCCATCAAAGAGTTCAAAGCAAGGTTGGTAGCCAAGGGTTTGCATCAAGTTCATGACTTTGACTTTCATGAAACATTTTCTCATGTGGTTAAGCCTGTCACCATTCGTATTGTTCTCACCCTAGCTCTCTCACATGGGTGGGAGTTTTTTCAGCTTGGGTGAATAATGCTTTTCGAAATGGGCTTCTTGAAGAATCTGTATTTATGACAGCCTCCTGGATTTGAAATTGCAGACAGGTCCATAGTCTGCAAGCTCAACAAAGCTCTTTATGGCTTGAAACAAGCCCCAAGGCAGTGGTTTGATAGGCTAAAATCTATTATACTTCAATTTGTTTCTGTGGGAAGCAAATGTGATTTTTCTCTTTTCATCTACAGGCATCAGGTGCATATTGTCTACGTTTTAGTCTATGTGGATGATGTCATCACCACGGGTAGCTCTACTTCTCTTATTCAACAGCTCACAACCCAACTGCACACTGTCTTCTCTATCAAGCAACTTGGTCATTTGGATTATTTTTTGGGCCTAGAGATCAAGTACCTACCTAACAACTCTATACTAATGACTCAAAGCACATATATTTGTGATTTACTACACAAAACTCACATGGCCAAAGCTCACTCTATTACTTCCCCCATGATCTCTAATTGCAAGCTATCTAGGCATGGTGCTGATATCTTTCATGATCCAACTCTATAGAGATCAGGGGTTGGTGCCTTACAATATGCTACTCTTACTAGACCTGAAATCAATTTTGCTGTCAATAAAGTTTGTCAATTTATGGCTGCACCTCCGGACTCTCATTGAGCAGTGGTTAAAAGAATTTTAAGGTACCTCAAGGGTACTTTTTTTCATAGGCTACTCCTTCAGCCTGCTCTTATTACAAAGCCCTTGGTTCTTCATGCGTTTTGTGATGCTGACTAGGCATATGATGTGGATGATAGGCATTCCACCTCAGGGGCTGCCATCTTTCTTGGCCCAAACTTAATATCTTGGTGGTCTCGCAAACAAAAGGTCATGGCCAGGTCCAGGACTGAAGCTGAGTACCGTAGTTTAGCTCAAACTTCTACTAAGCTAACATGGATTCATGCTCTTCTAACAGACTTGCAAGTTCCCTTCACTACTGTTCTTTTTCGTGACAATCAGAGTGTTGTATACATTGCTCACAACCCTGTGTTCCAGAGTCGTACGAAACATATGGAAATTGATGTCTTCTTCATTAGAGAAAAAATTCTGGCCAAGCAGCTTTCAATTGTGCATATCCCAACTCTGGATCAGTGGGCTGATGTGCTGACTAAACCTCTTTCTTTAACAAGATTTGAAGTTCTCAAGGGCAAACTCAATGTGAAGAGTGTTTCCTCTGAAACTCTTCCTCTTGAGTTTGAGGAGGGGTATTACAGTATGTGATTGTATAACTGTGAAAACAGTTTTGTAATATGATTGTAAGGGCTGTTAGCTTTTGCTAACAGCACCCCTGTGCTAGGCAGTTAGTTTCTGTTATGATTAGTTCAGAGGTTCAGAGGTCTATATATCTCTTTTGTAACTAACTCTAACTAACTTTTCAGTCTGAAATAATATCAATTTTCTCTCTAAATTTTCTCTCTCTTTCCTCTCTTTTTATCAAAGAGACAGTAAATAAAAGCAAGCAACTTAACAAAATATCAAGAGACTGTTTGAAGCAAATAACCAAAATGTTTTGAGCTGCAAAAATAAATTATTTCTGAGTAATATAATAATATAGGAAGCCAGGGAGCTAAATATAAATGAATGAAATCATACAATTCATGTTACACAAAAAGGTGAAAAATAGTCAGTTTCTTACTTTCTTACAGTACTACACTCTAAAATTTCAAGTCTCAGGTATGAGTTGTAATTGAAAAGTGTCTACAAAATCCAAGAAATCTCTACCTCACTGCTAGATGAACAGCAATAAACTACGGCAATAAATGTTGGGCAATGGGCTGTGAAGTGCCAGCCAGAACAAAAATAGAGTGTACCAAATATGAGAATTCAGAGGTGGATGACTGAACATACAATATAAGATTAGGATTGATTGTATACAAGAGAAAGTTAGGGTTGAACTACAGGATATACAAGATCTGGAAAAAAGAACAAAAAAAGAAAGGTCGACTGAGTTAGAGAGAAACAAAAGCAAGGTTAAGGTAGAACGAAACAAGAGCAAGGTTGAGGTAGAATGAAACAAGAGAAAGGTCACGAGAAAAGATGTTGAATAGAGCTTGAGTGGAAAAAACCAACAACAAATAGAAAGGTCGAGGTTGTTGGAGAAGGGTAGATTCCAGAGAACGCTGTCACTAACTCAGTGGTGATGGTCGTTGCTAGGTGGACACTGCAGCAGGGTGGTCATTGACAATGTTATCAAATAGCGGCTACTAAACCGCTATCACACTATAGCATAGTGGGTTTTAGGGAAAACGCAATCGTGACGGCATCGCATTGTAGACTCTGCAAAATCGCAACCACGAGCGCCTTAGGCGTCACAAAGTCTCATTGCATCGCGGCTGTTGTGTCGTCAATTTCCGACAAGGTTAAATCTGGAGAGCAATTGCATCGACAACGTTTGGGGTTTGTTGGTTCATCATTCTGAAAGAAATGAAACTGGGTCAAGTGCGGACTGCAGATTCAGGTCGGGTCTGCACGGCACTTCATAGTTGTTTTGGGCTTGCGGACAAGGTTTTTGGCTTTGTTAAAACTCACGTGCAATAGTCACGTAGGTTTTTAAAATTTTACTCTATTGGGTTTTTAAAACCAGAGTCAAATTTTATGTTTTTACTCTATTCTTTTTACCTTTTACTTATGGACTTGGGCTTCTTCTAATAGGCCCAACAGTAGCATTCTTACTTATACTTCACGCAACTTTTCATATTTCCAGACCATTCTAGAACATCTTAGCATTTCCACTTCTACTTCATGCAACTTTTCAGTTTTCAGGATCATTCTATAGTCACCTCCTGGTTTGGCTTCAGTCAACTCTTTCCAAGTCTGTTCTATCGAGAGTTCTCGGTTCAAATCATTCCTACCAAGTTTGAAAGAAAATTCATGAACATTTCAGCCTTCAACATGATGTGAATAATGTTTTCCTTAATGGCTTTCTTGAAGAATCTGTGTATATGACACAGCCCCCTGGTTTTGAAGCTGCAAATAAGTCCTTGGTCTGCGGCTTAACAAAGCTCTCTAGGGTTTAAAGCAAGCTCCTAGGCAGTGGTTTGATAGACTGAAATCCACTCTCCTTCAGTTTGGCTTTGTGGGAAGCAAATGTGATTCTTCTCTTTTTATCTACAATCATCAACTGCATGTTGTATATCTTCTGGTTTATGTGGATGATATCATTAATATTGGAAGTTCTACTACTCTAATTCAGCAGCTTACAAATAAACTAAACAGTGCTTTCTCTCTCAAGCAACTTGGGCATTTGGATTATTTCTTGGGTCTTGAGGTCAAGTACCTGCCCAATAACTCCATTATCATGACTCAAAGCAAGTATATTCGTGATTTGTTACATAAAACTCACATGGCTGAAGCTCACTCTATTTCTTATCCCACGGTATCTAACTGCAAGCTGTCCAGGCATGGTGGTGATCTTTTTCAGATCCCACTCTATTCAGGTCAGTAGTAGGTGCATTGCAGTATGCTACTCTTACCACACCAGAAATTAGCTTTCCTGTCAACAAAGTTTGTCAGTTTATGACTGCACCTCTTGACTCTCATTGGGCAGTGATTAAGAGGATTTTAAGGTACCTTAAGGGCACTTTATTTCATGGGCTTTTGTTTAGTCTGCTTTTTTTTTTTTTTTTTATCAGCAAAGATAAATATATTTATATATATTTTTTTTTGGTCAGCAAAAATAATTATATATATATATATATAAAAGAAGAAATGTCTGCATTACAAGAAGTACTGCAGAGCATATACCCTAGTACATCAAATAGAACGTAGGAGGCTTAAAACATAACATCATGAAAAAAGCCACCTAAGTTCTGACTTAAGACTAGGTCAGTAACCAAAAAATACATCTTAAACCTTCCCTCCCCTGATTACAAAAGCCTCCCCCATATTAGTAGACCAAAAGTGGAAAGGAAAGGTGAAGCCATCCTCCAGATTTCTAAGCAAGACCAACATAAGAATAGCGCATCCTCCATCAGTTAATGTCCATTAAAACTGGCACCTTGAAAAATGATTTTGTTCCTATGACACCAAATAGTCCAAGTCAAAGCTACCCACCAAGTCTGTCATCTCCTCAATCTAATTCCATTGTATCCTTAGAAAGAATGTTGAGTGAAGTGTTCTTTTGGAGTTACGGAAGATACACTTACTACATTTATCCATGACAAACATTCCCACCAAAGTGGCAGAATTCTATTACAGCCAAAAAATAAGTGGGACACATCCTCATCATTAATCCTGCAGAAAGGGCAAATGTTGTCACTAAGTTCCACGTTTCTTCTACACAAGTTCACCTTAGTAGGCAATCTGTCCCTGCATAGTCTGGCAAAACATAGTGCCTTATTAGGTACTTTTAGCTTCCACAAGTCCTTGAATATACCCTCTTGAGGCAGACTGTTCAGTTCGCTCTCAATACACTGATAAGCACTTCCAACTGTATATTTTCCACTCATATCAGCCATCCAAATCCAAGTATCTTGTTGCTGTACTTGTATAACCATGTCTTGAATGTCCTTCATGAAATTTACAGCAGATTCTACTTCCCCCTCCATAAAATGTCTTCCCAGCTAAGCTGCCATTCCCAACCAGCTGATGTCGTTGTACCCATATGATGAATGTATTGTTGCTGTTGATTAGAAAGCAGATACAGTCTTGGGTATCTTTCTCTCAAAGTATATCCATCATTTGTCCATCCATCTTCCCAAAACATACCTTGGTACCACATCCCACCCTCCATCTAATTCCACTTCTAAGCCACTGCCCCTCATCATTGGAATTACAAAATAGGCTGAGATCCCTCCACCAAATAGATTCTTTACCAATTCTTGAATGCTCTGACAAGCTCCTCCATCCCCCATATTTTGAGTCTAAGACTTTTGCCCATAAATCCTCTTGCTGATGAAACAAATTCCAGTACCATTTCCCAAATAGAGAGTGATTAAGTTTGGTTAAATCTTTAATTCCCAGCCCCCCAAGCTCCTTTGATTGGCAGATCAGCTCCCATCTTACCCATGCAATCTTCCTTTGGTCATCATTTCCACCCCACAAAAACCTCTTCTGAATTCTTTCCAAGCAAGCTATGACCTTCTTCGGAGCCCTGAAAAAAGACAAAAGGAAAATGGGGATCGAGTTCAAGGTTGACTTTATCAAAGTCACCCTTCCCCCAAAAGAGAAGTATTCCTGTTTCCATTTGGCTAGTTTTCGCTCATATTTCTTAATTAAGGAGTCCCATGTCTCAATACGTCTTGGATTGGCACCAATAGGAACACCAAGGTATGAAAAAGGTAATGACAGCCTTCTACAGTTCAGGTAAGCTGCAGCATTATTTGCCCACTGATCATCCATCCCAAAGACCCCAAAACTGCTCTTAGCAAAGTTTATTTTCAATCCCGATACCAATTCAAAGCTCCTCAACATCACCTTAATAGCCTTCACATTTTTAGTTGATGCAGCACCAAAGAATATGGTGTCATCAGCATACTGCAGAATGCTGATATCAACAGCTTTCATCCCCACCTTATAGCCATCAAACAGGTTCTTTGACTGAGCCTCTCTCATCAATCCAGTTAAGCCCTCAGCCACAATGTTGAACAAGAGTGGGGCAAGTGGATCACCTTGTCTAAGGCCCCTTTGTGGGATGAACTCATTAGTAGGCTTCCATTCACCAAAACTGATATAGAAGCAGATTTTAAACACCCTTCGATCCACATCAAGCATCTAGAACAAAAGCCCATCCGCTTCATCATGTATGACAAGAATTCCCAATTAACTGAATCATATGCCTTTTCATAATCAACCTTGAACACAAGGCAGCTTCTGTTTTCTCTTTTTGCCTCGTCAACTACCTCATTTGCCACGAGCACACTGTGCAACAGTTGTCTCCCCTGAATAAACGCTGATCGTCGATGGTCAATAACAAAAGGCAGCACCTTTCTCAATCTTGCAGCTAATACCTTGGCCACAACCTTATACACACAACCTATTAATGAGATAGGTCTAAAATCATTTAATCCCTGTGGATCATGAACCTTGGGAATTAAGGTTAGGAAAGATGCATTACCACCCTTAAGGATTATACCATTTACATAAAATTCATCCATAAAACGAAGAAAATCAGCTTTGATGATCTCCCAAAACTCCTTAATAAATTTGAAGTTAAAGCCATCCGGTCCGGGGCTCTTTTCATTACCACAAGCCCACACTGCATCCCTCACCTCACTTGCCTCAAAATGGGCCGTCAAAATATCCTTATGCTGCTGTTCAATGACTTTGAAGTTAATGCCATCTAAGTTAGGTCTATTCATAATCGGCTCCTCAAATTTCTTCGTGAAGAATAGCCTAATTTCTTATGTTGCGCTTCCAGTTTGCAGTCATATGAAAGAAACTAGAGTTGCAATCCCCCACTTTGATCCACTTGGATCTAGCTTTCTGCCTTATGATTGAAGCGTTTGCCTGGGCTGCAGCCCATAATTCCTCCTGCAGTTGTTTTCTTCTCTGCACCTCATCTTCATTAAAATGCCTCCCATCGCCCTCAATTTCTAACTTGTTGAGTTCCATCTGCAAAGAGTTAATCTTCAGCTGCATGTCTCCAACTTGTGTTTTATTCCACAGCTTAATCCTCTGTTTCAGATTGTTAAGCTTTTCTTTTAGAATAAAACCCCCCCCAGCCACTGGTCAAATTAGCATTCCAGCCATCACGCACTAGTTTCCTGAATGAAGTGTCTTGAAGCCAACAGTCGAAGACCCGAAATGGTTTTGGGCCCCAATCAGCCGAAGAGGATCTCAGCAATATAGGGCAATGGTCAGAAAAATTACGATCCAAAATAAACTGAGTAGTGCCCTGCCATTTAGTAATCCATTCTGCTGATACCAGTGCTCTGTCTAATTTACTTTTGGCAGTCCCATTTGATCTATACCATGTAAAGCTACGTCCAATGCAAGGTACATCCTCAACTTCTAAATCTGCTATCCATTCATTAAAATCCTTGACAAAACCCTCATCGTGATATCTCTGACATAATCCCATCCTTTCTTGAGGTCTTCTAATATTGTTGAAATCCCCTATTATGCACCATAAAACCCCCATGTTTGTGGCTCTCAGCTGCCTTATATCATCCCATAATTTTCTTTTCAAAGATATCTCACAAGGTGAGTATATATTCACAATTGTAGCTTTACTACCATCCGCTACCCATGTCCCTTCCAGATATATAAAACCAGTCCCTAACACCTTATTCTCCAGAATAAAAACCTTCTTACTCCAGATACAAAGTAGACCTCCAGCCTTATTGATTGCTGGTAGGAATTCCCAGTTGGAATCATCATCTCCCCACAATGCGTTGCACACCTTATCATCAATTATTTCTTTTTTAGTTTCTTGTAAGCATAGCATATCCATCCTTTCTTTTGATATCAGTTTCCTAATCGCAACCCACTTAACACCCCTCCCCAGCCCCCTGATGTTGTAAGATAATATCTTCATTGATCACAAGCCTTGCCCCCCATCCTATGAAACTCAGCCTTGTCTCTGTTTTCCATATCTAGCAAATTATTCACTATATCTGCCTGAATATATCCATCCACTCCCAATAATTTTGCCATCTCCCAATCACTGTTAGTATCAATTCTCCAGTCATTTTTTGAGTAACTAGAAGCTGCATTTGCCTCAATAGAGCCATAGTTCACATCCAAGTTCCTAATATCCCAATCTATTGCATCCTTACGGCCACCGCCCCGCGACGAAGACGGGGAATTGTCACCAGCTGTTGTCTCTATCACTTCACGTGCTGCTAGGGTCTGGGTTTCCAACATAGGTTGTGTATTTGGGTGCACCTTCCTCTGATTACTGCCGCTGACCACATTCCTAACCTCCAACGTGTCTTCTGCTCCAATCCTTTCCCCCAGACGAGCTTCTATATTGTCTGCAACAAGGGATAGCCCCGTACCATTGACAGCCAGGTTAGCACACAAAGCCTGGTCTGCTCCACCTACTTTCCTGCATGGATTGTCGGGATTCAAACTTGAGACCAGCGGTTCCTGCACCCTGTTCTGACCTTCAGGTAAGGACCGTTGGTCATCACCGAAGCTGTTACGATCGTCCTTGTCGCCCAT
Organism: Glycine tomentella; assembly: GCA_007407185.1. Classification (NCBI taxonomy): domain Eukaryota; kingdom Viridiplantae; phylum Streptophyta; class Magnoliopsida; order Fabales; family Fabaceae; genus Glycine; species Glycine tomentella. Next base: position 138,180 of record PYAF01003262.1, on the reverse strand, counting down.
CGGTGCCCCACCCTGCGGTGGAGTCTCCGCCACCACCTCCAGGTTCTCCGATGATATACTCAGCTCCAGCACACTCTCATCAGAAGAAATTTCTTCCGACGACGCATCATACGTTCCCCTTTTACATTTGCACGAGCTATTACTCGTCTCCTCTACCATGTTGATCTTGTAAACCACATCGTTAATAGTTGTCGTAACGTTGTGATGGATAATATGCTGCCAAGGAGTTTTGATAAGCACCCGAACCCTGTCGAGCCGGTGAAGATCATCAGTAGCGTCATCTATATCCATCAGTTCCCCTACTCCAGCAACGATCTGTCTTATAGAGTCTGTGTTCCATGCATGCAGTGGAATACCCCAAACAAGAAACCATACCAGCCTGAAGCCAATCCTCAAATCTGGAGACCATTTGTGCAGCATATGAAACATAGATCGTTTTCTTCAGCTTCTCGACACATAGCTTCTGCCTTAGAATCGCTAAGCCCCTTTAACAGAACCATATCATCCCCCAAGTATTTGGGTGTAATATCGTCCTCCCCATCCCATAAAATGTCCTCTTCCAATCTGTCGAAATTCGAGAGATTTCTAAGCCTTCCAATCCATGCCTCGTTATACCAATTCCCTTTTCCCATCGAGATCGATAACTGGATGGATGAATGGGATGGTAACATCGCCGCTAGAGCACGCACAGTATGTCCTCTCCTTACCCCTATGTTGCTAGACGATGCGAGGGCCTTCGCGTATGATTGACGGTAAGGCATTTGTCTTTGAATGTCATCGAGCAGCTCTGGTTGTGCCCAAGTGACCTTCTCCTTGCCCTTATTCTTCACATTCCTTATGTCGCCGGCAGTCACCCTTTGATGCTGTTGCTCCATTTTTAGTGTCACTGCCATCATCCGCTCCCTGCTGTGCTTAGGCAAATTGACATGTAGCTTGAGTCCCCCAACAACCAAGTTATCAAGCTTTCTTTCAAGGTATCCAACATCATCAACCCCTTTGAAACGTACAAAGCCATATTTTCTGCCACTCTTATTTCTTTTTTTTGCAATGAAAATCTCCCTTACGTCGGCCCACCTCTTGAATTCTGCCCACAAGTCTCTTTCCCCCATCTCCTCAGGCAAGCGAGTGAAATAGAAGCACGTTATCTCCGACTTGTCCCTCCAATCTTTCCTCACCCTCCCCCATCGCCGAGCCTCCGCAGTTTCCACAAAACGTTGTCCATAACCAGTTCCGACGTAGTTAAGACACGGTCTAGCCTTATGTCCCTCACCGAAACGCTCTCTAAACCTATTTTTGTTACTCACCCTCACCCACTCACTGTTTCTCTCTCTAAGATTCTCTCTCATCTCTTTACTTGACATGGTTTTTAATATATTTATATATATGTATGGTAAAAGATTACAAATATAACACAAAAAGAAGGCCCATCAGCTAACATGACGGAAATTTGGCAGCCTAATACAAGGAAACAAGCCTGAATTAGGGTGCCAAAGATCAGTCTATGGACATGCTCCCATCCAGGCCAAAACAAAATAAACTCAGGCACTAGGCCCCATCTACATACAAAAAACCCTCTATGCTTGCATCACTCAGCCACGGATTGTTCATGTTTTCTGTGATGCTGATTGGACGTCTGATGTGGATGACAGGCGTTCCACCTCTGGATCTGATATATTTCTTGGCCCAAATTTAATTTCTTGGTGGTCTCACAAGCAAAAAGTCACATCCAGGTCCAGTACTGAAGCTGAATACAGAAGTTTAGCTCAAACCTCCGCAGAGCTAACTTGGGTTAATGCTCTTCTAACAGAATTACAAGTCTCCTTCACAACACCTGTTCTGTTCTGTGATAATCAAAGTGCTGTGTCTATTGCTCACAATCCTGTTTTCCACAATCGTACAAAGCATATGGAAATTGATGTCTTCTTTGTCAGAGAAAAAATTCTGGCCAAACAGCTTTCAGTTGTACACATTCCAGCTCTGGATAAGTGGGCTGATGTGGTGACCAAGCCTCTGTCCTCAGCAAGATTTGAGTTTCTAAGGAGCAAACTCAATTTGAAGAGTGCTTCTCCCGAAAACTCTTCCCCTTGAGTTTGAGGGGGGATATTAGAATATGTATTTAAACTGTATAAACAGTTTTGTATTATGCTTTGTAAGTGCTGTTAGCTTTTGCTAACAGCACCTCTCTTTGTTAAGGTCTGTTAGCCTTTGCTAACAGCACCTCTGCATATTAGGTAGTTAGTTATTTTCTGTTAGGTAGTTAGTTTCTGATCAGAGGCTTATATATACCTCACTTGTAACTAATCCTAACTAACTTTTCCAAAACAGAAATAGAATCTCAGTTCAGTTCACTCTGTTTTCTCTTATCTGTTATCTCTCTCACTCTTCTAAAAATGATGAACCATTAGAGTCAGAATTTGCCACCATAGCCTGTGGAGGCCTTGAATTAGTACTCTGAGAATTATGATTCTGATTTTGATTTTGCTGCGAACTCCAGCTGGAATTGGAGGAATTGTTCCAGTTGCTGTTTGGATTCTGATTCTGACCCCAATTTTGATTACTATTCCGATTGTTCCAGTTGTCTGGTTGTCTGGTTACAATTGATATTATTCCCATAATTGTTGTTGTTACCACAAGTTGCAGCTTGATGATACTAAGGGTTGAGCCTATTGTAGCAGGTCAGAGCTGTGTGATTATACTTGAAACACACTTGACATTGAACTGAGCTCCGACCACCACTACGTCCTCCACCGCAGTTGAAACCACCTCCTCCACGGTTGTTACGACCACCAGAACCTTGTGAATCTAAAGAATACTGATTCATTTATTCGTATACACAGCATTGGTGTTTGAGTATGAATTCGAGTTGTCGTTCTCGGTAGAATGTGACACTCAACTGAGTAAGGTTAACTGTTGGCGTAAAGCAATTAATCGAGGACTCAAGCCTGGTATATTTGCGAAGCCGCAACTCCTACGCAAAAATATAACCTTCAGCCTCTTCAATGGTGATTTGAGGGATGCAACCTTCGATCAAAGCAATAACAGAATCAAACTCTCAAGGAAGGCCCTCAAGATTCGAATCCAAGTGTTCACAATAGGTAGTAGCATCGCCTACAGAAGCAAGCTCATCGATGAGCACCTTAATGCGAGAAAGAAAATCAGACACAAGATGGTTGTCAAGAGTAGTATGACGAAGAGCTGATTGCAATTGACGAGCTTTCATCCGAGTTTGATGATGAAAATAGGCATGGATCTTATCCCACACCTGATACGAGTGAGTAGATCCAAGAACATGAGCACGAATCTAGCTTGAAAGAGTAGATTGAAGCAAAACAAGCAAAAATTTATCTTGCTTCTGCCACAACGAAAATGAAGGATTCACATGATCAAGATCACGATCGGTGTATAGTAGAGGAATTTGAGGACTAGCCACAAAACGATTGAGACCAAGAGATAAAATCGCTGGCTGAACTTGTCGCTAGAGTAGAAAATTCGTATCATTCAACTTTTTGGGGATTTGATGTAAAAAATTTGTGGTGACTGGAGAAACTGGAACATCTTGGCTCATTGGAAAAGAGTTAACTGGAATCACACCAAAATTGTGTGGAGAGCCAGAATGGAACGGAATCTCAGAGTAGAACAGAAAATTAGAACTAACCAAAATTGTGTGGAGTCGCACCAGAATTGAACGGAATCACAAAGTAGAACGGAAAATTAGAACTAACTGGAATCTCATCGGCAGGAACTTCACCAATTGGAACAGCACCTGCACCGTTGTTAACCAGAGTAGCACCAGGATTTGCGGAAGCCATGAAAAAGGATCAAAAGCTCTGGATACCATGTAAAGAAGGTATAGAGAGAGAGAAAGAGAATCACGACTTGTATTATTGAAGAAGAAAATACAAAGCCACTGAAATATCTTACAAGAGCAGTATTTATACTACTGAGATTCAGTTATAACTGTCAACTGACTAAGGCTAACTGTTAAATGACTACAGTATAAAAACTAAGGTTAGTTATTCATATACACTTACAAAAAACTATGGAACTGTCAATTTACTGTTTCATGCACTTTCCCAGCTAATATTCAGGAAGATGCATCACAATTTGAAAAATGCACCCAACATCTGACCAGACGGTATCGATGCAGAAGACAAAAAGTAATTCGTCAAACCTACAATTTCTTATATTTTTAAAATGGAAGTGGTTCATAGAAGACATTATAATAATATCAAAATAAGTTTACAGAAAAATTCTTTGAAACACACGAAGGTTAACTTCTACAAATAATATTATAAGGTGCTTCAGCATTTATGAATAGCAACAAACCTGCAAACCATACTGTTCAGCATGATATTTGTTATCCCCCTCAAGACTTTCAACTTCAACATACTTATCAAAGGAAGCATAAACATCACAACAACCTTTGACATCAAGCTGAAGGTCTAACATGCATATGCAAAACTAAATTAGAAATACATAACAAGGAAGAACTAAGCATATAACTGAATTCAAAATGCACAAGGAAGTACCATAAAATGACTCCTTTCTAGTTGATTTGTAGTCTACATTGATGCATTCTATGTAATTCATATGGTGCCCTTCAAATAATTTTTGTATGGTTCCCTCAACAACAGTTCCCTGAAGACAAATAACATAAAACAATCATTTTATATGGTCACTCATCAAGAAGAATCATGAACAAATATTCCAAAGCTCTTGCCATACCTTCATTTTGTCTTCAAGTTTTTCACAAAGAACCCGATTTAGTTCTTGAACATCATGCTGCATGAAGGAATCATATGTATCCCATCCAAAAGACTTTGTCAGCTCCTTTGTCGCAACACTGGTGTCACTGTATTGAAGCTTGTAGAATAAACTTTGTAAGGCCAAAGGGATGCTACCAGTGGGCATATCATGCTCAGTTGTTGGCATATGGTACACAGCCTGAAATGTAATATCCAGGAACAACTTCCCATTACTTTTCAATGGATAAGTGGACTTCAGGCAAAACAAAATAAGACAAACCGTTCTAACCTTCCTAAAATAAGGAATATGGTACAAGGTTTGAAGTAGAGAATTCATATAACAGGTAGCTCCTTGGTTCTTAAGCCCGACGTAGCCAGTCTCCTTCTTTGAATCATAAGTCCAGTAATCAACAATCCTACGAACAAGAACCTCAGCTTCGACTATAAGAGTATCATTCACAAGATACCCTCTACTAGGATCATACAATTCACCAAGAGGCATGAAGGATGTGAAACCCCAATCACTTTCGCGTGCATTAAACTGGTGCTGTGTGTCTGCATGGTGTAAATAAAATTAAACTACACCAAGGTCATAGATAAATCCCAAAAAAAATTGTGCACTTTCACTTCCTCTTTTAATAAAAAAAATTAATTGAGACAAGTAACACCACCAAGTTCATTTAGCAGAAATAGACTATAGAACTCATCATCTCATTCTCTACCTAATTTTAAACAAGGTGCAAGAGGATGGAACCAAAGATTAACCACAATATGAACTCTGTCACACGTATATGAATGAATTTAAACAACTGTTAACCAATACCCCACCCCCATCCACTCCCCCTTCCCCTTCCAAAATGCCACTATCCTATAGTGAATACATAACCAAAGGGAAAGATGCAGAAAATTAACTAAGAAACTATAAATAAATTACAGAATGAGCAAAGGGGTCACATGATTTATTATATAATGTTGTAATGATAATTAATACATTATAAAAGAATCTTTAACGTGTGAGGAGGTATCAAATTCCTTGTATGATAGATGAGCGCCAATCTGCTTTCATGGAGGGTAGGCATTTGTTTCACAGCGGTTATAACTAATGAAATATTTGAAGAAGCAAAGAGATGCCATAAAAGTTATCTAGTGTTCAAAGTTGACTACGAAAAGGCATATGACTCCGTGTGCTGGAATTTTCTTTTATTTTTTTTTATTTTTTTTATCGGCAAATATATATATATATATATATATATATGAAAAGAAGGATAGATACAATAAAAAGAAAAACAGAAACAGTCCATGATATCAAAACCAACCTATTGCAACCTAATACATAGAAGACATGAATTAAGGTGCCATAGGAAGGATGGACACTAAACCCCCAAGACAGGTGAGTAGTAATTTAAACCCCCATAGGAAGGATGGAATTTTCTATTATATATGATGAATCGGATGAGGTTCTGCACCAAATGGATTAAGTTGATTGAAGGCTGTTTGAAGTCAGCCAAGATATCTGTACTGGTAAACGGGGGAGCCCCACAGATGAGTTTTCCCCCAGAAAGGCCTCAGACAAGGGGACCCACTAGCCCATTTCTTATTTAATATTAAAGTTGAGGGTTTAACTGATTTGATGAGAAAATCTCGGGTAAAGAATGTCTTCGAAGGGTTTAAGGTAGGGAGGAATGGGGTGGAAATCAGCCTATTACATTATGCTCATGACACGATTTTCTTTGGGTAAGCATCGATAGCCAGTGTAAAAGTCATTAAGGTCATGCTGAGGAGCTTGAATTAGTGTCTAGATTGAAGATCAACTTTGCGAAAAGTAATTTCGGGACAATTAGTATGCCTCATAGTTGGGTACAAAATGCTGCCCATTATCTGAATTATAGATTGTTGTTACCGTTTTCGTATCTGGGTATCCCCATTGGGGCAAACCCAAGGCGTTGTGAGACATAGGAGCCTATAGTCCAGAGATGTGAGAGAAAAATGTCCAAATGGAATCAAAGATACCTATCTTTCGGGGTAAGGGTAACTCTGTTAAAGTATGTCCTAAATTCAATTCCTATTTTCTTTTTTTCTTTTTTCAGGGTTTCCAAAAAGGTGGTCGGGAGGTTAGTGAGGCTGCAACGATGGTTCCCGTGGGGAAGAAATTCTAATCAGCAAAAGATCGCCTGAGTGAACTGGGAAACCATATGTCTTTCCAAGGAGAATGGTGGGTTGGGAGTGAGGGATTTAGTAAAGTTCAACAATGTTTTACTTGGAAAATGGCAATGGAATCTTTTCCACCATCAGGATGAATTATGGGCGAAAGTATTGGAGTCCAGATATGGGAGTTGGAGGAGCTTGGATGAATCAAGAAGGAATAATAGTTAATCAATTTGGTGGCGGGATTTAAGTATCGTGTGCAACTCTTCCGATGAGGGGAGTTGGTTTAGAAGTGGTGTAAAATGGAACATTGGATGCGGGTCAAAGGTGAAGTTTTGGGAAGATAGATGGATTGGTGGAGGGGTGTCGCTGTTGGAGATGTATTCGCGTATGTATAGCATATCTCAACAACATCATCAATTTATACGATAGTTGGGGATAGCATCAGAGGGGGTGTTGGGAATGGCAGTTGCAATGGCGAAGATTATTTAGGGAATCGAAGATTGTCATGGTCGCAAAATGCATGGAGGACAACGAAGGAGTGGTAGTACAAGCTAACCAGCAAGATAGTTGGTGTTGGGGGGCAGATCCTAGAGGGAGTTACAAAGTGGCTAGCACTTACAAAATAATCAGTAGATTTCTGTCAGACGAAAATAATGATGGTGTGTTCAAGGAGTTATGGAAAGTCAGAGTCCCAAGTAAAATGTCATGATTTGCTTGGAGGTTGATTCGGGATAGATTACCAACAAAGATGAATATGAGTAGGAGGATTGTGATTCTAAATGACATAATCTGCCCTTTCAGTAGAACATGTGAGGAGGATGTGTCACACCTTTTCTTTGGCTGTGACAAAATCTGGCCTCTAAGGTGGGAAGCATTATCGTGGCTAAACATCGTCGATGTTTACCCGGAAATACCTAGTGCTCACTTTCTTCAGCAAACTCACGATTATCTCAAGGGCATAAGAATTCAGCACTGGCAAACATGGTGGATGTCATTGACGTGGTGCAAATGGAACCATAGGAACACGGTGGTCTTCTCAAATGAAAGCTTTAATGATCAAAAGTTGTTGGATGATGCCATTTTTTACTGTTGGTTATGGCTCAAAAATTTGGAAAAAGGATTTGATATCCCTCTCCATTCTTGGGCCAGTAATATAAGGGTCAGGTTTTGTACTCGGGGGGGTTGGCTTTATAGGTTATTTTTTGTGCAGGGGTACCTAGTCATATTTAGTCTTATGGATTCCTAATTCTTGCAATACTGCAGTATTAGGGAGTATTACAGCTCCATAGGACTATACATAGTAGGGTAACAATGTAAATAGAACAGTACCACTTGTACTCATCTTTCTTATTATAATACATAATATTTTTGCTGATAAAAAAAAAAATCCACTAGTTGCAACAAAAACCTAGCAAAATTTCACTTTTAATTCCAGCAATGCTCTTTCTTATTTACATTTATGAATAATCTATGTCATCATGTAAAAGTGTAAAAGATCAAATTGCAGGGACTACCTTTTCTCACAGAATACTTATTATGCATTTGATTAACAACTGCCAAGCTAAACTGTGCATATCTACTCCAACCATAGGGCAAACTAGCTGACTCAGCAACATCCAAATACATGGACAAATAGTCCACATTGTTTCCTTTTGGGAAAATAAGCACACGCCTGCCAAGATAAAACCAAGTTTGGCAGAGGTAATCACTGAAAACGAGTATACATACCAGAGCATATTCAAGAAAATAGAACACCGTTATTAAAAAGTTTAGTAAATCTCAGAAAAATACCATTTATAGCCACCAACAACAAATATTTCCGAATAGAGCTTCTTTGTATTCAGCCTTGAAAAGTTGTCAATTCTCCATGTAAATCTAGATGACGGAGGATCTTCAACGGGCTGACTCTCCACAGTATTGGCATTTTCAGGTTGAGCTCCAACTAACAATCATCAAACGAACAAAAAGAAAAAGGAACAATCACGTATCACATCTGGAATTAGCAGAAAACTTAATTTACCAACAAAAAAAGAAAAAAGAAAAAAACATGACCATAACTGAACTAGACCCTCCAACAGCTGACCAGGAACATAAGTAAAAAATGAGGTTGGAGAATTAATTACACAATCAACAAATACATCAAAATCCCACAAGTTCCATATTACAAACCAAAGAAATGATTGGATGCAAATTATTTTCCGTTCTGAAAATTAGCTGAAAAGCCTTTTTTTATTCAAAAACCAATCCAAATCCCAGAGCAAACACTCATTAAAAATATTCCCTAAAAATGAAGACAATCACAAAACCTAAAATCCTCAAACCAATTTTTGACCCAGCGATCAAAGGAAGCACGAGAAGTACCTTCCATGGGTTGGTGATTGTTCTCTGGCAAATCCGCGTGCGGCACGAGCACCTCCTCGTCCTCTTGCTGCTGCACAAAATAAAAACCAAAACCAAACGCGTCACCCTAGTTCGGATCCACACCGCAAAGCCCTAAAAATATCGAAACCCCGAACTGCACTAGAAATCGCAAAATTGCGCGAAACCCTCACTTGCTCAGATCAAAATGACAACAAAAGAAGGAAAAAAAACCGTCAGTGGCACCACCACTCGACGGAAGAAAATCAAATTGAATATCACGACTCGTCGTTTGGCGAAAAATCGGGCGAAGAGAAACACGTTGCGCGAGTAATTATTATTGTTATTCTGATTGTGAGGAATGAATGAATATATAAATAGGAGCGAATCGGTGCGTACAGAGACAGAGAGTGAGTGTGAAGGGTTAGGGAAGGAAGACGTACATCAATGGGAGCGGGCATCATCACGGTCATGGTGAATTGGAACCTGCGACTGCGAGGGTTATCGTTAGAGAGAGAGAGAGTTTGAGAGAACGAGATCAACAACACCAGAAAGAGCTGATTCCAGAGAAGAGAGAAGGAAAGAGATATTTGCTCTTTATTTAGGGGTTTGGACAAAACCGGGATTTCACTTTGCTACTCTAGACCTAGTTCTTAGAATCTTGTGAATCAGATAAATTTACTCACACTTTCGGGTAGGCATGGCAATGGGGGTGGGTATTGCATTCTTGGTATTCGCCCCTGAATCAAAATTCACTCATTGTCTATGTTTCTAATTTCAGTCGGATTTTAAAATTCACCTTCATCCCCCCACCGTTGGGGTTGGATTTTTCCTGCCTCGTCTCGCCTATGTTATTTGATTAAAATAAAAAAAATATATAATTTTTATTAAAAAATCGGATGAAAAAACTAATTACGTAAAAAAAAATAATAACAAACTCATATTTAAAATATGATATCATAATTTAAAAATTACAAAATAAAATCAATCAATTCAATTAAAAAAATTAGAAAATAATATATTTTTTATTTTTTAATATTATTTATTACGAAGCGGGGGCGAGGCGGGTATCAGTAACTCATACCCGCCTCCGCCCCTACTTTTGACTATCAGGGAAAACCCGAACCCGAATTCGAACCCGAAAAATTCGGTTTTTTCTTGTTAAAAACAAAGCAGATTCGAGCGGGTACCCACGGGTTCATCATACCTACTTTCGGGTTATACCTTCAACATTCATTTTTTATTACAAAGCTTATATATTATAAATTTTATAATTAACTCTATTAATTTTATAATTCATAATTTTTTTATATATTATGACTTTTTAATTTCTTTATTTATTTTATTATTATTTTATTATATTTTAATTAATAAAAATATACTAATAATATATACATAATAATTGACCATATTAAAATACAATAAAATGTTAAATCAATATCAATAAGTTAATATATTATATAAAACACGGTTATTAACTGTCAATACATATGACACACATTGATTTAACTAGGACCAACAAAAATCAAAATTAAATAAAATAAAACAAATATATTAATCAAATCAAATCATAATTAAGACTATAAAAATTGAATAAATTATGACTATTCATACAATTTTGCACCAATCGGGTTTTGAAATTTATCTTACATGTAATGTAGTACAAATATAAATATTTAGTCTCATCCATTCATTCTTTCTTTCTTTCTTCCTTAATCTTATTCGTTCAATTGTTGGATTTTCAGTACACGTGTTTCTTCATATCAAGTCAAATGTCATAAATGACATCATTGTTCCTCTAAATTTCAAATATGTTGTTTATTTTTCCACTAGAGTAGCTTTTTTTTAACATCTAACCTTATAAAATTTCTTTTTTTCTCTAGGAAAGTTAGTTTCAAAAGTTGTGGAGTTATGAAAAGGATGAATATTATCTCGCAACAATGACTTCAATTGACAATAAAGTTATTTACATGTCTATACTAAAAAATTGGTGTTATATCATGTTCAAAGTTATTTACAAATTTTATCATGTAGATTCATGTCTATATAACATCCCTAATTTTCTATTAAGTATGTACTTATTATTTTTCAAATTCAAGAAATAAATTAATATTTTTTATTATTAAAAACAACCTTCTAAAATGGGTACATTTTTTTAAATACATTTAAATACCAAAAGTCGATTTCCTTCCTAGTTAGAACTCATTTAAAAATGTTCATAGTTTAAATTTTATTTGTCATAAAAATAGTTCATCTAGCAAAAGATCATGACACCATCAAAACCTTAGAACATAAATTATATTTCATTTACACATGAACAAATTATTAACCTTGTGTTTGGATGAGGGATTTCCAAATTCTAAAGAATTTGAAATGCCAAATATTTGAATTGCTCTTATTTAGAATTATTTCATTTTGTGAATGATTTTTTAGATAAATCAAATCAAATTTCTAAACATTCAAATTCTTAGTTTTGATGGGATAATTCAATACCTCCATATGCAAAATTTTATTTTTAAATTCATATTTAAAAATTGGAATGTCAATATTAAATTTTTTTGAAAATAATAATCGGGGCTATTTTAAAAAATATTTAATAATTAAAAATAATGTTAAATTTTTAACAATTCAAAAATAATTTTAATGTTTGACAATATATTATAATTCAAAAATGTTTTTAATATTAGATAGTATTCAATAATATAAAATTATTTGAATGTTACTTAATTTACTTTTATTAAGTCTTTGAAAAAAATTGGAATTTTTCGAAGAGTATGAAAATAAGTACAAATTTATTTTCTTAAATTTTGACCGTAAATTTCCCTTAGAGTGTGTTTGGATAGAGAATTTTAATTGGAGAAAGTAATTTATCAGAGAATTTAAAATTCTTTAATTTAAAATTCATTATTTTGATGTTTTTATATGAAGAATTTAAATTTTTGGTATTTTAAAACAGAATTTTAAACTTGTTACGGATAGTAAAAGATATGTCCAATTAGAAAAGAAGCCTATTTATGATCAAGTCAACCCACCTCCTCAGCCAATACCAATGACAAGAACGTGGTCTCAACTACCTCAAGTCAGTAACCGAATATCTCGGACGAGATCGTGGGGGCATCTCTTCATTAACAACTTCACAGGTTTGTATCTATAAATAGAGCCACATTCAGAGAATAAGGTACACACATTCTGACTCTCTCTTTTCCATTCACACAGAGCACATACTGTACGTCAATTGTGTCGTGTCCTCTTTCTGTTGTGATCTTCATCCCCGAGGTGTTTTCATCACCATAAGCATCCTCATAGAGAGTCTGATCCCATATTGATCATCCAACAACCCTTGTTGGACATTTCTGTTTACCACGAATAGGAACATTGGCGCCGTCTGTGGGAACGATAAATTTCGATTCCCATAAAATCACAATGGTCAATACAAGAAGCCACCAAATGGAAGGACGAGACGAACTACCAAGAAACATGATTTATGAGAATGTAGTAACAGAAGATGCTATTTCAGATACTGATTCGTCCCTGGCTCTACCACCATTGCATCTGCCCAATGTTGTTAAATCGTAGAGTCTACGTAGACTCGGTGGGATGAGCTAAATCGTAAAACCGTAGAAACGTAAATTGTATATAAGAGTCTACTTCAAGGGAAATTAGCAAAAAAACAAACACAAAAGCCCATTTAAAAAATGTTATATGAAACTGCAAAAAGAAAAAAGGGGGTACAGAAAGCAAATTAGGCCCAAATAAGAAAACCTAGCATATGTTCCTCTTTTCTCCTAGTGTTGCGCCGTTTCTCTTCTCTTCTTCTATTCTCCTTCTCAGTGCTGCACCGCGACTGGAGATGGAGCGCCTCCGCCCTCCGGAGATGATGCGCGATTGAAGATGGAGAAGACCGAAGAGCGTGACTGGAGAAGGAGAAATGGGGAGGGCTCGACTGGAGAAGGAGAAGTGGGGAGAGCGCGACGACGACGGAGGGAGAAACCGGCGATTCAACTTGAGAAGGAGAAGAAGAAGACCGACGAGAGGGAGGTAGAGAAGATCGCGAGAAGATCGGAGAAGATCGACGACTGGAAAACGAAAACCTTTTTTTTTAAATACACACTGAGTCAACTCGGCGATTCAACCGAGTTCACCGAGTTGACTCGCGATTTTATCGAGTCTACAACCATAAACAAGTTTACTACTAAGTTGACTCGGTTTGAGGGGCAGAATTGTTGACTCGGTCGAGTTTACCGAGTCAACTCGGCGATTTAACAACAATGCATCTGCCTAACAATCCACCACCAGCTACCGAGGCAGAACCAGCGACAACGCAGCACTTTATCCATAATGCTCTAGATTCAATTCTATCACGAATTGAGAATTTAGAGAAACGGTATGCGCTCCAACGACAGGAAGATGTCCAAAACTTGATTGCACAACTGGACGAACGCAGTGCCAAATGGAGACATGATGAAAATCGTCACATCCAAGACATAGAACAGCGGATTAGAAACATAGAGAATCCGGCACAAGAAGAGAACTAGGGACAACATCACCTTATAGCAAGAAGGCATTGTCAGACGACCTCGATTCCCAATGCCGAGGTAAGAAACCCCGGACTGATCAGTCATTCCGAACTAGGGGGATTGTCTCGTCCCCAGACACACAATGATCAAGGACTTCGCATCCCCCCCAACCAAGGTCCCAGATCATAATGCAGTAGAGAGCCCGATAACGGAAATCATACCCCGACCCAGAATGGAAGGTGGCATCTACCGAAGAAAATACCGTCGGGGTCAGTAAAACAACAGTCCATTCGTGGATGAGATAGTAGATGCTCAATTTATAGAAGACTCTGATGGATCATTTCTATCAAAATATGATGGGAGCCAGGATCCCCAGGTGCACATTGACGAATTCAACATGCAGATGTGCATTCACGGGATTGACGAACCTATAATCTCAAGAATTTTCGTTACCACTTTAACCGGAGCTGCGTAGACATGGTTTCACACTTTGCTACCTCGGTCTATTCAAAATTTTGAAGATTTCAGACAAAGGTTTTTGTTGAATTTTGCGACCAGCAAGAAACAACTCAAGTCCGAGTTCGCTCTGGGAAAGATACGCTAACAACCCGGAGAAACTTTGCAAAGCTACTTAGATCGCTTCAAGGAAGCCGCCCTACAAGTCCAAGGTTTGGAAGAAAAGGTACACATACATCTCATATGTGTCGGGCTCAATGGATCATCCCGGTTAGCCAAGTCAATCTATAAAGATCCGGTAAAATCTTTCATGGAATTTAGAATGCGGTCAAAAAAGTATGTGGAGTTGGAGCAGATGGAGATCGCCAATTCGGTCCCCAAGGAGAATAAAAGAAAGCCTTCCCCACCCAGAAATCGATATCAGGGAAGTGCACATGCCAGTCGACATCTCACGAATATCCATGCTGGCCGACATCCGGGACATATTCCTGAACCCGGTTTCGGGCCAAGGAAATATGAAACGAAACACGACAAATACGCTCCATTGAACACTTCCCAGGCTCAGATATGGAGGGAAGTCGCCTTAGCAGACATGAGGAAGGTAGATCGACCTCGTCCAATGTTCAAGAAGGAGGGACTAGATTACTCCCGGTTTTGCGAAATCCACAACGGACCGGGTCACACGACCGACCAGTGTTGGGATCTTCGTGATGCAATAGAGAAGTTTATCCGAGAAGATAAACTGAGGTAGTATGTTATCAAGACCCAGGGGCAACAAGGCAAACGAAAAGGCCCTCAACGCAAAAGCCGGGATGAAAAAAAGAACAAGAAGGACGATGATTTCCTGGAACTCGAATTTGAATGCAACGTGATTTCAGGAGCTATGGGAGGAGGAGGTGACACTGCTAATGAACGAAGGAAATACCTCAAGGAAAACAGTAAGAAAACCACACCCCCGCTGATTTACTTTACTAAAGAAGACATGAGGGGGGTGGTTCCCGGTCATGAGGACGACCTTGTGATAACGGGGACTGTAGCCAACTGCCGAGTTGAAAGGATATTTGTTGATAACGGTAGCTCAGCGGATATCATTTCTTGGAGTGCGTTCAAGAAAATGAACTTGGATGCAGAAGACTTGAAATCGTATAGGACCATGTTGATAGGTTTTAACGGCGGAAGTACCGGCCTCAAGGGTTCCATTGACTTCCAACTCACTCTAGGAACTAAGGAGGGTTTCAAGTCAGAAAGAGTCATATTCACCGTCGCCGAGTTTTCCTCACCATACAATATCATCCTGGGCAGACCGACTCTTCATAAGTGAGATATATTGATGTCCACCAAACATCAGAAGATGAAGATGGTTGGGAACAACGACCAAGTCATCACCATATATGGAGATCAAAAGGAATCCAGACAGTGTTATTACAATGCAGTAAGAGAAAGCGAAGGTGGTCCCTCCTCCCCACCTCAGATAAGGCAAGAAGATCGGGTCGAAAAGCCCGATAAATGTTTATTCCGGAATCAGGTGAACCTAGTGGAGCTAGATATGTGGGATGTTGAAGAATGGAGACCAGAACCGTAGATAAGCTTGAAGATGTCCAGATTGGAAGTTTCCTAGAGCAAATCACAAAGATAGGCAAGCAGAACGATCCAGAAACCAAAGGCAAATTAATCAAATGCCTTAGAGAAAATCAAGATGTATTTGCTTGGAAAGCTTCCGAGATCCCCGGGATAAAGCCTACCTTCTGCTATCACAAACTAGCTATGTACCCCGGCTTCAAACCAGTGGCGCAGAAGAATAAGAACCTCGGCCCAGAAAGAAGGCAAGCCTTGGAGAAGCATATCAAGAAGCTCTTAGAAGCCGGGTTCATAAGAGAAATACAATACACCACGTGGCTCTCCAACGTGGTAATGGTGAAACAGTCTAATGGGAAATGGCGAGTCTGCGTTGATTATACGGATTTAAACAATTTTTGCCTCAAGGACTCATACCCAATGCCGAGTATCGACCAGCTTGTAGATAACTCCGCCAATTTCGGGGCTAAGATCGGAGCAGAAGAAGCCGGGACCGAGATGGGGACCTCGGCAGGAGCTGCGGTCGCCTCATCAGGACTACGACCAACCTTGCTCTTTTGTCTCTTGGCCAAAGCGTCTAAAAAAGAAGGTTGGCCCCGCTTGGCTGGTGGCACCCGTTTGGCCTTAGTCACTTCAGGGGCTTTGGCCTTGGCTGCACTAGGCCTTGAAGTATTTGTCCCCGAAACCACCGTCACAGGATCGGCAGCAATGACCACCTGCTTAGACTTGGAGCTAGGGTTTGACTGTTGTCCCATATCGTCAACTGCAATAAGCAAATAAACAGTTAGACCGCAATAACACTACAGGCATGTTATCAATAATTTGGACACATCATACTGGATTCTGAGGATAGCCCGGCTAGAAAATTGCGAATATAAGCATCAGCATCCGACAAACCATGGGCTTCCACATATTCTGAAATCCAGAACACGGACGAAGCGTCAGAATCTGATAAATCTGATTGCATGAATCGGTAAGATGTTGGGGGAGCTCATGGTGGTCGCGGGACCAACAGAGGGTGAATTTCCACTCCACATCCTCCGACTCAGGACCGGTCAAAAAGAAGGGTTGCTTCCCGGGCTCGCGTCAACCTTAAAATATCTATTTTTGAAGTTTTTAAAGGACTCGGTGTATACAGTAAAAAGTTTATAGTTTGAACGACCCCGGATAGAAACCCACCCCTTTCTGCTAGGAGGCTCTCTTCCCGTCCTACTAGTATGAACACAAAAGTAATAAAAGAAAAAGGGAATGGTGCAGGGAATACCCAGGTCCTGACAAAACAACTCGAAGGACCTGACAAATCCCCAACTGTTGGGGTGAAGTTGCGAGGGAGCAATATGAAGGTGGTTTAAAACCTTCATCTTAAAGAAGGAGAATGGAAAGTGGATACCTAATTTAGTAACTACATCTTTCTAGAAGAAAAAGAAGTTAGAATCCGTCCCATCCCCAACGGAGCAGATGGGCTCACTCAGGTTCGGAGCACATATAGAAAAGCCATCCTGGTTGCTGACCGGGATAGCAACGACAATATCCTACTGCAAGATAGATAGCGTATTTAGCACCTCATAAGTCACCCAAGAAAATTTTGAAGCCAAGAGGGGAGGACAATCTGAGTGAGACCTGGCAGATTGGGATTCAACAACCTCTGACGATGGTGGATCCATATATACCTACGTAAAAGGGAAGAAATTCAGTAAGGCATACTTGAAGTTGATAAATGGGGAGGCTGAGTGGATAAGGGGTTAAAGTGTTGACCTCGACAAAGCTGGCTAATCGAGGAGACAATCCCTGGACTAGTGCCTCGGTTCGGAGCGCACTTCTTGACTTGGGAACAAGAACAGGGCTATGTCGACATGATCCCAGTATTGAATCAGCCATCGAATCAGACCCGATGCGCAAAAAGTGATAACTCTCAGATACAGAGTCAAAGCAAGGGTCATACCGGGTCTCAGGCGATTCATCTATGGCTGAGAAAGGAGAAGGTGGCAAAGGACCCAACGATGCCAAGGGGACCTTAAGAGAAGAACCCCGAGGGTGGATTGAGACTCTTTTGGCTCAGCAGCCAAACGAACTCTAACATTAGGAACACTAGTCCCCGGGAATTTGAAGAATTCCTACATTGGGATCGGGGGTAATTCAATCTAGGCTATGATGGGGCACCACGCCCGGAGACACTAGTATTTTGGGTGGCGGATATAGGAACTCTAGTTTTACCAGAATGGCTGCGCAGAAGGTCTTTTTCCCTTTCCTCCTCGGAAAGAGGTAGACCAAAGAACCACCACCCAACCTTGGGGTAACGGTTTTTCACAAATGTTCTTCTTCCTCAGGAGTGAGTTTCATTCTAGAAGAAGAAAGAATCACAAGATGGTAAGATAAGAAAAGTGAAGAATGAAGGACGCAACTCAAAAATAAAAACCCAGAAATCCAAGAAGTGAAACTCAAGAACAAAAATCTAGAAATAAGGATGCTTCAAAGGAGTGGAGTAAAGGATCCGCGATTGAAATAAATAAGAAAAGAAGTGTGATTTAAAAAAGTTGACGAAGACAGAAATACCTGGTGTGAAGAAAATCTTGAAGAACTAGACAGTAGATGATGATGGACAACCAAAGGAAGAGCGCACAGATGCAGAAGGAAATGAGGGCAGTTTGTTCGTAATAGGCAGTAGGTGGAAGATATGACCTTTGGAGAGAAATTTTGAAATATAGGGGGAAGAGTGTAACCACCAGGCAGTGTGAGACGATGCGAGAGATAATTGGCAAAGATGAAACGTCAGGAGGGGTAGGAAGGTAAAGCACAACACAAGAGTTGGGGGCAAAACAGGAAAGAGGCTTTTAATGTAATGATTAAAGTGTAAAATGAAACGGCGGCAGGACTAATGCATAGACTGCAGTTACAGATTCATAATGACGATTTGTCCCAATAACTATTCATTCTTCTGGCGGGAGAACACAAAGCTTCTAGCCCGGACAATCGTACGAGCATCTCGGCCCGAACATTATCCTGGTAAGGAGGGTTGCGCTAAAGATAAGCAACCGATTTTTCAGGAGGAGATCAAATATCTCAATCCGGTATTCAAGACATTGTGGCATGTCGTCTTGGCGTCATAGTCCCATAAAACATTCTGATGAGAATCAAGGGGATGAACAATTTGAAAGGGAATTTTATTGAATTGTGCCAGGATGAACAAAAGAGCATAGAAGATTTCGGGTATCCCACATGCATGCATGATGCATCCCGGTCACCAAGACTCCTTGATAACCGAGTTGGGGGGCATCTGTTACAGATAGTAAAAGATAGGCCCAATTAGAAAAGAAGTCCATTTATGACCAAGTCAATCCACCTCCTCAACCAATACCAATGACAAGAACATGGTCTCAACTACCTCAAGTCAGTAACCGAATATCTCAGACGAGATCGTGGGGGCATCTCTTCATTAACAACTTCACAGGTTTGTATCTATAAATAGAGCCACATTCAGAGAATAAGGTACACACATTCTGACTCTTTCTTTTCCATTCGCACAGAGCACACACTGCACACCAATTGTGTCGTGTCCTCTTTCTGTTGTGATCTTCATCCCTGAGGTGTTTTCATCACCATAAGCATCCTCAGATAGAGAGAGTCTGATCCCATATTGATCATCCAACAACCCTTGTTGGACATTTCTGTTCACCACGACCAGGAACACAACTAAAAATGTGGAATTTGAATTTCCTTTTAAAAGGTGAGAAATTTAAATTCTCTTCTTCTATAGAAACTCTAACCGCACCACTCTTTGCTTTGTCTCCATCGTCGACGAGTACTCCGACCTTCGTTACTCCCACGACACCCATCTCAAGCGCCTACCCGTGCATGATGTTCAAAATTTTAAAAATGAATAAATTCAATTTTTTTATCCAAACACAAAATTTTGAAAATGAAAAAAATTTAATTTCTATCCAAACACAAAAATTTTGAAATTTTTTTTAATTGATGCATTTTAATTTCCTTGAATTTTAAATTTCTTGAAATTTTAAAATACTTCATCCAAACAACTCTTATACAAAAAATAGGGGTAGCAGTAATGAGGGTGGATGTGTGGTTATACAAAAATGAATAAGATAAGAAATGAACATATTCGAGGAAAGGTAGCAATAGTACCCGTGAGTGAAAAGATGAGAAAACAAAGATTGAGGTGGTTTGAGCACTTTTAATGCTCCCGTAAGAATAAAAGTATGTTACCAAGAGCTCGACATAAAGAGAGGTAGAGGTAGACCGAAACTTAACTGGGGAAAGGTAGTTAAACAAGACTTAATAGAGTGGGATATAGATTGGCGGATGGTGTGTGATTGAGTGTTTTTAGTTTAATATTTTTCTATCCTTCTTAGCTTATTTGACTTCTCTTGGAATTTTATTTCCTCACTCTAACTCAGTTTTTGTCTTAGGCAAACAAGTGGGCTTAATTGATAATTGTTGCATATTTTCGGATTTTTTGCTTACTTGACCTATCTTTCCTTGTGCAGGACCTAGAGAGCTCTATAGAACGCCAAATGGCGCATATGAATAGTCCCTGGAAAGATATGGAAAAGATCTACAATTTTGTCAGAGATAAGCTGAGGCCAATTTTGTCATTTTAAGAGTCATTTTAGGCTTGAAAGTCAGAACCCCTGCACTCTAGTTTTGGGCTACAAATTGGTGTAATTAGTAATTAGTTAGATTAGATGGGCCTAATCATGGCCCATCCTTTCCTACTAACTCAATCACTATATTTTAGTGTAATTAGTTAGTGAATTGAAGTTGGAACCAAATTGATCGTGTCTCTGAGTTGACCTAGGTTATTCTTGTGCTATAGAATTAGTGTAGTTTAATTGTTTTGTAGCGATTCGGCAGTCGTTATCAAAATTGGCGTCGTTGTCGGGGATACGGTTCATTGCGTGCCAACTTTAATCCACTCAAAATTAGATAATAGTATAGGTACCATTAATATTAGTATAGTATAATTCCATCTGTCTACAAAAAAAAATCAAAAACTCAAAATTTTGTTTCTAGATAATAGATAAAAGATAGATAGAAGATAGAAGATAGAAGATAGATAGATATAGATATAAAAAAAATCAAAAATTCAAAATTTTTTCTAGATAATAGATAGAAGAAGATAGATATGCATATGTATAGATAAAAAAATTCAAAACTCAAAAAAAATATTTTTTAGTCATTTATCGTGGTGTTTTTGAATTAAAAAAACAAAATTCGAAAAAAAAGAAATTTTCAAAATCAAAAATAATTTTTAGACATTTATTGTGGTGTTTTTTAATTTTTAAAAAAAAAGGGCTAGTTTTTCATTTTTTATATAGATTTAGCAAATATTGTGAATAATATTCTGATAGAGTAGTTGTCTGTTATTTCTGTCATTGATAAGTTGAACTGTGCATGACTATGTCCAAACCAGGTGAATTGCATTCATATGATCCTGAGAAGATAAGACATTTCACAATTTGAGCAGAGATAATAGAAGTGTAGTTTTGGATAGTAGTATAGTGTATTCTGAGCATTCTATTTTTTAACCTTTTGTTTCTGATTTTGAACATTCTGATTCTGAAATTATTGTTGATACAATGGCTGACAACAATCGAACTCTTAAGGAATTGGCTACAACTAATGTTGTTTATCAACCTTGGTGTATTCAATATCCTGAGACAGAGGTTAGTTATGAGCTAAAATCTGGACTAATCCATTTGCTTCAAAATTTTCATGGTCTTGCAGGTGAAGATCCACATAAACATCTTAAGGAGTTTCATGTAGTGTGTTCCACCATGCGACCACATGACATTCACGAGGATTATGTCAAGATGAAGGCATTTTTCATTTTCTCTTGATGGTGTGGCCAAGGACTGGTTGTACCTTCAACTAGATCCTATCAACACTTGGACAAATATGAAGAGAAGATTTTTAGAGAAATTCTTCCCTGTATCTAGAACAACATCCATTCGGAAAGAAATTGGTGGTATAAGGCAGCTAGCTGGAGAGACATTATATGAGTATTGGGAGAGATTCAACAAGTTGTGTGCCACTTGTCCTCACCATCAAATCAGTGAGCAATTATTGATCCAGTACTTTTACGAAGGCTTGATATTGATGGACAGGAATATGATAGATGCAGCTAAAAATAATAAGAATACTTCACAACAAGCAAGAGAGGGGTGAATTGGTTGAACCTTGGTATTTTAAAATCAAATTCAAATCAGAGTTTCAGTATCTTTATCATTTACAAAACCAAGAAACCATTTACTCAATCAAATAACTCAGCCCAAGAATTCAATAGATCAAAATAAAATATGTTGAGCAATGAATATGATTTAAAGAATTAAAGATGAATGAATAAGATGAGATTAGAGATATAGAAATAAGAACACAAGCAATTTATACTGGTTCACTTCAAAACCTGAAGCTACATCCAGTTTCTTTTAATTCACACTGAATTAGAGTTCCTCTATTATAAAATATTCTTACAAGTTTTTACAGGAATCTCCCCTTTATCAACCCTAGATAAAGAACAGAAATCTAAAACCCTATTAGACTTCTAAGGAGAAAGATTTAGAGAACACTACTCTAATCTTTATGCTAGAGAACCCTTCTCTAGTCCCAAGCTATAAGAATCCTATTACAATAG
This sequence comes from Glycine tomentella, assembly GCA_007407185.1. Taxonomy (NCBI): domain Eukaryota; kingdom Viridiplantae; phylum Streptophyta; class Magnoliopsida; order Fabales; family Fabaceae; genus Glycine; species Glycine tomentella. The sequence goes on along the minus strand of PYAF01003262.1, from coordinate 115,732 downwards.
CCAATTTCAACAAACTATGTAAACAAAATTACAATCAATGAGTTAAGGAAAGAAACAACTTGATGATTCAGTGAATGACATGCATATGAATGAACAACTCAGGTTGAAATACAAAAACAAACTCAGAACATTCTTCTTCCTTAACCTTTTAAAGAAACTTCTTGCTTTTAGAATCACTCAAAAACCCATGAGTGTTTTAGTTGAAGCAAGAACTCATAGAACTCAGAAAATCACTTTAAATGTGTTTAGAAAGCTTGTGTATGCTTAGAATACGAATTGATCCAGTTACAAAACAAGCTGAGCCTTGGTTCTATTTATAACAAACTTTTGTAACTGTAGTAATCGATTAAACGCGCATAATAATCGATTAAAATGCTCATGTAATCGATTAAAACAACCTTGTAATCGATTAATGTGTTCTACAAATTTCTGGACATGAGCAACGAGCAAAATAATCAATTATTCCGTCTTGTAATCGATTAAGACAGCAAGCTTCAAATTATCAAAATACACTATGTAATTGATTACTTATTTAGTAATCGATTAAATCAGGAAGCTTTATAAAACAGAATAAGCTCTGTAATCGATTACAACATTTGGTAATCGATTAAGATAGGAAGACCATATTTTCAACTAAGCCTGTGTAATCGATTACTAACTATTGGTAATCGATTCTTCCAGAGAGTCTTAAAACCATGTATAGCAATGTAAAGCTTTGTAATCGATTACTATCTATTGGTATTCAATTAAAGTGTTTCAACAAAGCAGTGTATGTGAAGACTAAGGTTAAATAATCGATTATTCCGATAGGGAAGCGATTACTTTGTTCATAAAAGTTTTTTCAGAATGAACCAAGAACAATTTAATCGATTATATCTTTAATGTAATCGATTACAACAGTATAAAAACAATTTTTCCAAAAACCTTTGAGTCAAAATAAAACCTTAGTAAAGAATTAAAAGCTTTGTTTGATTTTCATGAAAACCACTTTGTTAAATCAATGAATGAATGATTGAATGTATGAATACATGGATCAATCAGATTGCTTTTCTTTTACAAAAAATTCCAAGTTTTCAAGCATGTGAAAGCACAAAACTCTTCTTGTATCAAAGACTTCCAAACATCATGAAGCTTCCCTTGTGTCCAACAATCTTCCCCTTTTTGGCTTTAAACATGCCAAATTCTTGATTGACCAATTGTTGAACTTGAAGCTTTTTAACAGTAATAAACCATAAAAGATTTTGAATATATTGAACCTGAAAATTTACACTTTCTTTCCAAAGAACAAGTATTAAAGCATCTGATTCCATTTAAATATCATTTACATGCATTCTAGGTTTAATTGATTCAATTTGAACAGTTAACTCCCCCTAAATTCCATAATTCGTTCAAGTCAGATTTTGAGCAAAAAATACGGATGAACAGAGTATACAGCAGAGTGTATCAAAACTCAATCATTTCTCCCCCTATTTGGCTTGTTTAAGTCAAAAACATAAAGAACACAACGGACAATTGAAATATAAGCAGAATGGAAGTGTTATATATGTATTGGGAAGCCATTACAAAGAGAATTTAAACATTACAGTCAAAATAAAAAACAGAGCATATAAAATTAAAGAAACATAGGCCATTTAGAAAGAGGTAGAGTCATCAGTCTTAAGAGTAGCCTCTATGATGTCTAGCCTATCCTTAATTGCTTCTAAAGAGACACTAGTCTCTGCCCTAAAATCATGATGCATCTGTAGAAGCCCATCCATCTTCTGCAGCATCAAAGATTCAAATTATGAGTATAAGGGCTAAGGTTGATCCCTTTCTTCATCTTCAGACTCTTCTTCTTGAAGGTCAGCATCAGCAGGTGGAGGAGGAGGTACTTGAGGTTGGCCACCCATTACCCAGCCTTGAGGAGTCTTTTGCATTCCCAGCTTTGTAAGATATTTTGTTTTATCAAGCTGTTGCTAGAATTGGTATGGTCCATCACCTCATCAGTCACATCAATGTTGAAGTGGTCAATGAACCTAGATACCAAGACAGGGTAAGGAAAATGATAGTGACAAGTCTCTTAGACTTAAGCATGATTTCCTCAAATATAAGAACCCAATTCATGGGAATAGAGTTCTTTAGACCATACACCAATTGCAGGTCATCATCTGTGGCTTGGACATGATTAGTAGCCCTTGGAGTCAGCACATAGGTTATAATGTAGTGGAGTAACCTATCCTCAGGATTCATAGGACCAGTACCTAATCTGTTCCTAAGTTGCATATGTGGGTCATGAAGTATCTCCCTATAGGTGTCTAATTTACTGTATCCCTCAGGGTCTTCGTCAAACTTCCTAGCACCCTCACATATTACTCCAACAACAGATTCCCAGACTTCATGGGTGATTTCCATAGTAACACCCTTCACTTTAGAAACCATGGTTCCATTCATGGAACCCTTGGCACAGGCATAAAAGACTTTAACCAATTCTGGGTAGAAAGTACCCTTCATTTCAAGGAATCTTCTGAGTCCTTGGGTTTCTAAGAATGCAGGGAATTAAAATCCTTCCCTAATAAACCAATCTAGGTCCAGGTATTTGGGTGGGCACACTGGTTTAGTGGCAATGAACTGTAGGTAGTTTAATTTGTCAACCTCATTGGAAAACCACAAGTCTAACCCATTTGGGGGTTGAGGAGGAGGAGGATTGGATGATGATTCTCCAACCTTTCTTTTTGTGGACCTAGCACGTTTTGGTGTGGGATTTGACATTTTAGGAAGATGTTTTAGACACAGACGCACAACAAAAAACTCAGAAGTATAACAAAGAGAGAGAAGACAAAGGTGCAAGGCTTTTCAATGATGCAAGGCACATATTTATAGGCTAGATAAATGCTCTCAACGTTCTTATTTTTGAAAATATAGCTGTTGGAGGCAGTTAAGGCACTTCAGTGACCTTTGATTTGATTTAGATTTGGTTGGGCAGTTACATTTCCAGAAAAAAACTGTCAGAAAACGCACCAACAGACTAAATAATCGATTAAATGGTAATAATAATCGATTATTTGCTCATTCAGAACACAAAAATTACACGTGGTAATCGATTATCCCGTATGATAATCGATTATTTCACACATCATTCAAAGGTTGAAGACGACAAGTAATCGATTATATGTGAATATAATCGATTATATCATCATTTTGAGAATTTAATCACATATCAGAGCTTGTGTAATCGATTATCCCGACTGGTAATCGATTATTCCAGAAGTATTTAAAATTTTAAGCACACATGTAATCGATTACTAATTGGTCGTAATTGATTACACCAGTAAAACCATTATACAGGAAAGTAGGTTTTGTTCATAGTAATCGATTATCCCGTTACGTAATCGATTACTCCAAGAAGCTTCAGTTTTTCAAAAACAAAGAATAATCAATTACAAGTTTGAAGTAATCGATTACTGAAGCTTAAATTTCATACTGAATGAAGATATTAATGATTTTAATCGATTAACCTGAAGTGAAATCGATTACTACAGTAATTTTATCAAAAAAACATAGTATTCTGCAGATCAATTCGAATTTTGCACAACATAGAGCATTTGTAGTGATGAGTTCAACTATGAAGTTCAATTTGCGTGGAAAGGCATACTTAAAACAGGCTAGCATATATTTGATTCATCAAGAATACCTAGCATGTTTCTAAGTGCATAAAATCTATCTCTTGCCAATGGTTTAGTAAATATATCAGCTAGTTGGTTATGGGTATCAATGAAATCAATTTTGATATTATCTTTTTGAACATGATCTCTGAGGAAATGATGCCTTATCTCAATATGCTTGGTCCTTGAATGTATTATTGGATTCTTTGATATTTTAATAGCACTTGAATTGTCGCATAGTAGAGGTATTTCGTTCAGTTCAACTCCAAAATCTTGCATTTGTTGCTTCAGCCATAGACTTTGTGCACAACAACTTCTAGTTGAGATATATTCAGCTTCAGCAGTAGACAAAGCAACACAAGATTGTTTCTTACAATGCCATGAGATCAAAGAACTTCCAAGTAGATGACAAGTGCCACTTGTACTTTTTTTATCTAACTTGCAACCTGCAAAGTCAGAGTCAGAATATCCAATAATATTAATTGAAGCACCTTTGGGATACCAAAGGCCAACTTTTGGTGTAGCTTTAAGATATTTGATGATCCTTTTGACTGCTGTTAGATGAGACTCTTTTGGATTTGCTTGATATCTTGCACACAAACAAACACTTAGTATTATATCTAGTCTACTAGCTGTCAAATATAACAAGGATCCAATCATTTCTTTGAATTTTGACTCATCAACCTTCTTTCCATTTTCATTTGAATCTAGATTTGTTGATGTTGCCATTGGAGTTGCAGCATCTTTCCTTTTCTTCATTTCAAATTTCTTAATTACTTCAAGGCAATGTTTGGATTGATTGAGAAATGTTCCATTCTTCATTTGCTTCACTTGAAGTACAAGAAAGAATGTTAATTCTCTCATCATTGACATTTCAAATTCTTTTTGCACAGCTGAAGAAAATTTCTTACATAGCAAATGATTAGTTGAACAAAAAATTATATCATCAACATAAACTTGAACCAATAAGATATCATTCTCATGCCTTTTGATGAACAAGGTTTTGTCAGCATGTCCCCTTGTGAAAGATTATTCAAGTAGAAACTTGCTTAGTCTTTCATACCATGATTTGGGAGCTTGCTTCAAACCATAAAGGGTCTTTTTGAGTTTAAAAACATAGTTAGGATGTCTAAAATCAGTAAAACCAGGAGGTTGTTCAACATATATATCCTCCTCAATGTATCCATTTAAAAAGGCACTTTTAACATCCATTTGAAAAAGTTTGAAGTTCATTAAACATGCACAAGCAAGCAATAACCTAATTGCTTTTAATCTTGCATCTGGAGCATAAGTTTCTTTATAGTCTATGCTTTCTTCTTGGTTGTAACCTTAAGCAACCAATCTAGCTTTATTTCTGACTATGATTCCACTTTCATCAAGTTTGTTTCTAAAACCCATTTTTTTACCAATAGGTTTAAGAGAGGATGGTCTAGGAACAAGTTCCCAAATTTCATTTCTCTTAAACTGATTTAGCTCATCATGCATGGCAAGCATCCAGTGTTCATCATTCAAGGCTTGATCAATATTCTTAGGTTCAATTTGAGAAACAAAAGCCATATTACAACATAGGTTTCTTAATGAAGATCTAGTAGATACTCCCTTTGAAACTTTACCTATGATGTTGTCAAGTGATAGGTCTCTTGTTGTTCTGCAATCTTTAGGCTCTTGAACAGGGGTTGATGGTTTTGCTTCAGCAATTGGTTCTTCTTTCTCTTCATTTAAGGAATCATTTAGCTGAATAAATTCTTCCATTGGGCCTGCATCTACATTACACTTCTTTTTCTCTTTAGAGGGATTAGACTCATCACAAATAACATGTACAGATTCTTCTATGCACATTGTTTTTTTATTGAATACTCTATAAGCTTTACTATGTAATGAATATCCAAGGAAAATTGCTTCATCAGCCTTAGCATCAAATTTTCCAAGTGATTCTTTCCCATTGTTCAATACAAAACACTTGCAACCAAAAACTCTTAAGTCAGAAATATTGAGTTTTCTACCTTTGTATAGCTCATAAGGGGTTTTCTTTAAAATAGGCCTTATAAGTAATCTATTCAAAGTGTAGCATACTGTACTTACAACATCAACCCAAAAATATTTTGGCAAATTTTTCTCATTAAGAAGAGTTTTAACTCCTTCTTCAAGAGATCTATTTTTTCTCTCCACAACACCATTTTGTTGAGGTATTCTTGGAGCTGAAAAATTATGGTTAATTCCATTTTCTTTACAGAATTTTTCAAAATGTTCATTTTGGAATTTTTCTAAATGCAAGGAAAGCATCACTTTCGGATTTCAAAAACAGAGTTCAAGTGAATCTAGAGTAATCATCCACAATGACAAGTCCATAATAATTGCCACCTAAACTCATTGTTCTAGAGGGACCAAACAAGTCAATGTGAAGTAGTTCAAGTGGTCTAGAGGTGGAAACAATGTTTTGATTTGAAAAGATATCTTGGTTTGTTTCCCCTTTTGACAAGCATCACAAAGTTTGTCCTTCTCTAACTTGAGTTTGGGCAACCCAATTACTAAATCTTTTCTTATAAGCTTGTTTATGTGGTGCATTTTTATGTGACTAGCCTTCTATGTCATAGCCAAGATTCATCAATCTTGCTCATAAGACAAGAAGTGTTATGGAAGAATGCATGGTCAATTGAGAGTAAGTAAATGTTACTTTTCCTTTTACCTATATGGATTACTTCACCACTATTCCCATCACAAATCATAAAGTAGTTCTTATTGAATGTGACTTTAAATCCTTTGTCACAAAGTTGACTTATGCTCAAGAGATTATACTTCAAACCTTCTACATAAAGAACATTCTTTATCTTTATTTTGAAGCTGTCTCCAATGTTGCCTTCTCCAATGATTTTGTCTTTATTATTATCCCCATAAGTGACATATCCACCATCTTTAAGTGTTAAGTTTGTAAGCATGGACATGTCTCTAGTCATATGTCTAGAACATCCACTGTCAAGGTACCATGTTGAGGATCTAGCTCTTAGACATACCTGCAAAAATAAATCAATTTACAAAGGAAGGTACCCAATTGAGGTTGGGTCCATAGGGGTTAGTTGCTTTCTTTTTCTTTTGAACCCAAATGCAATCTCCATTAGGCACATAGAATATCCTAGCATAGCATTTGTAAGATGTATGTCCTCTTTCCATTCAATAGTTGCATATCACATGTTTGATGATTTTCTAAAGAAAGCATTTTGATTGATCTTTGAGTTAGTATATCTCTTTTGACTCTTCTGTTTTGGAGGCACAAATATAGTTTTTCCAACATAATTTAAGCCCTTTTTGTACCCTAAACCAGAAGTATCTCCAACATACCTTTGCACATTTAGCATCTCATCCAAGTTGCATTTTCCTCTATATAACTTTCTCAAAAGATCAACTAAATAGCTGATTTCAGATAAACTTGTCATATATTTTTCTCCTTGACATTTTTTGTAATCATCAAAATCTTTTTGAAGCAAGTCATACTTGTCAACACTTGTAGAGGAAGAGGCACACACACATCCATTCAAATTGTAACTTGAAACAAGTTTTTCATTCTCTTCTTTCAAGTTGCAAATATATGTTTGCAATTCAGTAATCTTTGCAACATGCCATCTAAGATTTCCTTTTAGCATGTTGTTGGATATTGCAAGTTTTTTGGCTTCTTTATGCATTTCATGGAAAACATCAATAGCTTGATTATATTCAGAACTTACCTCAGTTCCATCACATGAGAGATCATCATCTTCTTCATTGATTGTGGAAGTGAGACACATGTTAGCTTCTTCATTTTCAGTTGAAGATTCTGAAGTTGTTGACTCATTATCTTCCCAAGCTATGTAGGCTCTTTTAGATTTTCCTTCCTTCCTCATCTTGTTCTCTCCTTGTTGCTTTTTCAAGTAGATTGAACATTCAGATTTGATGTACCCAGGTTCACCACATTCAAAGCATGTAAAGTTGTTGTTAATATTCTTGTTGTTGTTGTTGTTGTTGCTGGTCTTAGTGAACTTTTTGTTCTTATTTTTCCTCAAGAACTTGCTGAATTTTCTGACAACTAAGTTCATGTTGTCCTCTTCATCCTCATCACTTGTTTCTTCCTCTTTTTTAGCTTTTGAAGTAGCAACTTTTAATACAATGCTTCTGCTTTTCTTTTCTACATCTTCATTACATGTTAGTTGAGACATTCCAAGCTTATGTTCAAGTAGCTTACCAAATAGTGCAGCCATGGACATCTTTGATAGATCTTTGGATTCCTTGATTACTGTCACCTTTGGTTGCCAAGGCCTTGTTAGACACTTTAGGATCTTAATGTTCAATTCTTCAGTATCAAAGATCTTTCCAAGACCTAATAGATGGTTGACAATATGAGTGAATCTTGTCTGCAGCTGAGAAATGCTTTCATTGGTGTTCATCTTGAATATCTCATACTCATGGATCATTGCATGCTTCCTTGATCTCCTAACTTCTTCAGTTCCTTCATGAGTAATTTCCAGCATATCCCACATCTCTTGGTTGTTGTGAAGTATTCCTATTATTTTAAAATCAAATTCAAATCAGAGTTTCAGGATCTTTATCATTTACAAAACCAAGAAACCATTTACTCAATCAAATGGCTCAGCCCAAGATTCAATAGATCAAAATAAAATCTGTTGAACAATGAATATGATTTAAAGAATTAAAGATCAATGAATAAGATGAGATTAGAGATATAGAAATAAGAACACAAGCAATTTATACTGGTTCACTTCAAAACCTGAAGCTACATCCAGTTTCTTTTAATTCACACTGAATTAGAGTTCCTCTATTATAAAATATTCTTACAAGTTTTTACAGGAATCTCCCCTTTATCAACCCTAGATAAAGAACAGAAATCTAAAACCCTA